>JAWNNH010000618.1:0-600000 GCA_035043045.1 Hirtodrosophila alboralis | reverse complement strand
TTAACCTTGTGTGGTTTGGTTTTTATCAAAATCATTTTAAAAATATAAAATGTGTAGTTTTTTGAGTACGTGAATTGCTTCTTAACATTATATTTGAAAGCATTTATAATCACAATTTAATAAAAGGATTTTTTTTTAATAAAATAGCTTATAAATAAATTACAAAATAATTTTTTTTTGTTCAAGTAAAAAGCAAATTTTTATTATGCGAAAATTCAATTCTTTAGCGTTCAAGCACAAAAAATATTTAAAATGATTAAATAATTCTATTATATTAAATATTCAATTTAAAATGAAAATGTATTTTAATTTTTAGCTGTCTAAGCAATTGAAGTGCTCTACATAACTTTATATTCCAAAACTAAAAGCACATTATTCATTTATAACAATCATAATGCAAAATACAAACAATTGTTATACAATTTTCGGAAAATTGAAAAGTACCACAATACAAACACTCATCAGAAAGTCATACAAATAACTTTTAAGTACAAACAAAAACAACAAAATATATATATATATTTGCCTGGTGTGGTAATCGAAGTAAAAACCAAACTCAAATATAAGCAAAAATAATATAAAACTTTCAACAGCAAATTAACAAACACAGCAAATTAAATAAAAAAGAGCATGACAAATGCAATTTGCTGATACGATTTGTAGACAATTTTCCTATCATTTAACGGGAACATGAAATCAATTTCACAAAACATCAAACATTTGTCACTCAATCAGCAACAAAATCGAAGCAAATTAGACAAACTCAGATACAGATACAGAAACCTGACTAGAGATACACACACGCAGATACAAATGTCTAGTACTCAACTTTACAAAATCAAAGTCAATTAAATTTTGTGACTCAAAATCGAAACTCATGATTGATGGACAAATTGCACAGTTTGACCACTGTGGCTGGGCGAAGGATGTTTGTGGTTGGGTAGAGCAGGGGGAGGGGTTGTAGAGGTGTCATTGGTTCATGTGGCAGGCAGCTCGTTAAGTGCAGCAAACACCACACATTACAGCATTTTGGTTGTTGTACACAAACACACGCAAATGCAACACAATTCTTTAGGCCTCTCGTCTCGTTCTCAGCTCTGATTGATTGACACCCTGTATTTTGTGGCTGTAACCACACAAACACATACTCGCGCAACCAGACTGCGTGACAGGGCCTAAACGCACGATTGCCTAACGGATTTGTAGGCGTTGGTCATTTGTTTGTCCTAGACAAAATGTTGCATACCTTTGGGCGTATATAGCGCATATACCCAATTCATTCAGGGGCATATATTTCAACCTAATAAGTTAAAGTTTTGTTTTTGTTGTTTGCGGCAAGCAAAAACTGCCAAAACTTTGGCGTAAACTTTTTTGCCATGGACTCCAGGTGGCGAAAACTTTTACCTGGAAGCTACTCATAAAATGTTGTTATACTTATATAGAAAGCACCCCTAGAAAAGTCTCAGCTCCTCCAAACTGAACTGAACTCGACTCTCAACAGTTTGTCGCATATTTTGCGGCGTTTGGGCTACATGTGCATGGTTTAAATCTGTTGTTCATTTTAATTTACCATCTACAAGAAGTGCTAATTTATTTTCGTTGTTTTCGTGGTGTTGTTTAAATAAATGAAGGCAAAAACTTGAAGAAGAGTAGTAGAAAAAGTTTAATAAAATCATAAAATACTCTTTTAGTGGCACTTGAAAAATGTTGAACTTTCTTTCTTTCACATAAATTAATAAATTAAATGAGTAAATTTGTAAATAAGTGAATATTCCAATTTCGAATTATAATATATCAAATATAAATAAAATATAATTTAAAAATTAATAAATCTAAATAATATTAAAAAAGAGAGATTTAATATTGTCCTCAAAATATTTTTTAGCTTCTCTTTTAATTCTATTATGTTTTCTTAAGCTATTACACAATTTAATTAAATAGAAAATATATTTAGGAGAATTTATAGAATTTTAAGCATACGATTTTAATTTATTAGAATCATTCATATTAGTTTAATCGAGAATTAAATGTGCTCAACATTTTTGTACTCTGAAGACTTGTTCATATATGAAATTATTATTATTAATATTGTAGAGCGTGTATTTAAATTTAATTAAGAATACAATTCTATAAAGAGCAAAATTGTCACATTTTTTCGTCGTATATCGAATTATTTATTCAAATATGCCAAAATTATTTAAATTAGCCAAAAAATGAAGTTCTGTTCCGCAAATAACCTTTCTTAAAAATTTTAATTAACCTAATTGCTTGTTTGTGGATTGAAACCTATTTATCTACATTTTTTATTGACACATACCCATCTTAATTTAATAAACAAATTCAGGAATGAAATTAAGAGCACTTAAAGGTAGTTCCACAGGAATTCCAATGCGAAACAAACCAATAAAAAAAGGTATAACAATTTAAATGAAATTTATATTTCAAATAGCAAAAAATACCTAATCAATATTTTCCAAGTTTCTTTTACAAATATTTCAGCAAATATATACCCGCTTATGTTTTTTAAATAGGGTATAATATATGTGAATTGCTCTTTGGCATTTCAAGCAGAAAATTATGTTACTTTTGTAGCCATGTTGAAGGGGTTGAACGCAAGCTGAGGCGCATTTTTGGAATTTCATATTTCATATAAATATGTGGATTTTCCTTTTCATTGTTTTGGCTTTTGGTTTTTTGTCCCCTACATACATATTTTTATGACATTCTATGTTATATATGTCGCAGGGTTACAACAGAAACCAACACAAGGAATATAGCTGCAGTTTATGGTTGACTGTTGTCGCCTTTGTTGCGGTTTATTGTGGTTATAAATTTTGGAAAATGTGAGTGCGACTCACAGCTACTGAATGGATGCAATCTACAGAGAAGGGCCATGAGCTTTATTCACAAATCCTCAAAACTCCATAAAGATCCTTCGGCGTTGTGTTTGAAGTTTTTTTGATTGCTGCAACAGCAAATTTAATGCGCTTTATATAAAAATTATTGCAGAAAACATTAAATCAATAAATATGAATTTGACTTTTAAAGTAAAGCGCTTTTTTTGTGGCTCTCTTCTTTTCAAGCTTTTTACAAATAAGCAATATTTTTTGATTTATCGTGTGTAAAAATTTCAATTGTCTTATAAAAAAGTGACGATAAATAGATTGAAAAAATTTAAAATTATTTTTAACTTTTATTATTAGGAAAAGTGCTCATTGAAATATTATTTATATACTTAATCGGTTTTCATAAATTTTACATAAATCAGTGAGCAACGGAGGAGACTATGGAACACCTGTGTCCTTTTAGCAAAAATGTTGAAAAAGTTTATATTTTGTTTGCTCTATTATTTTGCAAAGTTTTGATAAAATTTGTCCCTGTTTGCAAAGTGAATTCCAAGTACATTAAACGTTAGTTGCTGGTAATTAAAATTTGTTAAATACTTTTAAAGGTATTAGGTGCTTTAATCAATTATTTCTGAGAAAGTTATTTTTATTTTATACATCACACTTTGTACATTCTTTGCAAATGGCCTAAGAAAAACTTATTAAGAACATCTAATGAGAGGGTTTTCAACAATGTCAGGTAGTTGCAACAACGGCATTAAGTTTCTTAGAATTTCTTTAGAGTTTAATATGATATTCGCTTTTTTATGCAACTTACATTGTGCATAGAGAAAATTCGAGTTATTCTTGAGAATTTTTTTTAAGCATTTAATGTGCGATGCTTTTTACTTAAAAACTCTTTAAAAATTGATTTAGCTATTTTGCAACTTAGAATCATACATAATCATATATTATTTAAACGGTTGATTTGATCTTTTATATACCATCAGGGATTAGGAACTGTGAAAAGGAGTTATAGAAAGCAATATAAAAACATGATTGCTTTAAAGCTAAAGTTAAAAGTGAAATCTTAAGAGCTGAGTTGGCATTTTTTGAAATACTGTGAGTCAGCACACGGAGCTCAAGCAAAGAACTTTTTTTTTTCTCTTGGCGGTTCGCCCAGCTGCATGCTGACCACATTTAATAAAGCTAACCAGCAACAATTTTGGCCATAAAAACAAAAACAATAATATTATCCACAAGTTGTATTGTTTCAATTTTGTTGACTGCAGCTAAATGAGAGAACAGAGACTGGTGAATGGTCAATAAAGGGCGTGTCCTGTTGCCAAAAGCAGAAGCCATTCAACCGTTGTTGCCATTGTCGCGGCACATTAAACACACACACACACACACACAAACAACATACACATCACAAACACACACACAGGGACAACATAGCACACATCCTGGCAGTAACAAAAATTGAAGCACAATTTTGGGCGCCTGCATTGAAGCGTGCAAGTCAATCCGTTTAGTTATGTCCTTCAGCACCCGCAAATGAAATTGTCCTTGTTGAACTGCGAGTTGGCAAAATAATTGACATTGTCAGGACAGCACTGGGCGAGGCTGTCTTTAAACATCCTGTCTAACGGTATTCCGCATTGCTGTTCAACTTTAAAATGGCGTCGCCCCAAACATGCAAATTAATTGGCATAGGAATTCACAATGGAAACAAATCGCAAGGATATGGAAATTGTTGTGTTCTTTTGCGTTTGCTCCTTGGTGTTTGTTTTGTTGCTTTGTTGAAGGGCGGCGAAATGGGGTGTGGCCAGTAAATTGGATTAGCGGTTTATTCAATTTAATTTAAATGCAAAACATTTTATAAAGCGCCAAAAGGTCGAACAAAAGCAACGTGCGTAAAGCATTTGAGAAGTTTGTTTTATCAATGGGTAAGGAATAGAGGGCATTGTAAAATATTTGAACTGTTTTCGACTTGATTCAATATGAATTGGCTTGCATGATTGGCTAACAGATTGTTGATTGAAGTCGAAAAACCCCCTGAGAGGAACTTTAAGCTAACAATTCAAAGAGTTGCCTTCAAGTTTGAGCAGAAACCACATGAGAATCACAACAATGGCAAACAATTGAAAAAAAAATGCTGTGTTAGTAGTTACTGAATTGAACATTTTATTTTATAACTACAATAAATATTGTAAGAATCTTTTTATATGCGTTTAAATTTAATTTAAATATCTATAGATAAATATTTAAAGATAAATATTGAAGAAACTTTAATTTTAACTTTAGCAACAAATCAATTTAAAGTCTACAAATTAGAAACGATTTCAAATAATTCAAAGCATATAAATAAAGTTTCCATAAATACTAAACGACTGCAAAATGCATTAAATAAGAAACTTATGTAAGAACTTTGCCTATTAAACACCTTGAGAGAATTGGTATCTAAAAGATATTTATAAACTCAAGCGGAATGATGATTGGAGAGAGTTGAACGATGAATGGTGAACGGTGACTGGTGACTGCTATCAGCTTGCCAGGGCAAATATATTAGTCAAGGAATATGACAAACACCTGCTGATTGCTTTATGGCAACCTAGCGCTATACTACCCTAGGCCACCTACACTACCCCCATTCCAATCCCCGTCGCACAATTTGACACCTCCAGGCATCGTTTCAGTTGGCGTCTTGTCAGCTATTTATGAGCGCTTTTCACATTTTATTTTGCATATAGAAAAGACGCTGGCATCGCCATTTCTTCAATTCTTTGCTTTTCTTGTTGTCTGTTGTTGTTGTTGACACTTTTAATGTTGATTAATGGCATCACTGCAAAGTATGCCATAAAACATGCCACACATATAAATGAATTGTAGTCGCAACGCCTGCGGGCCAATTCAAGTTGTGCCCCCAAACAAAATGGTTACTGCTTCGTAGAGGATACTCAACTGAGTTTCTTGTAGTGTATTATAAACACACACTCGCATTACACACACCCACACATACACACACACACACACATACAGATTGTGCCAGGACACATTAATCTTGCACTCTGTATTTGACAATGCGAGCTATGAATTATGTTACATGCGCCTAAATTTATATGCTTAGGTATTCTCTATTGTTACAATTATCAAAGTTTTGGCACAGTTTGTATTAAGAACTTAGCTGGAAAATTGCTATATATTCATTTTGACAGTTGAACTTAGTTTCGGAGACCAAATTTTAGTAGAAAGTGCCTTATTGTTTAATAGAAATTAAACTACTTAGAAATATTCAGAAATATTAAATTTTATAATTGCAGAATTTATTCGAAGCTTATATAAATATTTTTGTAAGAATTTTTGTTTTAAGTTGTTTAGCTGAAAAGAAAATATTGTAATATATTTATTGATAGGCAATTAGTAAATAGAAATTCAAAACAAATAGGAGTAACATCAAGCCCAATATTTCTACATTGCATTCGCTGATTGACTTACATGCTTTTATTTATTTCCATATAAGCATGAAGGTTAGATTTTAAAAATTATATGATTGTTCAATAAAATAAAATAAAAGTTCCTAATACTTAATGCTCGTTCCTCAATGTTTGTTTTTTTTTTTAAATTTATTCAAAATTGCGATTTGGAATATCGGAAGAGTAATACCCTCTTTATATTGTAAAAAAATATTCATATCCTAGTCTTCTTTTTAAAATGATTTTAAAAACAATGTGAGACTGTTTTTTGATTTTGTTTATTTATTTTTGATAAAATTTAGACCCTCATTTGTAGTGACATCAAGCTAGTTAAAATATGTCTCCAAGTACCTTATTAAAAAAAGTTATGTTGCAGGATTGTGATTCAATTTATAGAATAATCTACGATTTTAAGTATTTTAACTTAAGAATAACACACTCAGCTCTCGCTGCATGTCAATTTCAAATCAAATGCCATTGCACAATTTCCGAATAGCTCAAGGAATTCGAAAAATGGCTTGTTAAAAAGAACGAGCTTTGTTATTTGTTGCCGCTATTTGTGGAAAGTATTTTCAGTCTGGAAAAGCCAATTAGCGGTTGTCTATTAGAAAAACAAGCCAAGCTAAGATCCAATGATGCCACGCCCCACCACGTTGCAATTACGCCCAGTTGAGTTGGCCGGTCTTGTGGCAGTGTCGTCGCCTGCTCCATTAGTTGAATGATTGAACAATTGGCTCGAGGGTGTCGACTGCCACAACGAGGAGGTAAGGCGCACTGTGGCACTGTGGCAACTCTGGTGATGGCGTCTGCTGCTTGCAGCAAAAACTATTAAGCTTGCAACATTATTAAGACTGCTAACAAGCTCCTTAATTGCAAGAGTGTCGGAGCTAAATTAGTGATCGCCTTTAAGCGTTTGCTCATTAGACTCTTTGAGCTCACTTTAATTACGTCATTTATTTAAACAAATAAGCGTTTCACGAATTTTGGCTATAATAATAACTATAATATAAAGAGCCAATTAGCATGCCAATTGAAGGATACTTAATGCCGCGGTTATGCGTACAAATGTGTAATGAAATATCAGTTAATTAGCTGATGGATTTTCACACAGTCAGCAAATATGTGTGTGTGAGTGTGTGTGTGGCAGATTGACATGACCATTGTTGCATGTGGCTAATTAAAAAGTTATGGCCACTATCCGGCAGCTTAGCTGAAGCTTAACTCTCACAATACACTGAAGGGAATTGGCAGTTAATCGTAGTTATAACTCAAGTGAAATAAATCTCATATAATTAGTTTAATATACGAGAAAAACTCTTACGAATTTGATATGTTGCCAGATGGTTGCTTCTAAATGCTAATTTGTAATATGCTTAACCATTAGCAGACACGTCCATTTTATGTCTAATTAATTAAATGACAAGCTTTAATTGTAAACCAAAAGTTATTACACTCAAATGTGTCAATAATAAAAAGAGAGTTTTAGCCAAATATGTCGTTTGAAATGGGATTTGTTACTTAGCAATGTTACTTAACGTATTAAAATTAATTAATGACAGCATATAATTGAAGAAATGTAACAGAGAACAGTCTCAAACATTTAAATAAGTCACAAAATATTAACTTGAATTTAACTTGATTCAAAATCATGCCAATTAAATTAAAACATTTATTATTTTAAAAAAAAATATAAAAAAATATCTGCAATGTCATTGTAAATAATATGTAAAGACATAAGCTAAAGTACAAAAAAAAAAATAAATAAATACATAAATGAATACAAAAATAAATAAATAAATAAAAAAATTATATAAATATTACTCGTATTAAAACATCATATAAACTATTTATATTTTACGGTCTTAATTAATAAATAAATAAATATATTTATAATTTACTTTTTTTTTAACTAAAATTAATTAAAGTTTTGAGAAACAACTTAAAATTCAGAAAATAAATTATGAAAGTATTTGACATGGAATATCTTATTAAGTATTTAAAGACTACTTATTCTATGCAAATGTCTAAGAAGTCCTCTTTTAATGTCCGCATTTATAAGATTATATTAAATACTTTATAGTAATATAAAGAATATTATATTTTCTTATTTATTGCCTTCAATTTTGATATAGAGGATGTGCAATAACCGTCTGATAACTTTAATCAGTTGAATCTTTTAATTTGATTTCATTTCTCTTTAAGCCGAGATATTTTAATATTATACCATTATTCTTAACTAGTTTTTAAACTGCCCTCGTTTGTAACCATTTAATCGTTGAGCAGAATGCGTGCGTTGTAGTTCAAATATTAATGTCATTATTTGTTCAATATTATTACTTTTTGTTGTTGCTGGCATTGTTAATAAAAACAGAAATTATGAGCACTTGTAAAGAACAATGAGAGCAGCAGGAACAAAGGAGAGGTAGAGTAAAAGAGAAAGAGAGTGTGTGAGAAAGACAAAACATGAGTGTGCAGGCACATAAATTGACTTGGAAAAACTGCGACATTTTGGCGTTTCCATTTTATTTTATAGCGATTACTCGTACGTTTTTCATTGACACATGGATGGGGGAAAATGGCAGCAGCTGTACAGGGTGCAGAGGGATACACATACACATTATGAGCACTGGCATAACTACAAACAATTTATGTGCAAACAACGCTTATGTCTCGTTACATCCCCAACAGCCAACAGGCGCACTTGCCCCTCAAGCTACCACAACCTGCCCCAAGCCTCAAACCAGCACCTCTACTATCTTCCCCCCGCTTGTTGACTGCCATATTTGTAATTGAATTTCCCTCGCTGCGCTTCGCATTTTTCTTTTTCATTTTTTCCTGCTATTATTCTTTTATTTTATTTTATTTTTTTTTTTTTTGTATTTTTTACCCGCTCGCTGTGGCGATTGCATTTTTGACAGCCAACGCCACCGAATTGTGCCACGGCTTAAATAATAAATGGATTGACTTAATACCATATTAAGGCAACGTATACCCGGAACTACTTCATAATTCACGTTTACGGACGTAGCGTAAATCCCATGATGCCTATGCTGCTGCTGAATTGTAACCGAAAAAAAGGATGTAAACTTTGTTAGTTAATATATAAACACAGCTAGGGAATATGTCAGTTGCCTGATTTTATTTCCAAAAAACATATATATTTACAACATGGGAATATTTAAAGAATGTGTGAGAGACTCTAACCTGAAATGAATAGAGCTAAAAAGTGCTTAGAAGCTGTTTAAAAGAATTGTTACTAGAGTTCAGCAAAAATAAAGTTTGCGTATTTTATAATTCCTGTAGAAAATTAATCAGATCTAATTTTGTTTTTTTTTTTAAGTTGTTTTTGTGTTTATTGTTTGTTAGTTTAATTAAAGTAATTGAAAAATTGCAGTGAGATTAATTGATAAAATCAAAAAAACATAAATAAACAAAAAAATAAAAAAAAGAAGTATGTTGTACAATATTTAATAAATAAATATTTAATAAATAAATAAAGGGATTAAGAGCAGTTTTGATGATTGGATTACACAGTTGAATAATATAGCAAAATATATTAATTTTTTAATAATATTGAAGTTGAAGCAAATTATTGCTTAAACAAATTAATTTAACTGTAATAAAATTCGCTTTTCTAATTAAGTTTTTCTTATCGTTATTTGTAAATTAAACTTAGTACTTATTCTGTCTTTAATTAAACAACAATTAAATATGAAAATGAAAGCTTTAATTCAAAGTCAAAAGTGAAAATGGGAACATTGTAGAAGTATTTGTAGTAAGGAATTTAAATGTCTATGTCTAATTCTAAGTCTAAATCAAACTTCATTTAGTTTATGTATTAAGTTCTGAATTAATATATGAATCCTTGTATATGAAATTATTTTATATTTACAAAATATTTCTAATTTTTCTTTTCCAGGTGAGTATGCCCAAATCTAAGTAAATAACTTGGTATATGAAGACTATTATGTAAGTAAGTACTATATTTTATAGCATAAGAAATTTTTAAACAAAGCGGATATCCATTTTTTTTTTTATTATAAAATCAGTTAGTTAATGAAAGCTGCCATCTGTTAGTTTATGTTCGCAGTGGCTCTGAGGGTTGTCAGGAGGATGTATACGCCCACAATTGCACCGACATCTCTACTCAGCGAGGATTTTGCATATTTCTCGCCTCGGTTTGCAGAACTCTTGGTCATGGTCATATTCCGTTTCGTACGATTCCGTCCGGTTTGTTCTTCCTGTCAAGCTTCCTTTTAGCTGTGCCCCTTTTTTTAATTTCTTAAATTGTGTCTGGTCGCAAAATATGCGCATAGAGTCAAAAAGCAGGCCAGCAAAAATAAAGACAATACAATGAGAGATAGAGAGAGAAAGAGGAAAATAGATAGAGAAAGTGTGATTTCTATTTTAGTCACATTTGCAGTCACAGTCACATAAAATGTGGCAGTCACCGTGAAACGTTTCTCATTTGTGGAATTAAATTTTGCATATGTAATGTAAGAGCATTTTGTGCCTTTTGTGCCGACTGTACCTGAAAGAAAGCCTCCATCACTGTCAGGTGTTATAATTAAAACAACTTCTTCTCCGGAAAATGCCAACATAAAAATCTTGTTCTTCATATGTACATGTGTGTGTATGTGTGTGTGTATCTCTGTGCATCATTGTCCATGTCCACCGTCAACGTTGGCTCGTAAAGCTTTATGACCCACAGACACGAACATACACGTTTATATCTGGCATATATATACCTATATACCTGCATATACATATGTACATACATATGTTTGAAGTACCTCCCACATTTGGCATTCATGAACCGCGTCGATGTGCTTTCAGTCAGAGTCACGGGTGCGGGCTTTTAATGAAATTATTGGTTTATTTATGAAACGAAATGGCCAACAAATTCTGATTGCAGATTGCAGCGAATGGCGACGTGAAGTGGCCATTAAATGGACCAAGATATAGCATATATACCATATATGCTATGTGGCCGCATTTATGATCCAGCTTAACGCTGCTAAATACCAACTGAAGTAGCACTCAAAGATACTTTATTGAAAATATCGATTTATTCCAATGTCTACTTGAGTTCAATTTATTCAAAACTAAACCCAGTTTTAGAGCATGGTTTACTCATCAAGTTTGAATTGATAAATTCCACTTAAAATTTAGCTTAAGTACAGCTGAACTTGCTAAATCGCTCTTGCATTCGATAACACTTTAATATATCGATATAAATTATTTAAACAGAGAATGTCAGAAGTCAGAAAGGGAATGTTGTTAAATATCATTTAAAATGTAGATATATGATCAAAATTATAAAATTAAATTAAAATCATATTCTTTTAATATATATGGCAATAAGCTAAAGCATATTTCGAAGTTACACAGTTATAAAACAATTATAAATTGATTTTAATACATTTATATCTTTTAATTCAATTATGAGTTGTATTTATTTAATCACTTACTACAATTAGAAATAACTACTATTATATTCGACAGTATTTGCTTTGCTTGTAGACTATTCACTGAAGATTTTTCCCCTCGTCAGCAAATCATTGCCCCCAGTTGGCAAAGCAATTTGTGCAGCTTTTGTGCTCAAGTTTATTTTCAAGAGCACTTTAAACACTTTGTTTGCACGAGTCTTGAGCTGGCCAAAAAGTTCTCTCTTCTTGTCACTCATTAATTTACCGCAACAGAACTTAAGACTCGGCCATTTGCTAGCATTGGTAAAACCGCAGCCAAACCGTTCAAAGTATCGACTGTACAAGCCACAACAATGCGAACAAAAACTACAGCAAGTGGCTGGAAAAAAAAATACATATATATATAAAAATAGAAAACTTTTGCAACAAATGTCCAAAAGCCACTTAACGGCGAATTAGAGCGCAAACATCTACAGTAACAACTAGAACAGCAACAACAATAGCAACGAAATATCCTGAAGAACAGCAACAATTGTGAGAGCACAACAACAACAACAAAAGTACAGTTAACACTAAAAGGATCCACAAAAGTTTTCAAGCGTTGCCACTTGGCACAGGGCATCAATTAGGGGGACACGCCCCGTTTACCCGCTATCCGTAAACCTCTTCAACAAATTACGAATAACAAATAATATGCACTAACAATAAAACCCGCTATATACCCTGTACGAAAATTGACAGTAGAGGTATATTTAAGAGGCAAACTTGTGTTCTTTAAGCTGCTTTTAAAGTAAACTTGTTTGCTTGAATTGATAAAGAATCGATCTTTTAATTTTTCGAATGTGATTTTTGCATTATATTAACTTTTCGTTATATATGCTACTATAAGTAAGTACACGTAATTGTCGTGACTGCTAAATATCCTAAATGTAACAGGACTTCTGTTATAGTCATGCTATTAACAGACACATTTGAGATATTAATAGTTAGAATTGTGAAAAAATTTACAGCTACAGTCACACATGGCTATTTACAATGATATTTTTAATGCTAGCTAAAGTTCAGATAACAGTCACAGCTTTTGTATTAACAGTTACAATCTAGATAACAGTCACATTCACAATGTTAACAGTCACAGTTGCTGAAAGCATTTATCCCTGTTATTGCAGAATATCAATATCAATTATAATTAATTTGAAAACTTTTCATTTTTAATTTATATATTTTTTTTTGGCTGACTTCTTCAAACATTCTTAATTGAATTAAATAACTTTATATTACTCTTGAAGTAGTTTGAATTGACAGTTTTAGTTCAGTTTGTATTCAAGATGAATTTTCGATATGCATATTGAATAATTCATGGTTAATTCAAGTTACTCTACGTCGTTCTGATTTATTACGAATACATTCATTGAAATACTAAGTTTTTGCCACTTTTGGCATTGCGTACAGTTGTGTTCGCTTCCACTTAGTTAGTTTGTGGTCAGATAATCAACTGCCTGTCATTCATTTTGTACAGTTCTATGCATTTTTTCTGACAGTTGGCTAACAAAGTGTTGTCTATTTTTTTCGGCAAATACCAGACAAATTAATCGTTGCAATTGTGCGAGTTTTTGCCACAAAAATGTAGCCTGCTCTATTTTTATTTATTTTTTTTGAAGAGAAGGCGATATTTGCATTACAAATGTTGTTTTTGCTGTTGTTGTTGTCTGATCACATCATTTAATTTGTTGGCTTTTGTTGTCGCTGCTCTGTAGCTGGAAAATTGCTTTTACTATGCAAAAGCCATGTCCTTTTTAGTCCATCAACGTTTCATACTGTTTGTCATGCAATTTGTCAAAAGACGCGCAAACTTTTCTTCATTAACAACGCATTGTACTATGTGCATACAATTTGTTCGTGTACAAACTTTAATTAAACTCAGGTAGAGGTCCCAATAACCCTTAGTAATTAGATATGTAAATATGAGTGCGTGACGTGCTCTCTTCTTTATGTCTCTATAGAGTTTGGCAAACTCATTAAAGGCACAAAAGAGAAAGCAGCTGCCATAGAACTTGGCCTGCAGGCTCATTAAATCCAGCTTAAACTATCAATCATACTCGTTTGCTTGTGCTTGGCCAGCAATTTTCCACTTCAATTAATCAACCTCAGGCAGCTAAAGAAAAGTGCTTAGCCTACTTTTTGGAAAAGTCAAGTGGGCTCTATGTTAGTGTGTGTGTGTGACAAAAGACAAAAGGTCCTTTTGGCATGTTACTTAAAGTGGCTTTTTAACAATTTTAGATCAATGATCGATGAATAATTTAATTCAACACAAAGCAAAAATTGTGTAGACTGTGCTAAACATTTTTAAATACTTAAATATAAATTTATCTATAACAGGCGCAGCTAGAATTAAAACTAGGTTTCCGGCTTAGCTATCCATAATTTGAATTTAATATGCATATGCTTCAGGCGAGCAAATACAAGTATATATACAAGAACTCTTAGAGCTGGGAAAACCCGTACTGAAACAATAGTACACCCGTAGCGAGTGATTTTCAAATAAAAGCATTCCTTGCCATTGATTAAAGTCCAGCACAATAGGGAGAACATGGACAAAGGAGAAAGACAGGCATTTACATACCTAGCAGCGCAATTTATGGCAATGCATTGCAATTCGCTTTAAATGGGCCTTTGTCAGGCACATGTACATCGAAACTCAAATTTTATCTCATGTAGGGAGAACACGCATACGCCATGTACGTCAGCACAGAGAGAAAGAGACACAAAACATAACTTTGCTGCCAGCTGGAAATCAAATATGCAAATACATGAGCCAGGTTTGCAATACCATTTATAGGTGTAGCTGTATCTACATCCTTGACTCGACTTCGCAGAAGCTGAAACTTGAGCTCAACTCGACAAGTTTTTGATAGCAGGAAATTTGCAATTTCTGGCATTAAATTTCCGCTTGGCATTTATTTAGCAATATGCATACATTTGCATTACAGTCGACTGATATCTATAGATATCAACCATTCGTAATTATCGATGGGTGTCTAGAAATTATGTGTTTAAGTCTCTGAACATATTCCAAGCCCAACAGCAGTTGGAATCCTTCCTGTGTGCCTCGCATACGCAATTTCGAGTATTAGGCAAACAGCGCTAAAATGTATGCTAAGCTTTTCCTGCCACAGTTTGTGTAAAGTGCGTTTGTGTGTGCATGTCCCGCTGAGTTCTTTACCTATCATAATACTCACGTAGACACACACACACACAATTATCTTATATGCCATGCATATAGACTTTATATTAATTTTGAAAATTGAATTACTTACAGAAATTGATAAATGCTTTAATGTCTAATAAACTGTTCTAAATTAATTTCACTTAATTATGTGAAGAACAATATACTTTTTTGATTATGAATAATGGGCTTAAAGTCAACAGTCAATTAAAGGATTGAAATAGTTTAGAAGCATTCAAATATATAGAAGTTTTTTTTGCTGATTCGCTTTAATAAGAGTTCTAATAAAGTATTGATCGATGAATAATTTTAATTTATTTTATCTACTTCCTTGATGAAAATTTCAGAAGTTAAAGATAAATAAAGGATAATAAAATAAGTATATTTAATTTTGGGTTAAAATTCAAATAAAAAATCAAATTAATTTTTTTTTCGACAACTTTAACATATCAAATTGATAAAAAATTAGATATTATTTTTTATGAAGGGTACCTTTTTAATTCAAATTCTACTTTTCTTATCCTTTTTCGGTTAATACCTCTCTCTTTGTCTTATTCCCTTACACCGAGCTGTCTTATTAAGATCAAGCTGCGTTGTTCTTATGTCCTTGAGAAGACAGGACCTCCGCTTCCCTCACACTATTTCAATCGAAGTTTTTATATGATATTCTAGCTGGTCGCACTTGTCACACGTCATTTGATTTGCTACTTTGAAATGGCAACTGCGAGGCAAATGCAACAAATTTCCATGGAATAACCTGAGGCAAACTTTGACAAACACTTGAATAGACGACGACGATGCCAAACGAAGATGATGAGAATGCTGATGATGATGATGATGTGGAAAACTCGGCACAAGTGTTTTTTGCACAATTTCTTTTCAATTCAACGAAAGTGGACCAGAAGGCCTGCAAAACATTTCTAGTGCAGTTACACACCCCGCGCTTACATACCCCGCCTGACTATTACCCCACCTACGAGCTTAGATTCTTTGCTCATGCTAAACATTTTTTTTTGTGAAGCTTTTCGTTTTAGGATTTTCGTTGTCGCCTTCGTTGTCGTCCTCTTTTTGTATGCATAGAACTAAGAACTGAGAACTTGCGGCTTTTGGCCGTTAGGCCATAGACTCTGCCCCCAAACCGACCTGACTGGGATTGTCTTTCAACCTGATTTGCTATTCATGAAAAGGCAAAAGCGAGAGCATCCACTAGTCTCACTCTCGGTCTGTGGTATAGAATGAAGCCCATTCGAGTGCCCAGGAAAGTGGTTAAGAAAATGCCAAGCACTCTTGTGCGCCGGATTGTGGCAACTCTGGCTGGTGGTGCATAATAAAGCTGCTTGCCTCGTGGCAAAAACTTTTCATTGAGTGGGTCAGCAGGTGAGCTCAACAATATTTCCTTGGCCTTTTTTACTAGTTTTGTTTTTGGCCCTTGTAACCTTTTGCATGAAGAATGGCCAACGATTAGCGTTTGCGAGCTGGTTTCATCTTTAAAGCTCAAAACCTGTAACAGAGGTTCACTGTGGCAGATTGTTCACTGAATCCCAATTGAAATGCAAACAAAATCAGGGCAATCTCACAAACAGCTGACAGCTGCCACAAATCGAAAGGTAATCGTAAATACCCAGTACTTTGATAAATTGAAAGGATGCACCTATAAAGTAATTTGATATCAGCTTAGTTTATTTATATCCTGAAAACTTTACAGAAACATTTATAAGTTCTGTATTTACATTCATTTAATTCACTTTTCATATAATACTGTCACAAAAGTAGATGTTCTTGCATACTGTTGCCTCTCTACAGGGCATCTCATAGTCAATCAGCAATGTTTTTTCTCTGTTATTGAGCTGCTTAGTCGACTTTTTGCCATTCATTGCACAATTCGCTTAGAGACGTCTCTGGTTTTCTGATTGGAGAGCGTAAATCAGTTTCAGGACTCGGTTCTTTTCCGGTTTTACTGTTTGTGCAACGTGCAATCTTTAGGGTCTTAATCTATGCAACGAAGCCAACACAAATCTCTAAAATTTTTTTTAGCAAAATTTAATATATGTAACTGGCAATGAAATCACAAATATTGACTTGCCTGGGCTCAGGTTAAAGTTAATCAATAATTGTGAAAGATAGAGAGAGTTGAGTTGAGCATTAAGGGAGAAAATAAGTTCTTTTATGGCTTTGTTCTGCAAATGGAATTTGTGAGAATGATATGCGAAGTATTTTTTATACATATCTATGTATATATTGGCTATATAGGCCACTTAACAGGCTACTTAAGTTTAAATCTGCAGATAAAAATAAATTATGTCCATCTAATGAGATAAGTTGTAAATTTCGTTAGATAAAAATCACATTAAATCGCTAATCTTTTGTATTTTAATGTTGATAAAGGGCACTCTACAGGTTCAATGAATACCAGTTTTCAAATGTTTAGTATATGAAACGATTTAAAATCGTACTTTCGACCTAATTTTTAGAACAAATCATGTGTGCAATATTTAAATCTATTTACTCGCTAATTATCTAATATCTCATTGATTTAAATTTAATTTAATGTGTGCATATTTATTTATAATTCTTAATATTTATTTTAGACTTTTTAATATTATTTGAGTATTAAATTAGTCTCATTTTATATTTAAATTTAATTTTATTATAATTTAAATTCAAATCGAGCTTAAATTTAAATTGCACACATCAATTCTATTGTCGAATTCAAAACAGACTTTCTGCTATTGTTTTATTTAAATTCCATAAATTCCCTTCACTTAGCTGAGTCATAGTACATCTCCATACACTTGACGCTAATGAAATGCATCTCATGTTTAATCTACATGAACAATTTACATATTTCATGCCATTTAAATATGACACGCGATAAGCGAAAGTCACTTTATATTTATGTGTATATACCCTATGAATATAATTAAATCGGGTAGGAAATGTGTTTAAAATTGATTTAAAAATTAATTAAAAGCATTTTCTGATTTACAGAACTTGAAGATTTTCAATAAATATATATAATAAATATAATATTCTCAGATGTTTAATATTTTGACATTTTTCTGGCTGTTGTATTTTCTTATAGCTCTGACATTTGAAATGGGTATTACTTGGTACACATAAATATGTTTTACCCAACAATATTTTAACTTTGCACAGGGTATATGATAGTTGAGCTGATTGATGGCATTGTTTTGACAACACCTGAATGTATGCAACAACAGTCAAATAATGCGCATTAAAATGCAATTAGCTGACTACACGCCCACATAAGCAAAATACCCACACACACGCAAAAACTCGCACACACACAGACACACACACACACCGCATTTACATGCTTATACATATATATAAATTTCGCACATTTTACACGAAAACAAAATGCTTCAACTTTGCGGTTTGCTTGGAGAGGCTTCTTGAAGGGCTTTAAGTACCTTTTGGTATGTTTTGTTGTTGCGCATAAAAGTATGCTAAATTTAGCATAGGCACAGCTAAGCGAAGGCCAAGACACAAACACACAAACACACCCACACAGTGCTGTGAAATGAGCTAGAAATTAGTTTATGGCGAAGGTCGAGCAAGGCGCTCAAAAATATGATATAGTTTAACAGTTTCAGGTCGACTGCAAGAACCAGGCAACACTTTTGATAGGGGAGAAGGCACAGGGTTAGTTGGAGAAGGTGTGGTTGAAAAATTAGAGGTGGGTTGGCAGCCCTGGCAATTATGCGTAAACAATTAAAATATGCATGAAATTAAATTTTAAGCTTTTCATTTCATCCAGAGGCGCACAAAGAATAACAAAGATAGGGAAGCGGGCAGAGTGGTAAAGGCGGGGTAAAGGCGGGGTAGAGGCAGCAGTATAACGATAAGGGCTAAAACACACACTCTCACACACACAAATGCGAATTGACATGTGGCTGTCGCATTTTGTTTACACAAACTGAATATCAAATTTTTGTTGGAGGCTGTCATAAACTGAAGGCGTGGAGATGCCACAAGGGTTGGCGGGAGCAAATTCTCAGTTAAGCTGCTGCAGCTTATATATATGTAGAGAGAAGGAGAGATAGAAACAGAGAGAGAAAGAGGGCAGATAGCAGCAAGACGTAGGTTCTGATTATTGTATTCGATAGATGCCTAGAATGTTGACGCCATCGATAAATAATGTTTTTGTAGCATGCTTTCAGGTGCTTTAACTACGTGTGTGTGTGTGTGTTAAGAGTGTGTGTGAGTGTGTGTATATTGTATATTGTATGTGGTTGTCATAAATCAACATTTAAATCGTATTCAGGTTTTTCCGTATCAGACAGACCACAAAACATAGACAAAGACGAATTGTTTGCTACCCATTTGTGTCTAAAAGGGAGGGACAGGGGATGTGCAAAGGTAAATAACTGTTTAAATGTGTATATAGCATACGCAAGGGTATTGGGGTAGTTGATTTTTAGGGGTTGACAATGGCATTTGCATTTAATTAATAGCTTACGTGCAAATACGAATATATTCCATCTGATTGTGTATAAATTGTTGGATTGCATTTGTACAGTTGACAAACCTAAAATGCATAACAGTGGGTTTTATTGCTGTAATTAAAATTCATCAACAAGAAAACGCAAAAGAATGGGCCAATAATTCCAATTGTGTATAGATTTAAATAATAATATTTTATTGGAATGTTGACAGCTCAGTCACAATCACAAAATTGTTTAAATTGTGCACAAAGAATGTATGGATTGCTGTATTAAATAGTCTATATATCAATTAATACATTTTCTTAATATAATTTATATAAATTCGGAATTATTGTACTCAATATTGAAGCAGAATATTAACAAAGCATTTTTTAATCCATTTTTGTTAGCACTGCCAAGCAGTTCTTATTTTTTTTTATTTTTATTTTATTTTCCATTAAATATTGCGACTTAGAAATTTAAAAATTATTTCTAGAGTTTCGCTATGGTCTTTCTAAATCTAAACAACTTTTTGTGTAATTTTTCTCTATGTTATTCTCAGAATTTTATTAGATTAACCCCTCTTAGTGCACTGTCTGTTTTGTTACTCCTACATTACTTATACCCTATTTGGTATAATAAATTATATAACCCTAAAAGCAAAATGTTGTCAGATCCCATTTACAGATGGCAGGAAATACATTTAAATGACTTTTATGCCATTTTGCAACTGTTCAACGCACTTTCATAGAACTTGCCGCTCGTTTCAACGGAAGTGCTTTTAATTAGCACATAAAATCACAGAACGACGGTCATGGGGGAATTGTGAGAACTGGAGAGAACCAGAGAGAATGAGGGAGAAAATGGACGAGTTCTGTATGTGAAATGTGCACATATTTAATTAAGGGTTTTGAATTAGTTTTCAATGCATTCGCTGAACGGCAGCGACAGACAGACACACTTCAAATTCACTCAACTTCCGCTGCGTAGGTTTAAGGGGGACGAGGGTTGCCTAAAGGGAATGTTCTTTAAGTGATGCTTCAATTTGTTGCAGCTGCTGCACAGAATGAGGTAAACTTTTTTATTAATATGTTTCTCTCGTATTCCATCAACTTTTTGCCGTTGCTTATTAAAAGCGTCTTACAGTTATGAGCAAAGTTTTCGCCAACAAATTGTGAGTACAGCTGCTGATGATATCATCAGCCGCCTGCAAATCTGAAAAGGATTCAAAGCTGCTTCTGCATATTTCATAGGACAACAGTAACATCACCTTCGGTCGTAACCCTCTTAGCCCATAAACAAATCTGTTTTATTTTTTATTTTGGCCAAATTCGTGCATTGACAGCTCAAATACCTGAAATCCAAATCCATTTTAAAGTGGCAAAGGCTCTTCAAGAGTCTGCAGAGTCTGCAGAGACTGAAGAGTCGTCACGCCAAAAAGTAGGCTATAAATTTTAAACACAATGACTCGTGCAGTAAAAACGTGCTAAAGGAAATAACTGGCAAACTGGCACAATGACAACGACCGAGTTGTGGAAAATGTAAATTCTCCTCGACGTTCTCTCCCTCCGCACTTTAAGCCAAACACTTTGTGTTCCCTGTTGCTCTTTGGCTAAATACCCAAACGCTAACGAGCTTAAAGTGTTTCTGCGCAAGCATGAAATTGATATCATGCTTATCTCAGAAACTTTCCTACACGTTGGTTCCTACTTTAATATGCTAGGTTATACATGCTATCGAGCAGATCACCCAGGAGGTCGCCCAAGAGGAGGAGCATGCGTGCTAGTCAGGCAGGGATTAGTGCACTATCACCTGCAACCAATCATGACTAATCAACTACAGATGGCAACCGTAATCGTATCCACTAATTTAGGCGAAATTACGGTGGCTGCTGCGTATCTTCCACCAGGCTTGCCTTGGAGTACACCTGAATTTAACATACTACTTGATCAGCTTGGCCAAAAATTTATCGTTGGGGGCGACTTTAATGCAAAACATCAACTCTGGGGCAGTATGACGGCAAACGCTAGAGGCACTGCGCTCCATGGCTCTGTTATCGCTAGTACAACTCAAGTGCTAGCCACTGGCAGGCCCACCTACTACCCGTATAACAGGAGGGATACACCCACGTGCATTGACTTCTACATGTACAAGGGTATACCTAGCAGTCTGCTCACCGTGCAGGAGGAGTATGAACTTACTTCAGATCACTTGCCCTTGGTTGCTTCACTATCAACGACGCCGCAGCGAACTACTCCAATGACGAGGCTTGTTCCCCCCGGTGCCAATATTAGACTCTTCCAAGAGGAACTGAACAACGCTCTAAATCTCAGTATGGAGTTAACCACGGCGGAAGATGTTGATAAAGCTGTCAATATATTTATAAAAAAGGCCAAAGATGCAGCCCAAATTGCGGCCCCTGCGGGAACAGCACCCTGTAACCACGCGCGTAGCAGCTTCACTCTCTCTCCGGAAGCAGTAGGTCTCCTTACCCTAAAGAAGCGCCTCAGACGCGAGTTTATCAGAACCAATGACCCAGCAATCGGTAGAATATACGGCAGGATCTCCAACAGGGTGAGAAAGGTACTGGCTATATTAAAAAGAGAAGCAACAGACGCCTTCCTGGAAAGTGTTACCCCTGATGAAAGTTCAAACTTTGCGCTCTGGAAACTTACGAGGAGGTTCAAAAGGCGAGTTACACCGAAGTTTCCAGTTAGGAATCCTGATGGCTCTTGGGCAAGATCCCCTCAGGACCGAGCCGAAGCGTTTGCCAAAAATTTGGAGGAAAGATTCCAGCCGTTCGAGACAGCTTCGCCAAGAAGAGTACAGCGAGTGACTGAGGCTCTGGAAGCTCCCCTACAGATGGCCCTTCCTGTAGCCCCTATCACCTTTATCGAAGTGGAGAAGGAAATTAAAGCACTACGATATAACAAGGCCCCAGGTGAGGACCAGTTTGACAATCGCTCAATTAAGCTGCTCCCTCACAGAGCTATACTATTCCTTGTGCTGATTTTCAACTCCGCTCTTCGACTCGGGCACTTTCCAAGCGCCTGGAAGAGGGCTAACATTATCATGCTGCACAAAAGCGGGCAGCCAGCAGATAAACTGGATTCTTATCGTCCGATAAGCCTTCTACCAGTTTTTGGCAAAATATTGGAGAGGTGCATCCTGAGAAGGATTCTCGAATCCAGGACGGTCAAAAAGGCAATCCCAAAATTCCAGTTTGGATTCAGACTCAGGCACGGCACGCCCGAGCAACTACACCGCGTTGTGAATTTTGCGCTTGAGGGGTTCCACGGTAAGGAATACGTCGTTGGAGCCTATTTGGACATTCAGCAAGCTTTTGACAGAGTGTGGCATGCAGGACTCCTGCATAAGCTTAAAGAATTGCTCAACCCACAGCTCTACTTAATCGTAAAAAGCTTCCTTCACGAACGCTCGTTTAAAGTTGTCCAGGATGGCGTGTCCTCCCAAGCAAAAAGAGTGAGAGCTGGTGTACCTCAAGGTAGCGTGTTAGGGCCAACTCTCTACAGCCTGTATACGCACGACATGCCTTCAGCCGTTAACACGCCGATCTCGGATCCTAACAATCTGCTCGTTGCTACCTTTGCAGATGACACTGCAGTTCTTGCCAGGGACAAATGCGTCTACACAGCCACCGATACGCTTCAATTATATTTAAAAAAATTTGAGAACTGGGCGTGCAGGTGGAATATTTCGATAAACCCCGAAAAGTGTGTATCAGTCACATATACGCTCAGAAATGACACCTCTCCTGGAGTGTTCCTGCATAATGAGCTATTACTGCACAAAAATGCTCATAAATATCTTGGCGTCACTCTGGATAAGCGGCTAACCTTCCAGCATCATATAAACGAGGTAGTTGGGCGCCTCAAGGCAAAGGCAATCAGCATGGCTTGGCTCCTAAATGCCAAAAATAAACTGTCCCTTAGCAACAAAGCCAAAATATATAAAGTTATTCTGGCACCCATCTGGAGATATGGGATTCAGGTATACGGCATCGCAGCGAAATCCAACCTGAATAAAATCAGAACAATGCAGTCGCAAATCTTGCGTAAAATGTCTGGTGCGGCATGGTACATACGCAATAGAGACATCGAGAGAGAACTCCAGGTACCAATGATCGGAGATGTCATCAACCGCCAAGCAGCTGTATACCTGGACAAGCTCGCAAATCACCCGAACAAGCTGGCGCAAAGGCTCCTAAGAAGGCGGCATATTCGCGGAGCAAGAGGGGGAAGGCGTCTCCAAAGAGTTCACCCAACGGACCTGTCAAAAAGAACACTTTAATCCCCTTTCCCATTTAATAACACCTAGCAAATAGACTAAAGACTGTACATATATATATGTAAATATGTATATAAGTTATTGAAATTTACATTCACTATAGTATAAGTTATTAAACAAATAGTAACAGTAGGCTATAATAAAATTTTAAAAAAAAAAAAAAAAAAAAAAATTTGGCTAAATAAGATACTTAGAAGCTGGAAAACCTTTTCTGGGCATTTCTTGCTAATGCGCTCATTATAAATACATGATAAGCAACGTTTTCCCTGAGCTTAAACCTCCACAAAAATGAAATGTCATACAGCTAACAGGGGGAAGGCTATGAAAATTTACTTTTACTTTAACAGTTTCAAATGCTAGCCGCAAAAAACGTCATCATAACAACTTTGTTGACTGGCTTTTTAGGGCAAGCCACCTCCCCCCAAAAAGGCCTTGACTGTCGAACCGAAACCCGAAAAAAGTGAAAACCCTTGGCCTTTTGTTTAGGGGCTAAAATACTTTTGCTGTCGCTTTCGTTTTCTCTCCTTCTTGTGGATTTTAGATATGTTTTGGGTTCTGTTTGTAGATTTTCCTGGCTGCACGGGCCAAAAACCGCAGAGTCATAAGCCCATTAGCCTCGCTGGGCATTGTTTTATGTATCTGCCAAACCGACACTATCCGCATTCACCCCTCCTCTGGTACATGACGTTGCCTTTTGCTCTGTTGATGCGGAAAATGAGCAAGGAAATAGAGACGCCCATACACATACAAGCAAACTGTCACACACACATACACAAACACACACGAATACACACAGCAAGGACATTCAAGTCGACAAGGTCTTGTTAGTTAAATTATGCATAAATGCGGCTACACGAGTGGGCGTGCCCTCCGCCTACACCTGCCAAACACAATAGTTTTGTAAACGACATTGCGTATACGATACGTGCGCTTGTAATTTTTCAAATGAAAATTTGCTTCTTAAACACATCCTCTGGCTCTATAAAGTAAACAAAACTAATGAGAGGAAAAGCTGTGCACTGGAAGTTCATAATAAATACAAATACTCAGAAACAAATACGCAAATGCCAAAAAGGATGAAACCAAAAATGCGGTAAGCTGACAATATAGAACACTGAGCGAATTTAAAGAGCATTTGAAATAAAATAATGGACTAAAGCCACAAACCAAAAATATAAATTTAGCTCTAAGAAAATTTAATATTGACAACTGATAAATCTTCTTAAACGTTTTTAATTTATCATAATTAAAATTTATATTATAAAAAGGTTATATAAATACAAATATTTAATTAGTTTTTAATAATATTATATAATATTATTTCAAACTATTTTGATTTTAAAATTAATTTTAATTTACTTTTAATTTTAATTTTGTCACAAATTTATTTTTACTGCCATATTTGTTTGTATATTTGGGTTAGGTTAATTTCAACTGTCTTCAATATTTTCTTTATTTAATATTTTCAAGATGAAATTGTGCTGAAATCGTTTTGCGAAATTGACATTTTTCATGTGAATAAATATAAATAAACCGCATACGGCGCGTGGTACATAACAAAAATTGGATGCGCTGGAAGAAAATGCAAAGAAAACAATTCACGCACCAAATTGAAATGCAAAGCGTGTTTCCAAACTCTGTCTGTACTTTTTTTTATCTGTGGAGTGCTGCGAAAGGACCTACCCGCTGCTCTTAATAAATAAATTCTTGCAAATTTAAAAGAAAAAGAAAAGAGCAAAAAAAAAAGAAACAAATAAATAAAAACGTGCTAAGGAAAGTGCAGAATGTAACGAAAAGTAACGAAAACAAATGGGCAGACAGAGAGACAGACAGCACAGGAAACGAAAGAGAGACAAATGCAAACGACAGGGCAGCCATTTTTATGGCCCCAAAGGATAAGTGTATTACAACAATAACAACAACAATGGCAACACTTATAAGCGTCTGCATTTGATTCGGAATGAGATGGAGCTCTAGAGGAGGCAGAGGCAGAGTAGAAGTCCCTGGATCTGTTGCCTCCTTTAGTTTCTTTGGCGCGTGCAAAGCGTTGAACATTTTTAATGTCCATCTGCGTGCAGATTAGCATAAAAGCTGCTGGCTCTCCCAGTCCCCTTTCCAATGCTTTGAACCTAATCCTCTACCTCCGCTTCCACTTCCTCCTCCTCTCTGTACTGTCGATAGTGTGCCTGACCCGCCTCACTCGAGTTTTGTTGGCATGTTTTTTATGGCCGTGCCCAGTTGGACTGCGAACTGTGGAGTCTACCCTCTTTTCGATGGAGCATGCGGTGTCGTTTTATGTCTGCTTAAAGTACGCAGCCATTATGCAATCTGTGAAATGGCTTGATTTTTGTTATATAGAGAGCTTACACATTTTATTATCCCTTTAAAGTATACATAGAACTTAGCTAGGATTAAACTCAGGTTATAGTTGAGTTAAGTGCACTAAAAATGACAACCATATAAGTCGACATAATTTGAAGATATAGTGTGCATTACAATAATATTGTAATAAATGTGACGCCATAAACGTTTGTTGATTTAATGATAAAAAAAAAATATTTTAAATAAAGAAATAAAATATTTTAAAACTTAAAAGTGCTAGCATATTGTTGCCTCTGGCTTCCGGTTGGAATGTATTCTTTTAATCCTTTTATATTTACTCTACTTTTTATACCCTGCTTATATATTTGTGCCTAGTAAATGATACAAATAAAAATAATAATGTAACATAATTATTTTATAAATTTATAATATTTTTTGTAAACTAACTAATTTTATAAATCTTTTCTAACTTTCCAGAATGCGCTCCTTTATTGAGGAGAATGAGAAGAATGATCCGTTGATTAATGCGCCGGATAAAAAGAACAATCCGTGGGCTGAAAAAGGCAAATGTATCATCATGTAATATTATCGTAAACCACAGAAATACCGTAATGATGAACATCCAAACTATAATAACAATAATAATATTAAATTAAATTCATCTAACACTCAAACAACAATAACAACAACAACAGCATCAGCATCAGCAACAACAACAACAACAACAACAGCAACAGATCAATATCAAAATAATGATAATTATTTAGAGAACAATCGATGTAGCAGTCAAGTTTCCAATTCCCTAGATCTAGTACCGGTAGAGCTGCAGCAGGAACAACAGCAGCATTATAACAACAATTACTACTATTATTATAACTACAATTTAAGCTATGCACCACCACCGGCAGCACCACACGAATGCCTGCTCGGTGGTCCCAAGGGTCGCCTACGGCAATTGAAGCGACGCACCCGCCACGAGCTACAGCAGTGGCCAGTGCTGATGCAGCTGGTGGTGCTGATCCTGTGGCTGCACGGCAAATTCTGGCAGATCGTACATGAGCAGATCCTAATGCGCAGAAGGCACTGGCATTGAGTGCGGGAAGAGCAGTAGCAGCGGCAGCAGGTGGAGGGGTATGCCGTGAGATCTATGCTTAAGTTGAAAATTCTTTCAAACTAAATCTCAAATAAATATAACCAAAATATGCAGCATAGTATAAATGCCTCTCTGTACACTACAGTTCTCTCTCACAACAACAACCACAACAACATTAAATGGGGTAAACTGTACCCGTACTCGTACTCGTTTCATCTGACATTCGCTCTCATCGTTGTCGCTGTCGTCTCGTTTCTCTCTCTCTTTGTTATACTATCGCTCGCTCTCGCCGTTCTAGCTAATTGTAGTTTGCTCGCTCGTTCATACTCTACGTTCTTTTCTAGCTGTCGTAACGTAGTCGTTATTGGTCTCTTTAGTTAAAGCATGCAACATGAGACATTTGTTCTTTTTTAAGTTGTCGTATATATTTTCTGTGTTTGTATCATCATCATATCATCATTAAAGCCCAAGTCCACACAATTCACACTAGTCGACAGCGCTAACAATCATATCAAAAGCCAGAAATGAGTAACTTTCCTATATGTAAAGCCTCGATAAATGTAACCCACCCATCATACTATGTAGACAAAAAATGAATACCAAACTGTTTGCAACAATTTTTGGTAACCCCAAGAGCATATTTAATCTATTTTGTTTAACCTGAAGCCTAAAATCAAATCCCAACTATTTTATGGGCAGCATTTTACACAAGATGTCGATTTGGCTGGCTTAAGAAAATTCAACACTAGACACTTGGAACGTGGGCATGAAACAAATGATCTTGCTGTTTCATTCCCAACGTTTTGAAGGCGGTTCTTAAGCTTGCCAATCGAATCGATTTTTAACAAATATTTTGTAATAGGTTTTTGACTTAAACAAGCTGCTAAAATACTATGACATGCTGGAATGTGGGCATGAAACAAACGATCTTGCTGTTTCATTCCCAACGTTTCTGCTATGTTCCTGGATTTCAGTGCTTAAAGTTTGCCAAACAGAACATTTATAAAAGATTTTGAGATAAGTTTTTGACTTAAACAAGCTGCTAAAAATGCTAGGAAAATTAAAAAAATACAGAAAAGAAATATCCAACTACTTAGTTTTGACCTATTTGTAGATCAATAAAATCGAATATTTTACGTATTTAGTAAAAAATATAAAAAGTAAAAACACAAAAGAACACACATATTTTGTGTATAGCTTTTTTAGCAAGGCAAACGCAAACCGATAGGCAATTTTAAGTATGGTTTTTATTAAATATATACTTATATTATAATACATACTAACATATACATATATGAATATGATTTTATATACAATATACATATAAATAATTATATGTTTAGGCAAACAAACTATTAAAAAGGCAGACGCTGTAGTTACTCGATGATAATATTTATTTAGTTTTAAAGCTATGTTTATCATTAACTAGTGAAATATTATTATATACGCAGAACACAACAACAACAAACAAAGAACACACAAAATACACTTAAATTACACTTGAAAAAAAGAAAGATGAAAACACACATTAACAGGTTAATGATTAAATAATAATGTAGTACGATAAAACCATGATATCTACATATTATGAAAAATAGTTGAACCAAATAATATTTTAGTGAAGCAGTAAAAATCTAAGGCGAAATCAGCTTAAACTTTATATGTAATATATAAAATTGCAAATGGACTTGATAAGCTGATTTCCGGAAACCAAAGAATGCTACTTATACAATACTATATTAACAGTTCTGTAGTACTACACTATATTGAAAATGCGTGCATTGAGCATCGCTGAAAATATGGCGCTGTTCAGCTGTTTGAAAAAAAATAACATATACAAGTATATATATAAAAGAAACTTTTAATGTGTTTACGTTTAATGAAATACTAAGTTATATGATTATGATTTCGATTATAACTAGTATTATTGTTTTAGCAGAAAGATAAAAGACAACAACAGAATACACGACACACAACACAAAAACACACGTCAAAAAATGAGGTTACCAAAATATAGAAAACAAAAAAATCAAAATCAAACACACATTATAAGAAGAAATATACCAGTAAGTGTAGCGACAAAACAACAAAGTAGAAAATTCAAATGAGCGTAAATTTAAATTAAAAGTAAGTCGCGCAAAAATTACAACAAACCCTTAAGTATGCAAAAAAGAAGTTAAAAACTTAAAAAACTAATAATAAGCAGCAGAACAACAAAAGAAAGTTATTTGAAAAGTTAAGTATGTGTAGCTGAAGTCTCTCAACGATGGAACGATGGAAACGGAACCACGGAAAGGAGAATCACCCAATATGTAGAAGCAAAACCAATGTAGCACTAAGCAACAAAGTGGAATAGACGTAGAGCCGAACACAATGAAGAAAACTATTAACAAGATCTAGGGAATTACAAAAAAAAAAATAAAAGAAAATGAATAAATTACAGCTAGAAGTTAGCAGCCAAAGGGAACGAACGGAATGAAACGCTCTTAGCGTCAATAGCACAAAGTAGCAGCCAGCTACAATCAACCAAGCTAAACGAGTGGCTCAAGGAGTGAAACAAGCTGCAATTTAAGTCTACAATATATAAACAAATAAATTAAGGTATTGGTGGTAACGAAACAAACAAAGTATATAAAGTTATATATATTTAAAAAAAAAAACAAACCGATATTGATGAAGAATCGCTGGAATAGTAAAATCAAAAGAGCTGAGTGTTGACAATGTGGCAAACATATAAAATTGAAACATTGCCAATACTCACAGACACTGGGAACATTTGGCATGTGAAACACGCAGCGTTGCCATACTTCGGCGTGTTTCGAATACCATTTGTTGCGTGTCTGGGTAACAGTTGAAATCAAAGCATAAAGTTCAAGGTAAATTATAAATGTATTGTAAGTAAGCGTATGTTACTTGAAGCATTTCAATTCTGCCACAAAGTTATTCTAGACAAGAAACTTTTTTTAAATGTTTTCCCGATGGTTTCCATGAGTCCAGCTATACCTCTGTTCAAGAGAGCATTAAGCACGCTGAGTAGCCCGGCAAGGAGTCCGGGTGAAACGGGTGTGAGGGTGCCACTAAAATTGAATACTGGTTAGTTGGACCGAGAGAATTAAAATTTTGAGAAGTCTCCCATAACAATGTCATACTTTTTTGTTGTCTAGACTTTCGTTGTGGCATAGGGCTTGCTTTAAGTACATGCACTTCTAAATATTTATCGATAAATCGTTAATTAAAATTCATATTCAAATTAGTCAAATTGATAAAAAAAAATCCACAAAAATTAATGTTGAGGGTCATATAAGATGTGGAAAGTTAATGGAAAGTTAAATAAATCTAAACTACATACATTTTAGTGATTTTTCCCAAAGTTCTAACATTAAAATATACAAACTTTATAAATGTTACAATTAAATAAAAAAATTTACATTTATATATACATATATATATATATTAACATATATATTCAAATATTACAAAAAAAGCTACTTATTAACATTACATAGCTACTCATGAATTGATGAAGAAATGTGCATGTTAAAACAAAACTCAAACTCAATTAATCTAGTTACTAAGCTATGATGATGAAAGTAACGAAGTGACCGTTGGCAGTGTTGCAAAACAACAAGAAACAAAGTACAGCATGTGCCAAAAGCTGGTGCACCATAGTCAAAGCAAAAATACTTATATAGAAATCAATTCTTTAGTCAGTAAGTTGGTGTTAAAGTTCATTCCAAGCGTTTAAACTCAATATACATATATTATATGGACATAAAAATATATAACTAAATATTACTACGTGTATTGCTTAAATGTGTGTAAAAGTTACCAAATAAAATACAAAACTTATTGTTACAATTTAGGTTATTAAGTATTTAAACGTTAACTATTAAGATATATGGACATATAGATTATAGCCTAATTTTAAAAGAAATTGATTGATTCTTAAACTTGTCGAAATGCGAACTCTAAAGACAAAACAAATCACGGTGCCACACAAGATCCCAGGCTAAACCAGAAACCAAATAACAAACAAAACAATTATAATTTAGAAAAAAACATAATGAAATCTAGCTAGTAAGAGAATTTTAACGCAGCAAGCAAAAACAAAAAAGAAAAAAATAAACAAACTACACCAAAGGTCAAAAACATTACCACAAAAACAAACAAAAACATATAAAACGAACATGATGAAAATCTAAACGAAAATTCAAATATTATGATATAACAACATGTATTTAGCTGTTAAAAAACAACTATTTAACAAGAAACTTAAAAAACGAAAGGCAAACAGCAAAAAAAAGCATAAGTATGATTATCATTAAAGGAACTTCTCTAAATAAAAGTAAACTTTGAAAATCCTTAGCGGAGAAAAACTACCCTCTCTATAAAAAAAAACTACAAAACTAACAAAAAATGTTGCTTGTGTTTTATTTTGATCCCACCGTTTAAGAATCCTTATCTGCAAGAAAATGTTGAAAATACTAAACCTGAAGTTGCTTTGAATCCCCGTATGGTATGATGATGCTGCTAAGTTATGCTTTTAGTCTAAATTTCGATGCTTTGCTTAAGTAATTTTGGTATTTATTTTTATTATTGTCGTTATATATATTTCAGTATTTTGTTTGTAAATTTTCACTCGGGTCGTTAAGTATACTCGCAACTTTGCTGACATTTTGCTAACAAATCCAAATGTACAAATGATGAAAAGTAAATCAACGTTGAAATTTTGGTTGACAGTTCTGCCAGTTCAGCATTCTCAGTAAGTATGGCGGAATATTTATGGAATCAGCTGTTTTCAGGACAGCTCATCAGACGCCTAATGTCAGGGAAAATGCATCAATCTGCTGTCTCAAACTTTTGCCAGCTTGTCTACCCAGCCAGGCTGTTAGAGGCAAGAGAAGAGATTTTCAACAGGACAAGTTTGCTTTTCATGCCAGCGATAATGCGCTGAGCAAAGTTTCCAAACAAGTTTTATGTAATTAGCAAACGGTGCGTATGAGTAATAAATTTATGTTTACAGTTGGAGAAATATAAAACTACACGAAATGCAGACAATAATAACGAAATACAATTTGAAAATGTGCACTGGCACTGACAGTTGGCCATGTTCAACAAAAAAATTCAATTAAATCAGCCAGACATAGCATTTATATTGCATAAAACAGTAGTTGAAGTTTTTAAATGCTGCAGATATGCCTGGAGAATTGTTCTGACAAGTATTTTTAATGCATTGGCATTTGGCGCCCCATTGTTAGTTGGCAAATCAATTGAAAGTCAGTGAACTGTACAAATGTCTGGCTGTCAATTGAAAGCGATTATAAAATTTTAATGGAAATGCATTCAAATGAATTGAAAAGTTAATGTAGAATAGTGTTTAGTTTGACATAAATGGATGAAAAGTTAAAAGAATGGCATCCAAATGATGTACATACTTTTAGCAGGATTTGTACATATAAAGCCGGTCAGAGTTTTAGATATTTATGTGTAATAAAAATTGCTGTAACATCATCTATTTTTAGGCTAATTTAAAATATGCCTTTATTGGCCCAAAGCAGGCAACGCCAAGTATTACACATGTTGTTAGCTCAGCAATTTTACAAATATTTCGTTCAAGTGCCGCAAAAATTTGCATACTTAGACACATTTCATATGCAAATTGCGCGAGTAAACCACAAAACATACATATAAGGAGCAAAGAATTTGCGAATGCTTGACTTTAAAATACCCTATAGGCAATATAAGTTGAGTATTATCGATATAAACATGTTACATAGTAATGTGCATACCCATTGTGCATTAGCTCAAGGGGTATAAAAATAAAGGCAACCATGCTGAATTTATATGCCAATTGCCACAGAGCGAAATTAATGCGACCCTGGTGACCGATTCAACAAACTGAAGTACCGTGAATCCTGCTCATCGACTCGTGTGTTTATATGAGCTAACAAAAGTATCCAAATTACCATGAAGCTATAAAAAAACGCAACGGTGGGTTAAAGTAAAGTCAAGATGGTGCTTATATGTAAACTGTAAAAAAGACATGTAAAATTAAAACCAAAGGATTAAAGGATATTTGCCTGTCAGTGCCGTGTTGTTAGTTTTAGTAGATCATCATTGTCAACAGTGTCCGCATCAAGTATTCATTTATTCCTTTACAGCTTTTTTTTTTTTCTTTTTGTTGGGTCTCACAATTGACCATTTGTCCTGTGGCCTATTCATGTTCGACGATTGAGCTGAAATCTCTCAGTTATCAGTGGCTTACTTGCTCAGTTGGTGGGGCTTTAAAGGGGCTTTGAGACTCCTTTGTACTCTGACTGATGAGTGTGAAGTGTGTAAGCTATTCAATTTAAGTCCTAGTATAAAATATCAATAGACTTTAATAAGAGCATTAAACTTAAGGTAAGTATTTGGCAAAACTTGCCTACAAACTAGCCAATTTTATGTTTAATATGGATCAAATAGTTCAAATGCAAATGCATTGTTTTAGAATGCGTTTATTATTCATTCATGACAAATTTTGCATAGATTGAATGCCATTTAATTTCTTGCACAATGCGCAATTTATTCAATATTCAATTGATTTGAAAATACTGCATACCAAATGGCTAAAAACAAAACGTTTTATTTCACAACGATATGTATATGGAAAATTGCAATATGCATAATTCCAAATGACATTAAAAAAATATAATTAAATGTGTCTCTTCAGTAATACGTGCGGATTGAGCTCGCTTAATGCAAATCCATGCAAATTAAGGATGAATGGTCCTGGCGAATTGTGTGAACATGTCTGTCAAAAGGTAAATGTATAATAAATTGCAAGTGGGATAATAACTGTAATACATTTAGTAATTATAATTGACAAGTTCGTAATTAAAAGGCAATATGGCATGCAGTATTTTTTTGTATTCAGCTCGGTTATGGCATTCAATATTCGTACAATGCAATCAAATGTTGAATCATCTAGCAGACTGCGCCCCCATTAACCGAATCTATTCAACAGCCCATGTTGGGCGCCATTTTGGCGACTCTGTGTCGCCATTTTCTACGCCATTTGCCTGACGCTGCCAGCTGTCAGCTGCTTCGCCTCTGCTCCCCTTGCCACTTTTCTGGCTGTCTCTGTTTTGCCGGCGCGCTCATTATATGCAATTCCTAATGCAATTGACGTGGCTGACTCTGCGGTCCCTACTCGGTTCATCATCATCATCAACTCGTCATCCTCCCCCGACCATGCTGATGGCCTTGTATTTTGTACTATGTGATTTGCAGTTTGTTTGATTATGAAAATGACTTCGTCGTGGCTTGTTTTTTTGTGGTTTGGCAACACGCTGATTTTTAATGAGTCGACAATATGCAGAGCACAAAGCCAGTGGGAGTTTGGATTGCCTCCCAGTCAAGGCTGGCCCTAAGCCCATTACTTTATCTGAAACTTGACGCTTACGTGCCAGCCCACAAAAGTCACACTAATTAACACGTCAGCTCGACTTTAACTCACTCGCAAAATATTTTATTTTATCAAGCATACGCAGCGTGGTTCAGGCTTAAAATTTGTACCAACTCGGGCGGAACACTGAGACGCTGTGGCAGCTGAAGGACCATTCGCTTTGCCGGCCAGGTGTATATATTTTTTAATGCTCCCAAAACCCACCGACTGGCTGACAGACTGACGGACTCTCTGCTTGACTGACTGCTTGACTGTAAATTGTAAACAAGGCTGCGACTCTCTCTCTCCTTTACAATCCGAATTCATTTCTCGTTTCTGGTGGTGGCACGTGGCTTGATTTATATTTTATTTAAAAAAGTAAAGGCAAATTATCAGCTTCTCTTTCAATTCTTTTTTTTCCTCGGATTTTTTTCATTGGTTTGCCTTGCACAAAGTTTGTTTAACGTTTATTTTGCGGTCGCTTTGCGATTCTGCATGAACAGCAAAATTACTTGGAGAAATCAACTCATGGCAAGGACAACGCCGAATAACTGGAGGGTAAACAAGGAGGTTTTACAAGCTTAAGTAAAATTCAAGCATGAATAATTAAAATTTTTGTGCGAAATTTAACGCATGATTCTGAAATGCCGACGCAATCTCGAAAGAGTTAATGGGATTGTAGCTCATAATGTGTGTGAATAATAATAATAACTGAAGGTTTTTTTTATCGTGACTTCAATGTAAGGAAAACATTATTTTTATTTAAAATTTTATTTGAGAAAAAACCTTTTTCGGCGTGAATACATACATAACTATGTGGATATTTACATATTTTGAAAGCTCTTCCATGTATGAAAAACTCTTTTGTTTTTCAAGGTATCAAAACCAAACTTAACAGCTTGATGAAGGATTATAAATTGTATAATCTGACCAATCAATATCGGACAACTCTGTCTAATAGATCCCATAAGAACTATCGGTCGAATATTGTAATTTTTAAGAAGACCATTGCAAGGGTATATAGCTTCGGTGTGTCAAAGATAGCCATGTCTTTTTTGTTTTTGCAATTGAGAGCTTTTCTCTACGCTGGACTTAGCACGCCGGAAAAACTAGTACTCTATAAAACTTAATGAAGAATAATTAGTATTTTGTAGACAAATGAATTAAAAACAAGTTGCAACTAAGCAGACAACATGTATTATCGCGTATAGTGAAGAACAAAAGAGCTTTATTATGAGTTTTTCCTTTACTTCAAATAAGTGTATCTGCTGCTATTAGTAACTATAGTAGCCTTAAGCATATTTGACATATGACTCGCATTAGCAACCATCTTTTCATGCCCAGCCAAGCACAAGAAAAATGCCAAATCTTATAAGCATTAATTCTCATTAAAGTTAATTGCAGCTGACTTGGGTTGAGCGGTTCAGATCTTATGTTTCTGTTGAAAATTATGCAAATGACTTGGGATACTGGGCGCCACCAAACCCTTTGTGAGCTGAAGCGTTGAGAGCTTCCGCCCTCAATTACCTGACTACCTTTCTCACCTGCTGCCAAAAATGCCAGACGTATGAAACAAAAAGCCCCAATCAAAAAAAGCAAATTACTTAACACTTAATAGTGCGGCAAAGTGCCAGAAAAAGTTTCGCACGAAACACAATAAAAAAACTACAAGCCTAAAATAAAAAAATAATTTGCTTAGCAATTTTCAAACGAATTAGTTGCCAGCAAATTAATTTGAGCGCCAAATGGCACACAGGCCGAGCCTTCTGCCCCGTCTCCAGCCCCTTCTCCGTCTCCTTCTGGGGCATTTCAATTAATTTCCCTGATACAACTTGGTAAATATCATCAACGAAAACCAGCTGTGAATTGGGAGGAGCTACTCCCCCCCAAACATATATAGCTTATAGCCGTCTATGTGGTCTGTGTATTTGCTCTTTGCGGTCTTGCTTGCCAACAGCTTGGCGAATGTTTTGGCAATAGGTTCTGCTTGTTTAAATGATCCCGTTGCGGTGGCAAAGATGCTAAGAATAGAATTAGGTTCAAGTATCTTATGAATACCGTTTGCCAAATGTGTATATGCTGTGTGGGAAACACAAATATCTATTAACATTAGATGCTGTTGTTATAAGATAAGTGGATTGTTAAGTTAAGAAAATACGTAAGTACTTTCACATATGTACATATATATGTATTGTTATGTTGCTATGAGAAACTTCAATTTACCAAGAATAATGTTATATAAATATTTGAATAGTTTAAATTTAAACTTTAGTAAAATTATAATGTAAAATAATATTTAAGTACTTTGAAATTAAAATTGTGTTAATACATGAATATCTCCAATAAGTAAGCTATGAGTATAATCAGCTATTTATATAGTACACATATTATTTTAAAAACTTTGAATATAAAATAATTATTGAGAAAATATTTACCACATTCCAATTATCATCGAGAACCTCTTATTAGTCACGACCTGTAGATTTATTTATTTTATTGATTTTTGGGATAACTATTTGATACAACTTGCTGATTAACAATACGTTTAATCAATAAAACCTGCATTGCAACTTTTATAATTTTTAAGTATAAAAATAATGAGAAAAGGACTTTTTTCTTTAAAATTGACAATTACACTTTTTTTTACCCGCAAATTTAAATTGTGGCATAAAAATAAAATTTAAATATTTAGGTTAAAAACTTTAAATAAGTCTTAATTTTCAATTTTTACAATAAAAATCAATTACTAAAATTATTTGCTCACTTTTATTAAAAACTTTAAGACAAAGGTTCATTTTTAATTTGTATTATTATAAATGAATAAGCTTGTAGCTTAAAATTGTATTGTGAAGTTTAATTCTCGTATAAGCATTATATTTATGCATTGCACTAACTTTGTTTATACAGTTATAAACCCTTATTAACGCTCCCTTCTTTGGTTAACTGGCAACATGACTTTAAAATGAATGCCCTTTGGTGAACTTCCTGTTGGGTTCTGTTTAACAACTCGAGTCAGCTCCGATTACACAAAAACGCAGGCAGCAGTCACCAGTCACCAGTTCGGAGTCAGCTAGGTTTACATATTCTATAAATTGCTTATAAATGCCTGGCGCATGTTACAATCCGGCGTATATCTTGCTTCATCCATCCCCTCTCTCTTCACGCACCACTGTTGACTTAATAGACGTCCGGTATGCTGGTTATACCCCATGGCCCTCTAGCCCCCTACCCACGGCCTGACAGCTTTGTTTACTGGCAAGCAGAGCAGGCAACATTTTTATTAAACTGAGCTAGGGTAAATGCAAAATTTGATCTAGAAAGACGGGAAGCTTGGCGTGGCTGCTTAGTTTATAGCTTAGCACAGACTTAAAGTATGCCACGAATAACAGCAAATGTTGAGCTGGGCGTTCAACAGGCGCTTCAAATGCTAATGCGATTTACTTAACACACGCTTGCAACTTTATTTATAAGTTGAGAGTGAACAGTTTTTAATAGGCTGGCTGAAAGTTTTTGATGGGAAAAGGTTGCATGCAACACTCATTGTCAAAATGCCACAAATGAAATTCAACAATGGCACGTGACGTACATACACACACACACACACACATTCTCACTCAATGTTGTGACTTAAATTATGCGCGGCATGCACAGAATCCCAGCCAGACATGACCAGGATGCGAGTGTTCCATGTAGGTGCTGTAGAGATAGAAATTTATCATGCTTTCCTCCACTTCTATCCGCACATGCCTTTGTTATTTAGTTTTTGCTGTGGTCTGTACAAAACGGTCAACGTTACTGTCACACGCTGCGTATACGTAATCGCATTTGTAGCACAGTGTTGCACACTTGTTACGGACACCAAAGAGGACCCGGCGGCAACGTGGAAATGTCGCATTTTATTTGCCCATAACCGTTGACTTTTACACGACCACAAACAATAAGAGCAACAACAATATGAGCAAAAACTACAACAATGACCAAAAATGTGTCAAGAATTTTTCGCAATTGTTTGTGAGATACAAAAAAAAAAAAAAAGCAAACAAAAAAAAAAAAGTAGTGAAAACCCAGCGCAGAAATAATGAAATGTGGGTCGCACATAAAATATAGTTGGCTCGATTTTACGCGTCTTGCATAATGAAATTTTGGCTAAAATTGAGTTCTGTAAATCATATTTTTATTCAAGAATGAACTACACCAAGTTTAGTTTAATTTAAGACTTAAATTATTGAAGAGGTAAATTCAAATTTATTTTACAAATTTCTACAATTGTTTATAAATATTATTATATATTGGGTGTACAATGTGTCTCCTTCATATTTCCTTATTAGAAAAACCGATTAATAATTTCACAAATTGCTTAAAATAAATAGAAAAATTTTATTTAAAAAATATCCAAGAGTTAATAAAATTAAATACTAAATGAACTGCTAAAACATTTCTTATATCCTTAAGCTAAATGAATTTGAAATGCTTATGATTCTTGGAATATCTCTGGAAATAAATTCATTTAAACTTGTCACGCGTCTTTAAATCAATTTAATGATTTCGCAAAAATGTCTGAAGTCAAGTGTTGACCAAAGCTGAACGGAATTTTCTTTTTTGATTTTTGGCTGTCTGCGTCCTTACAGAGCACCCCCGAAATAAAACTTGGCAAATCAGAGTTAACAATGGAAACTGTTGGCACGCTGTCTGAATGCGGCTAGTTAGCGCCTTTTCAAGTTTCAAGAACTGTTTGGCATGAAAGGCTTTGATTTTGATTGAAAAAGTGTGCTGTGGGCAGGAGTAGGAGCAACTCGCAGGTGTTCTGAGCTACTAAGAGATCCATTTCGCATTGCTACACTCTGAAAAGTTAAACCATTTGCTCTGAACTTTGGCTCAAGAGCTACAAATTGAACCATGGACAGCTCCGGCTGTCCCACGCCAAAGAACTATGCAAACAAAACGAATGCAGCTCTTCAGCTGACAGTTTCCTGGACGTGCACCACTTGGTTTTTAAGGTTGGGGCATAAGTGGGGCATTGGCTGGGTTGGCATAGTTTGGCTAGTTGTCTGTTGGCTTTTTACAGTCATTCTTGATATCCTTTTAGGGCGCGGCACGCACCACAAATTCTCGACACATTGCCAAACAGTCGATGAATATGCAACGTATAAAGGATAACGAATAAAGGATAAAAGATGAAAGATAACGTCCACTCGTATCCAAACACAATGGACAAAAATGGGATTGGCTCGCTGTTCGCAATTTGAGGCGTTGTGGCTTCAGCTTTTCTTTCATTTATTTCACGCTTGGCGATTCCCCAAAGTGAGCCACAGAGCTGACAAGCAATGAATAGAGAAGTTTAAAAGAAATCAAAAAAATAGAAAAGATATTATTTTTGGCGCGTGTGGCTATACTATTAGCGAATGGGGAATTCCATACTTGATTAAGATGAAACTTAGCTTAAGAATACTGAGAATATTTAAAATTGTTATACTTCAATTTAAAATTTTTTTTAAAACAAGTATTTATAATTGTCCAAGTCAATTTTAGAATATTCACAGAAAATTTGAATATCTATCAAGCTGACAGTTCTCCGTATTATTGGAATGTCTTTATTCCCTCATCTACCTTAAAAATTCGGACCTTGCGTCCGGTAATATAATCATCCTTATCAAGAAGCAGAAGAGACTGTAGAACACTTGATCTGCTCTTCAGTTCAGTTCAGTTTTAACAATTGTAGTCTGATATACTTGGATATCCCCTTCTTAGATAATAAAGCTGATCCGTCTAAGATATTTAGCTGGCCATTTAGCTAGCCTGTTGGCTGCCCTCAAGTGAAACCTCATTTAATAAAGTCACTGCAAGAAGAAGGAACTTATTTTGTTGATTCAAGATAGAACAATAGGTCAATAATGGAATAAGTGTGTCGGACTGTATCAATCCAACAGCTATCCCAACCTAACTCAAACCTAACTATTAGTGACATCAGCAATCTACTGATGAGGTGTCATTCTTCAGCTATTGCGAATGAGATCAGCATCTGTCAATAGTTTAAATTTTATTGCTGACTATGCTTAGACGTGCAGCTCACTCAATCATGGACATGAGTAACACAAACATAATCAAGTTTATATCTGGCACACATCAGGGTAACAGCATCAAGTAGAAGTGAGTGGTTAACATTATCTGCAGGATGGATATCCGTAAAGCAGTTCAACTTGATGTGACATAAGTTCGTCATTCAAAGCAATCAGTAATCAGCAGATGCCAAACTACGCTTACGCACGACTCAATTCCCAATATGAAGCTAACAATCCCAGACAGCGATTCTCATACTTAGTTACTCTACAGTTAAACAAAGTTCCAGTGTTACACGTGTCTCGAAAGTGTACCCCCGCAACTAGTTTGTACAGTCAGAGGCAACTGCACTATAACATATGCAATCACAATTGTCAATTGTACAAATGACAGCGAGAAAAGAGAAAGACACGCAGACATAGTCAACAATTACGGTTAGTGCCACAGTTTGACTGCGGAAACCCTGCCGGAGCCTCCCTTCGATTCCCCTGTGCATGCAACGCAGACGGGCACTGATTGTTCTGGGTGTGTGTGTGTGTGTATGTGTATCTTAATGTGATTGTGCAGCAAGCGAAAGAACAGAATAGACAGCGTCTATGTAGGTTCCTCGAAACGAGTGTATAATGGGCATGAATGAGGCAAGCGACAACCGAGAACAGGAACCGGGCGCCCGAGCAGGGACAAGGCACCCGAGCATGGACTCTGACATGTGGCAGGTGAGCAGAGAAAATAAGAAACTATTGCAATGCCGACAGGCGTTTGACAGGCGTAACATTTGCTAGAGTGCTGCCAGCAAAAAGCAACAATGGCCGGACCCGGCGTATATTGTCAATGCAAATTCTATGAATGCTAAGCTGCTTTCATTTCCATCTCCGAGCAAGCTATCCTGGCCGAGTAAAAGCTTTTAAAATTATGTTTAAGCTAAATGAAAATCAAATGCTAGAGCTAGCAATTTAGTAAAATTGCAAAATATCTTACGCTCAATGTAAGTTTACTCACATAATTGCTGGCGGGAGAGAAATTGAATTTTTGAAAATCAAGCAATTTATTTTGGTAGACAAGCCGCAAGTATGCCACAGAAAATTCTAATTAAAATCAAGTGCTATCAATCAGGCTTCAGTCGGCTGACGCAAAGACAAACCAGCCACATTTTCCACTTCAATTAATCAGGCACAGTCGCAGCTCTCGGCTCTTTTACACTCACGATGAAGGCGCACATGTCAAAAGCTTAGAATACTTTTAGGCACTTTTATCGCATTACGCACAAGCAATGACGGCAGAGAGAGAGAGAGAGAGAGGGGGAGGGACGATATCCCTGTCATGTTATGAGCTATCCAAGCCACTCGAATGATAAAAAAGACAATGGCATCTTAAACCAACCGCTCGCTTCCTTTTGCTGCCTTTGACGCTCTTTGTATTGGCGCATAATTATACATGGCATGGGCCCCATTAAGTATGCTATGGCAATTTTTTATGGCAAGTGACCCACAAGCTAAGCTGCCAGGCAAAAAGCCAAGTTAAGCCAAGCCAAGTAACTCGGCCCGCAAAATGCAACGCAAAGTGAAATGTAAGAAGACTTGAGTCTTAAAGCGTTGCCAACCCATGACAGGGTCCAAAGGGGGGAGGCGTGGTCTGCTTGTGTGCCTCAAAGTATGCTATGCTAATGAACTGTGTTGTTCTCCTTCCCCTACAGCAAATAGTTTTCACAGTCGCACAACTTTTGTGATGAGTTTCGACCGGAGAGAAAGCGACATGGACCCAGCGTACAGGGTAAGAGTATTTAGCAACATTATGTAACTACTTTTTGGTAGTTATAAGATTCATTTGCATATCATGGCAGACTTTGTGACGCGACCCAAAATATTAAGCAAAGACTATTTACGCGTTAGCATATAATCCTAGAGTTAAATTCTAAAAGAATGCACAACTTTAACAATATTAACCTATTAGCATCTTCATTTGCCTATTTTTCTTCCTATTTATGCAATTTAAGTATGTCCTTTTTGAATTTACTCGGTATAAGCTACGCCCACTTCAAAACTAACAATACCAAAATAAAATACGAACATTAGTGAAAATAAAAACTAAAAACTTTTCCCTACTAAAAAAAACTTTTTCAAATATATTACTAAACAAAAAATGTGCAAATAGTTAAAACTATAAAAAAAATGAAACAGAAAAATGGAAAAACACACAAAATAGGCGCCAGTTGCGCCGGACAAAAGTTTTGACCGTGTCGAAAAATGTAATAAGTGAGAAAAGTAAAACTAATATGAAACTGAGCTCTGTTTGAGAGTGTATGACTAGAAAATACCCTATAAGGGTTAAGATTAACACAAGTTTCTATTACAGTCTAAGTGGTCTACTTATTTAAATTTATAATAAAATTAATGTACAATTATACAAATAATCATATCTACATATTTAAAATGATATTTCTTTCTTCAAATTTTAATTAAGATTTAAACTTTATCTTTATCGTTTAAATAGCATTGTTGATTCGCATAAATATTTCAGTTTAATTTTCTTTTAGTTTCTTTCAAAAAAAAAAGTTATATTTGAAATCAAATTAATTTATTTTTTCTGTTACGTTATCGTCAACCTCGTTGACTTGTTTTATTTGCATAGGGTATAACAAATTGCATTGCCATATCAATTTTCTATTTCTCTCTCTTTCTTGCATTTTGTTGCTGCTCGCTTTTAACGCCTGAATATTTAAACGTCAGTGCGGCAAATTAACGCGTCGAAAACGAAAATAAATTAAGCAGCCAACATTAAGGCGCATAAATCAAACGACCCTCGCAAATGTGAAGTGTGCAAAGTGGGCAGCTGCCAAGGCGACTTATTTGAATATTTTATGCGCATGAGGAATAAAGGAGAATTAGCTAAATGCTAAATTTTGTAACATTGAGTAATATTTATATTATATTGTGGCTTAATATAATGAAATATATATTGCATTAAAAAAATACTTAAAGCATAAGAAAAATATTGTAAAATTTATCTTAAATTTAGGTAACAAAGGACTTTGATAGTATCAGGAATATTTGTCGTGTTTAATATGCTTCTCAGGACCCCACTTCTATTTTTATATTATGTAACCATCAGACGGTGATTATTATATAATTATTACTTACTTGCAGGAATAGATTACAAAAATATTTATCTCTTTATGAGTATTGTACCATAGTGTATTTAATAGCCAATATTCCACAACACATATTTTCATTTGTGGCATGCTACATTTTATTTTTAGCTCCGCCCACAATTTGATTACATTTGTTTAAACGCTACGCTTTTGGCCATGTACGTTGCCCATTTATTTTGATATATTTTTTTATTTTAACTTGTATTTTACGCATTTTTTACTTGTTGTGCGTGTAACGGTGTAAAATGAAATTTACGTTGCATTATTTATATGCCTTTATATTTGGCAGAATGTTTTTCGACCCTGAAGATTACAAGTCCGATTATAATGCGCATTATGTGTTATAACAATATTATGAATAAAATGCGCAATTTGCAATATTTAATTTTGTCATAGGACATTTCAATTAGCCAATTGAAGTTACTTGAGTTGCCTTTGAAGGTCGTATAATTGTGGCTAATAACATGCACAAGCCAACAAAAATAACTGAAAGGAGACTCTGATTATCATTTAACCAAATTGCCCAATTACGAAATCGATTTCAATAAAACAGTCAACGGGCTATGACATATGAAGTTGGAGGGAAGTAGTAATAGGTACTGGATTATATAATACACATACTATATATTTACTATAAATATATATAATAAGTGTTGCGCAGAATATATTGAATAAGTCTCCTGTCAATGCTGACGCACACAAATCACGAAAACAAAGAGAAATACTGAACAGAAATAAATGCGAATTCAACGCCTGACCAATTCTTGAATAACTTACAAAGCAACAATTGAAATGGGAAAGCAGAAATTCCATGGCGGCTTATATCTTCTGTATATATACTATAACATACTGTACGATATTGTATTTTATTGTATTTATTTTTTTCGCACACATCAACAAATACGATGGCAAAATATTTATTTATTATTTGCTGCGCGTCGAGAAGCACATAAAAAAGATGAAGGCATGCAAATAAAGAAAGTATTCGACTTTTTTATACCTACACCAATTAAACTAAAATAATTATATTAAATTAAGAATGTTTTTAAATTTAATTTAGAGTAGTAAATAAATCATTGATTTTTGATGCATAAATTATAATTTATTTTTTATTTTGCTTCTATTCTCAAAATCATATAATCATATAAATAAATTACATTTTATTATCTGCTGATTGAAAATATATGTTTTTTTCACTTTCAGTTTGTTTCATTGCATAAAAATAATAATTTCCTTTGCATGAAATAATAATTTCCTTTTCATTTGTGTTTCCAGGTGATTTGGCTTTTAGCAGAGTTAATAAGTTAGATTTTATATGCCAAAATATTAATGTATTTTTGCATTAAACACAAAATGTATCAAATATCTAAAATCAAAATTGTTTTATATGTGGAATTCTCCTCTATCCAGCACAAATATGTTTCCATGATTACAATTTCTCATTATAGTCAAGAAAAGTAAAAAAATTAAAGCTCAAATTTACATGTTGCAAGCCTTGAATGCCCCTTATACCCAATTACACAATATTCAAATAGCGCAAATCCTTCGAATTTCATGCAAGAACAAATGTTTTAATGCCATCGATTGGCAGGACATGCGTAATTCTTAATGAAGACTGTCTGTGGAATTAAGTTGAGCTAAGGCTTGTCGTTCTTTGTTTGCCTGAGCTCTGCATAAAGATTTCGCTGTTTGACTCCGCTGTCAAAAAACCAAAAATCAAAGCTGACTTTTGAGTGATTCATTTGCTTGTCAGCCTCGATACGAACTTTATTGTGTATTCTTAAATACAAGAACTTTCAGCACCTCTTGCTGACTTATTTCAACTTTGTGTTCGCCGAGCATAAGTTTAATAAAGCTCTCAGCCCATCAGCGATGACAGGACACGCCTAACAGCATGGCCCACACAATTTTTAATTGAAATTAACATTCAAAATTTTGATGTTACCGCAAATTTGCTGTTGGCTCAATTGAAAATTGAATGCCAGCCTGCGGTTCTTTGATGAACATTCAAGCTCGGAATTGCCAGGACATAATTACACCAGACGGCAGGAGGTGAGTTCCGTTCTGGACCGCAGCCAACTAACAATCACTTGCTGGTGGGGCTTGAGGTGGGGTGGGGGTCGGAATGCTAATCAGATGGCAGGCAATGGAGGCGGCAATTTGGGAAAATTATTTCAACCAAAACTATTTGTCGGCCATTTTTATTTTCGTGTTGTTTTCATTCATTTTGCTGCATAACTTAAGGCGCCTCACGCAAATTGAGTGTCCTTGTGCTGTCTAATCAAATCAAAATGAATCGAACACTTCGCAACATTTTGGCGATTTGGTGTCCATTCATAAACAAATAAGCGCATCAATTCAACAGAAAGATATATCTATTTGTCTAATATATTACAAGTGGGCTCTTCTATACTTAAGGGACTGAACGCCCCCGGGTCGTTTTGGACTTTTGTTTACGCATCATTTGGTCGTTTGTTCCTTTTGAGTTGATTTTGGCCGCCACTCGACAACAACAACAATTTCATTATAGTCGCTTATCAATCACAAACCTCGTTCAAGTGGAACTAGATCCTGGGAATGGAAATGGGACTGGCAATCGATGTGTTGACCCAACAACTGTTAGCTTAGAATAGCGTAGGAGATTAGTGAGCACCAAAAAGTGAAGCCTACGTTAAGGCAATGGAGCGTAAAGAGATTGTATTATTTACTTAACCACAAACAGTTATTTATGGATCGCATAAATTGAACGTAATGGAAAATTATAACACTTGCACATTGCACAACAATTTATTATGTTTGCTTTAAATAATTGTTAATTTTTAATGGTTTGTACTCATAATAATAATAAAAAGTATATTATAGATAGTAATTTATTGAAAAACCTAAAAACAATTACGGAGTGAGAATGTCTAGACAAAAAAAATATGCTATACAGTCGAAGAAATAATATACAAATAAATGATCAACATTTAATAAAGTTAACACACACATTCATTTGAAAATTGCAAAATATAGGCGGGAAAATATATATAACCGTTTAGTTGTTAATATGAAAATATTAAATAAATTAATAATAAAAAAATAAAGTTAAAAAAATATAGGTTTTATAAAATTAATTATAAATCGATTTAACTCGCTTGTAAGTCCATATTATAATTATGTGAATAGCCAAGACTTCTATTCGAGTATACAGATTTATAAATTGGAAAATTTTTGTTCAATTTGACTTGTATTAAATTTACAATTTACAAATACAAGTTTATTTTTTAATAACTAAATGTACTCTTAATAAGATTAATAACAAACTGATTATTACAATTAATGTAATTATTTATTTAATTAATATTTTTCGTAATAAATAATTTATTAAAGAGAAGTTTAGAATTATGAGACTGTAAAATAGTTACTAAATAAGCAAAAATAATTAATATCTCCACTTGAAATGTTTTCAGCAGGAATTAAGTTGCACAAACTATATTTATATGGTTATATCCAACATTTGTTAATAAGTGTTTAAATATGCAATTTATCTAGAACCTTTTGTAGATCATCAAAGAGTTAAACAATTGCATTGTAATAGAAATTTTCTCTTTCTCTAATCTAAAGGCAAGTAAAAGAGAAATTTCATCGGTTAACCCAGATTTTATAAATTAGAAATTGTAGAGAAATTTTATTTTCAACTACCAGTAAATTTCTGGTTTATTTTCTAAGCTCAGCTTAAAGTTGTGACTTTGGTCAATGTCTTTTTATATGAAAAGAAAATAGTAAAAAATTCTTTAAAATTTAATTTGAAAAATTTTTATTAGAAAATGTATGCAAAATATTCCTTTATCTCTGAATTGCAATTTAACAGCTCTGTAAATTATATTTAGTGTCAACAGGCCAGGTTTACGACCAATAGCAAGAGCATTTAGTCAACAACTAGGATAGCATTGAAAGGATAAACACGCACATACACTCCATATATGTATATAAGTATATATATATATGTACATGGCCATTTGATTGTCCGGTGATTGTAACTTTTGGGCGTCTAGTGATGATAAAAACATAAATAAACAACACCCAGAGACAGTTGGAGAGGGCAGGGCCAAGAGAGAGATATAGAGAGAGAGAGGGTCAAGGGCGGAGTGAGCGCATTAATTCCAGGCCAACACTTGAGCCGCTTATTAGGCAGTCCGGGCCAACATACATATCAGCAAAGAGGCAAATTATGTAGCCTATGGGGCGTGGCTGACCAAGAGCTACAAGCCAAGGTCGTGGTCAGGGGTCAGGGGTAATGTGGTGTTGCAAACAATAACTTTAGGCTTTTCCATGTCAACAAACATTAACACGGCCAGCAACTAAATAGAGGCCCAAAAATCGACCAGCACATTGTTGACATCGACTGGAGTCGGATATGAGAGGCGCTCGAAGGACATATAAGTGATATAGGGGACAAGGACAGCTCCGTTGAAAGATGTCTGGTTGGAAGTATGCTTTATTATTTGCGCACTTGCGTTGAGAGCAGACAGAGGAAAGTTGGAATGCCTTGGCTTGTGCGCCTTGATGTATGCAAAATTTCATGTTGATAAAGTTATCAACGACAACATTTGCATTGTGTTTGTATGCTGGCTTTCTTGTTCTCTCTTTCTTTCTCTATATATATATATATATATACATATATATATACCATTGTTGTGCTTGTTGTTAGCCGGATGTTGGCGATAAGTCGCTTGAAAAGTCGCCTTCTGATGACAGCCAACGGCCAAGTTTGTCGTTCCTCTTGTTGGCCAGTGAAAAGTGTTGCCTAATTTGAAGGCAAGTTATCCCAGGCTCGGGGTTCCATCATCAATTTCCATAGCGCATTTTTAAGTGCTGCGCAAATATAAGGCTACACTTTTGGGCTGCAAAGTTTTTTTTCAGCTGAGCTTATTGCTTAAGCAAATAAATTAAATAAATAAATCACTTTTGCACTTTTCGCTTCTTTTTGCTGGCCAAAAAGAGTGCTCTTTATTCGAATCTCATGTTGAATCTCAGACTTAAGTGTTGTGCAAATAAGCAAAATGGTAAAAGAGTTCCAAGAACTTTCAATGGTGCCGGCTTAATATTATTAAAAAATATTTGCCACGTTTTATTTACTTGGGTAAATAACTTGCTCTTTTCACCTTAATCTCTTGTAACGCCTCATTGTCATCCTTAAGCGCTTAATGTGTACATATTTATGGGCCAAGGTTGCTTTTAACCCATTGATAGCCATGTGGATCCAGTTAAAAGCTGTTTGGTGTTTTAAACAAGTGAAAAACCACATCGGAATAACTGAAGGGCCCGCATCATGAGTTTATTAATTCTTATCATTTAATAATTGTAATACTCTCAAAAAATAAAGGTCTATCTAAAATATAAAAATTTCGAAAAGGCGACACTAACAAAATAATGAATTTTCAATAATTAAAATCTGGCCTAATAGCAAATTGCACCGAGAATATGAAAAGTTAATATAATTATGTCATATTTTTATAATTTAATGATTAATGTCTTATTTATAAAGTTTTTTTTATTAGGTTAGAAATAAAACAATACTACAAAATTTATAAAAGTCTTTTACATTTTAGACAAACAGATTATGAAACGAAATAAACCAGCTTTTATGTACATGTTTACTAAATATTTTGTATTATCTCAATCTAGCAATAATTTCTTATCATAACAACTTTTTTAATATTGATTGCCGGATAGTCAAAAGAATTCCTCTATTCTATTTTTTATACATTTATTTAACGAATTTACAATCAATTATGTATATAACAGCGCTACTATTAGCACTTGCTCATATATAAGAAATTTCTATAAAATTATTTCCAAAAAAAATATAATTTAAATTTTAATTTTAATTGACATATTACGTTTTTACATAGGTTATCATGTCCAATAATTTCCAATAATAAAAATAATTTGCCATAATATTAAATTCACAATTTGTTTTGTAATTTTTTAGTTTTTAAATATACAATATTAACGCTTATTTTATATTTTAATTTTTAAATATACATTATTATCGCTTGTTTTAAACTCCATATTATGCTTTTAGAACTGTAGTATTTACACATTAAAATTAATACAAAATTGAATCGGAAACTAACATCACCATATATGAAATTAATTTTTCCTCTATTTTAGGCAATGGTTTGATTTTTCAGTCATCAGTATTTTTTTTTTCCCTAAATGCATCAAATTTCAATCCTGTCAGCGTATTTAAAAGTTGATTATTATTAAAGCAGCAAGGCAAATGTCCTTATCCTTTTACAGCATATTTTACGCGGAATGTTTTAATAAATGTGTGTACACAATACACAAACATAATAATATGTAAACAACAGCAACAAAAGTTGCTATAAAAAAGCATATTTTGTATATAGGATTTTACGCCCGGAGTCGGGCTGGGTTTGTTGGGTATTAAGGCAAAGGCTGATTACGGTTAAATTTACCTTCAACTCGTTTTATGTGCGCATTTTGCACATTTTGCCTTTTTGTAAATTGTGGTAAATGCATTTAAAAATTTACTCAGCTTCAAGCTTTAATTAACAATTATAACACGCGCAACGAAGAGAAAAAATTAAAAAATTATAAAAAAAAACTCGTATGCAATCTCGCAAATATTTCATTAAACTTTAGTCACATGGCCCGACTAAAAAACGTGTAAGCTGTTTTCTATGAGGTTTTTTGCATTCTTAAAATGCGTTTTTCTGCTGCAAGTTTATGTATGTGTATGTTGTGTATATGTGTGCATGAATTTTCATTCTGTTCTCTTCTTCACATGCAGTTAGCAGCAAAATTTTCATTTAAATGCCCAGCAGCCCACAAAACTATGCAAGCAATTTTTTGTGAGCAACTCATTTGCAAGTACACCCCATATGTGTGTGCGCATGTATGTATGCGTGTGTGCGTATGTGTGTGCTTATATGCGTGTGCTGTGTAACGTAACACACGCTTGTGCTAGATAATTAAAAATGTCATAAAAATCTTAGATTTCTGAACTTTTTCTGTTTAATTTCTCAAAGTTGCACAATTTCTCTTTTTTTTGTGCTATATACTACTATAATTTAGCTATATACTATATTCAAAATTTGAACTAACGTACCATGCCAATAAAATAAATTCAATGTCAGATTTTAAATTGCAATTTTGTGTTCATATTTATGCAAATTTTGTGTGCAATCTTTACGCTTGACTTAACAGTTAGGTGTTAAGTATGGAAAATGTAGTAAAATTTCAAACTATTTGTCATGTTGATCATAACAGTTGAGTGGTCTCGTTTGAACTTTTTCCATTTAATACTCTCAATTTAATAATGCACTGAAGAAATTAAAGAACTTATAAAAATCACTGACATTAAAAATGTTGAGAAAAGTTCGACAAATTGAATTAAAATTTTTACAAATATTTACAGACTTAAAGTATCAGCAGAGAATTATAAGCTTTCAATTAAAAAACAGAGCTCTGCACTCTATTATGCACTCTGAATAAAATATTATTTTTTATTAAAACATTTATTTTTTAATAAAACATTTACATAATATTTATTCAATCTGAATATAAGATTATATTTATTTTAGCCTTTTATTTGTCGAATTTATTATTTACAAAGCAATTTTATAAATTGAAGTAAATATTCAACATATAAAACATTGTCATTGATTTGTTAAGCCTAAGACTTAAATTCTTCTTGCAATTGAAAGCATTATATAATTTTTTTTAAGTGTGTCGCTCGACCATTTGAAACCCATCGTTTGTCAGTTTCAAAGCACTTTCCAAACTATCTCTTAAAATAGCTGGCCAATTCCCATTCAGCGATTGAAATTTCACATTCCCACACAGTCGCACAAAAGATCCCACGCACACACCCACACACACACACCCACACATACATATAGAGAAATCGGAAAGCAGCTAACGGCACATAAATCGCCTTAAAATCCGTGTCACTGGGTCGTCGAACGCAAAATGATTTTCAAGTACCCGTATTCAGCGTTGCGTTGCGTTGTGTTGAATCCAAAATGCCAGATGTGGATGCCACGCAACCACAGCGACCACGCCTCCTTATCTAGGCAAAACGCCCACACAGTAGCCCTGCAGCTGCTGCTGTCATATTCAAATGTGTCACAGGACACAAAACTTTAAAAACTTTGCAGCATTCATAGCCACAGGTGCGAAAATCACACCAAAACTGAACGAAATAGTCTACTCTGATGGATAATGTTGATATTATAATACACTATCATAAAAATATGATGAGATGATATAAGGAGTCTGTTTAAAATGTCTTAAAGTTTGTCTGTATATTAAAATTACATATTATGCAATAAATTTGGCAATAGAAATAAAGAGGTGAATTATATAAGGTTATTTGCGATCCGTTTAATACCTGAAAAAGTTTAAAAATGTTCAGGTTATGAAGTCTTTTTTAAACTTAACTTAAGTTGAAACTTCTTGTCTCAATTCAGTGTTACTTAAATTTTTAACTTTCAATGTTCTATGACCTGCCATGTAGAGCCTACACAAAATGTTTATTTATGCTTAAAGTATGCATATTTAATCTTTAGCCTAAAGACCAAAAACAGCTCTGGCTAAGCACTCTGTAACCTTGATTTAAATTTAAGTTACACTAAATATATTTAAAGTACCTATGTTGTATGTAGTCCTTGTTGGAATTGTGTTAACAATATTTGTTTTTTTTTTTGTATTTATTATATATTTATTTAAATACATACTAAATGTCCTGTAACCAACCAACAGCAAGGTGGCTAAAATAATATGTATACGAGCTATGAATTTTATCAAAGTTTTAAATTTATTCATTCATAAGCTAGCAGAAAAGCATGTGTATTAATTAAATATTTAATTAGCAAGCCAAGGTAGAAAATATCTTGTTAGTAAACTAAATTTAATTTTAGCTGAACTTGGCTGTAAGTAAGTTTTTAGGTACTCAGTATTAAGCTAAGCTCTAACAGCTGAAGAAACTTGCTAAAGTCAATAGCAATGTTTGTCTTTGTTTAGAAGCTTCATTCTTATGCACTTAGCCAAGCAACAGTAATAGAAAATTATTTATAAATAAGAGAATTAGCTATTTTTACTTTGTTGTCAACTACATTGCAAAATTCATCACACAGTCGGAATACTTGCAGCAAAGAATGTTGCAACAGGAAAAAAACGCATCGCGATTATGACGCTGCTTCTCTGTAAAGCAGTTGAGGCAAGGGGATTCTATCTATAACGCAGCTGCATCGTTTGAATGTGAGTTATGTGCGTATGTGTGTGTGTGTGTGTGTGTGTGTATGTGTATAGCTGCTACTTATGTTAAGTGAAATGGAAAGCTATGAAAACGCAGCAAGGAAACGATGAAGTAGAGCGGGTAAAGGAGAACATCTAATAATGTCATATGGAACAGTTGGCATGTAGCATGTGGCATGTGGCAGGTGGCTATGACTTTGATTTCGTGCTGCCATTTTATTGGCAGCTTCTTCTTTTTCCTCTGTTGCGTCTGCTGCTCGAGGCATGCCTCAACTCATTTCACAGCTGAATGACACAGACCATTCCAAGTTATCATTAGAATTTTATGCATGGCTAATATGTGAGATGCGAAGTGCTTCATGTTTGTGGCATTAAAGATACTAAGATACTTTTAGCAACTTGCCATGTGTACGTGGCTGTGTTACTATGATACTTGTGGTTGACTTGTGGCATGTAGCAAGCTGGAAAAGTAGCAAAAACTTTGTTAATTGCTAAGAATTTTTAATTGCTTCAACTCTGCGGCTGAACGTTGTAAGCATCTGTCAGCTACAATGCAGTTGGTATAAGAACTCATATCAAGCAAAAACTACGCAATTAAAATTAATTTTAATAACAATAATAAAACAAAGTCAACAAATGTATTGATTTAAGTTCTACAAATTTTCCTACAAAATTTAATTTGAGAAGGTAAATATTTAAATTTATCTCAACAGCAAGTGCACACAAACAAGATATTTTTGATTGAAATTTAATTTGCACATGAAATGTACAGACATGTTCTGAACTACACATTCGAAATAAATTTTGTAATATTAACATGAAATATATATGTACTTTAAAAGTCATAAAAAAAATTAAATAAAAAGGGGTCTTAAATCGAAGTAGTAATTTAAAGCAGGCCAAATAAAATTTACTAAAATATAAAAATTAACTAAATAACAAAATACAATTAAATAAAAAGGTTGTGGCAATTTAAAGTTTACAGCAGAAATTAAATACATCAAACACACTTTAAAATTGTTTTAAACGTTCATTATTTTAACAAATGTTCCATATGGCCATACATTTAAAAAACAATTATTTTATTTAATTCGTATTCATTGTAATGAGAAAAATTTAATGATATTATAGCTCAGTTTTTGCGTACAAAATTTCATTTATTTAAATTTCATTAATTAATATAACGACGCGTAAAAGTATTCACAATTATATTCGTATTTTGTTTGCTAATTAAAACAGAATTGTTCTGGCAAACTCGCTGGGAAAACTCAATTTTTGTGTCCAATTTCCATTTTTGAACAATTTAATTGGTTTTGCCCAAGGATATACAGTCAACCTCAGCATTCGTTGCTCCCTCCCCAGCCTTCTATTTACATTCTGTATCTCTAGAAATACTCTCTGCCACACTGTCTCACTCTCTAAGAATCCTAAACATTGTTTTTCAGTCTGAAATCGTATGTGGCTCCCAACTAAGTTTTCAGTTTTTATTTTATGGATTCTCTCATCCTTAGCCCTGAATGAGAGAATGTGAATTGGGGAGGGATATTCGCTTCCAAATTGGTTGCTGGTTAAGCAACAAAATATTTTTCGATGACAGACGCAAAAACAACACACAAACAACAAACACACACACACACAACACACACACACACACACAACACACACACACACAAGCAAATATATAAACACAGAGACAACAGATTTTCACGTGAAATTTTTCAAATTCTCAAGTGTATGCAAAAAGGTATGACGTGCGCTTTACCGGCCTGTAAAATGAGGAGGGAGACTTGAACTGGGACTGGGAGAGGGGTAATGGGGGGGGGGGCGGCACCACCAGAATCCTTAAGAAATACACTCATAGCTGGAATACCCATAAGCATACACACTTATATATGTATATACATATATGGTTGTTGATTTTGTTGCTGTTTTGGGCTCATGTTAAGGAAATTTCTTGAAATTGTGGCAAATGTATTTCGGTTTATGCTTCTGGGTGCATGCAAATGAACTTTGGAAACTTGAGATATGAAAATATGAGTGGACTTAGAATACAGAGAATGAGATAATTGGAAAAGTGAACTTAGACAATGGTTTCATAAAGAAGAAATCCTTGTACATAAATTTAAAAATTTGTTGCTACGTAAATTGTTTATTTCCTTTTTTTTAAATTATTATTTGTATATAACAAGCAAATAATAAGATCTTAATTATGTTACTATATATATATTAAAACATCTTAACAGTTTTTAATTAATCAGATTAGGCTTTTTATTTAAGAATATTTAAGACAAGTGTTATTAGTCGTCTCGAGATTATATTTTTGAATCCCATTAATTTTGATATATATCCGATAAAGTAGAATTCCGACGTTATTTAAAATATTTCGAATTTAATAATAAAGACTGCATTTTCTGTACTTTTACCTTGAACTAGAGCCGATTATCAACCACAAGAAACAAAAATTCACTAAGCATTACAAAAATATTCAATATGATTATCATTTTTTTTCATAAAAGATAAATGTATTAATTTTTTTTCATTAAAGATAAATGTATTAATATTAAAATTGCACATTTTTACCTACGCTATTGTGATAACTTCGACATCGTTTAATAGTTTAAGGCATTTTAATAGTTCTTCTGCAGTTTCCCCGTTAACCCGTCTATACTCCCCACATGTGTCACTGCGTAAATGCCACGAAATGCGCACCGCAATCAACAAAAAAATAAAAACCAGGCTTTTTGGCTGCCAGCTAAAAAAAAAAATGCATTTCTCAGGCAGCTGGAAACAAAGGAACACCTCAAAAAAATGTGTGTAAGCAATTACAATGAAAATCGACGCCAAGGTACCCTAGAAAACAATTTGAGACTAAATTTTATAAATAATAATATTCGGTTAAGTACGTTTATATTTTTTGATCTTGGTGGTCAGCTGAACAGAGTTGTCAGATTTAAATCCGTAAACAAAATATATTCCGGAGTTGTACAAATTATTCATCTTCTTCAAACGTTATCGGGATATATTAACATTTGCGGAGAACCCAAGCATTAAGATTGCCATTCTCCACATTTTCGAGTATTTATAAAAAGCAGAATTAATTCAAATATAAAAAACTTCCATATATATTTATACTTAGATCATCTCGTATAATTATCTAACAAACTGGATGCTCTAAAATATAATTTACTACTAATCAAATAAGAAATGGTTAAGCTGCCAATCAAAGGGTATTAGATCACTTGTTTAAATAAATTAATATGCATATTTATAAAGTGAAATAAAACATTCTCAATATACCTCAGAAATCTAAAAACACAGGGTATTGACATGGGGAGAAAAAAATGTAGAACAACAGCTGCAGCTGTCGCTTTTGCTGCTCCTGCGAACGGCAATGAAGCTAATTTTTCACGCAGCTTTGAATGCACCAACTTTTTGCCAGGTTTTTTTTTACTTTTCTTTTTTTTTTTGGTGGTGCATGGAGGGAGATTACGGGGGTTTCGAGTAGGCATGGTTACCAACAATAAAAGAACCTTACGAGATGCCTCAAAGCCGAAAAATGGCAGCTGCAGAACCGTAGTCTGGCATATGAACGTACGTGGCAACTGGCAGTTCGAGGTCAAGCGCAGTTTGCATTGGTGGCATGTACAGCGATCCTGTAACCCCCAACCTGCCCCCCCTGATGCTAACTACAGTTGGTTTCGTAGTTTTCAACACAATTACAATTCGTTTGGCTCCCTCTTAGCTCATGCATGCAAAAGCATTTAGTTTTTGCATACTTTTAGGCGTTTTGGCATTTAGGCTTTAGCCGATTTGCAGCATGTTTCAGCCAAATAGATTGAATTGCTGGCACGCGTAATCAATGCATGCATAATGCCCACAGGTAAACAGGCCAGACTCAGATACTCCGACCAGGTTAATTAAGTGCCATGAGCCGGAACTGGCAATGCCTGGTCCCGCCTTTGGCCTTTGGTCTCCTACTGTTTCTGGGCGCTGACTAATTAAAAGGCGGTTGCTGCGCCTACGTGTATGCAATGCCAAATAGAAATTAGAGACTTTGAGCTTAGACCTCCATCTACCACCTGCCACGCCCACTTGGGCATGCAAAACACGCGCAACGTGCAAAACAATTAAATGGAACACCAAGCTTCCGGCCAGCTATATTCTGTTTGAGCACTTGTACGGACATGTCCTTGGCCAATTTCTGGTTAAACTTCAATGGCGTCTTCAATGGCTTAAATAACACACCCCCCCACCAAGTTTGATTATCACCGAAGGACGAAGGAGAACAATTAATGACTTTACTTTTGCCTGTCAATGATGCTAAACTAATTGACAGGCTCTGAGGCTTTTAATGCGTCCCAAAAGTATGCTCTGAATTTTTAAGTTCCATTTACCGCTTGCCCGTTTCCTTATAATTGTTGCTTGTGCTGAAATTTTAGAGTGTTGCTTTATTAGAGTTATCAATGCAATTTCATAAAATGTAGAACATGTAATATCTTAATTATACAAGTAGGACTGTATCCTTTTTCCATATAATAATGCCCTTAGTTTGGCATGAATAACATGTTGATCTAATTCACTTTTAAATAAATTATGTATAGTCTATAGTTTAACATTTAATACAAACATGAGTTCCATAATACCATAAACCATTAAGCCTATACTTAACTACAAAAATCCTCAATTTATAAACAGCATTAAAGGAATATAGACCTAAAATGGCAATTTAAATGCGCAAATAAAAATAAAACGATTTTGGTTACAACTTTGCCAAATAGTTTTATATAAACTTTCAACAAAAAAGGTGCACTCTTGGAGTAAGCAATAGAAATGGAAATGTAATGACTAGAATTATTCAAAAACTAAAAATTTAATATGGGTTCAGATTATAATCTTATTTGAAAACAGCATTTAAATATACTCATAAGGCACTAAGCTTAGATATGGTAAAGGCTTAGCTATGATCCTACTAAGATGGTTAAAACATACATAAAAATAATATTCTTAGCACCTAGTCTTAACCTATTAAAACTTTCAAAGTTTTACTTTAAAACAAATCGTTATATATTCATTATTAAATAGAAACTTTAAAGCAAATTCTATAATTTACAAATTGTGCCTATTTAGTTAATGTAACGTAAAAACTGTGCTGTTTCTCTAAACACTCAAACTTTATTTCTTATTATAATTTGGCAGAACATATCAGCAATAACCTAACGTTGTATCAAAGGATTTCGATAAACACATAAAATGGATTGGTAAATTTGAAATAAACCTACAAAGTTGCTCCCAATGTTGCTGCCTGTATCCATTTTCATTTTCAGTTCTATTCCCAGACTCGATGTCGATTTCGATGTCGCGTTGCTTTTGATTTCAATTTCAATGTCTTTGTCCCAGTTCGATTTTATGTTCAAATTGGAAATGGTGTTATGTGAGCTAGATGAAGCATGCATTGAGCTCAAACACAGGCTGAAAGCCTCCCACCATATAGACAAACAGACAGACAAACAGACAGGCAGACAGATAGACAGACAGACAGATAGACAGACAGGCAGGTTGTCAGAGATGCTCTGGGGGAGAGTTAGCAAATGTGGCCAGTCAAGTGTAAGAACAAAGCACTTGGAATGGGTCCTAGGGACAGGTGGGTCCTGGCAGTGTATATGTATGTGTGTGTGTGTGTGTGTGTGTGTGTGTGTGTTGCAACTGGCCTCATATTGACATACTTGAAGTAGCTTAGTGATTGACAAATAACAAATAGACACGTAACTAAGATAAAACCGGCAAGCATTGATTTGATTAACTTTTGACTATTGCACTGAAGTTACAAATGTGCGTATCCTGAGAGCTATTTACGTAATTGACAGGCTACAGTTTGTTGAAAGAAACTTTGAATTGGGATTGAAGACGCACCTGTAAACCCTTTTTTGTTGGTACCATTTTTTCAAGTCACCTTCATTCAGCCTGCAAGTCGAAATTTTTGTTATTTTTTGTAGTTCTTGTTTGTTTTCTGTAGCAAGCGAGTCCCTGCGGCGTCATTGATGTCCTTGAGCAACTTGTGCCTCATCCTGCTCATCCACTGTGTGTGTGTGTGTGTGTGTGTGTGTGAGTGTTGCCTTCGTATTGGCCACTTGGGCATAAATCTAATTAAAAGCGGGATTTCTATTTGGATTTTGTTGCAGAGTTATTCTCGAAAGGGTTAAGCCGATTGCGGAACTGTTCTGACAGTGTTGCAAAGTGCCAATGAGCTCAGCTCTTATGTATACATACATGTATGTGTATGTGTGAAAGCCAACTTTAAGCATCTTATGCTCATGTCTTACTTGATTTCGGTTTGAATGGTTTTGCACAGCAAGGAGCAGTAAGCCCAGTTTAAATCAGTTAAAAGTTCTTTTTCATTTTCTTTTTGACCTAAAAGATAAAGCAAAAGCTCTAAAGTTTTCTGGGAACAGCCAAAATGAAAAATTGCATAACTAATGAACAGCACGAAATGACAAAAAGATAAACAAACTAAAGTGCGGAAATTAAGAAAACAAAAGAACTGCTAATTAAGATTCCATCAAAGGCCAAGTAATGAACAAACTTAAATTAATTATAAAATTATTTTATGTGGCAAAGATAAACTATACACGAAAATAAAATAAAGTTAACATTTATAGTAAGATATGAAAACAAAGATTTTATTGCAAGAGCCAAATGCAAGTCATATTTAAAAAAATTTAATAAAATACATATAATTGAATTTTACTATGGGAAAATAAACTCCTCTTCCATCCTTCAACACTCACAGCTTTCATGTGGGTTATATTGTATTTGCTTGGAATATGTCTTTCCTAGTTAAAAAAGTTGAATAACTTTGTCAAAAATGGATTAAATTCATAGCTGATTTTTGGATTTGACAATTCAGCTTACGTGGAGTCAAACCCATAAAACAAGAATACAATCAGAAATATGGTAATCGAATAAATATATATAAAATAAAAGAATACTAAATAAAGTGAAGAAATTATGCCCAGATAATTTTGGTAAAGTTATAATAGTTTAATTGATGCGAATTTACGAATCGCTTTTACTATGGAAAATTTAAAAGCCTCTGCTGTTCTTAAATAACTTTTTTTTATGAAGGGAAATAATTAAATAAAAATATTAAATCAAATAAAATAGTACAAATAACATTATGTTAAATCAACATAGTAATGAATGCATAAACTTTTTTTATTATTTTTTTAAACAGTTCTAGATTCTACTCTCATATGCATACCTCTAAAAATAAAATACTTTTTTTTCCAAATGTATACTTTCAATTTTTGTGTAATATATAAAAGATATACATAAAACAGGAATAAAGTTAATTTAAATGCATTCATAGTACACACAAAAATCAAAATTCATAAAAGAAAATCCATTGAATATAAACTAACGAAAGCTATTCCAAACAATACTCTCAAATGCGCTTCTGCATCATCAAAACGATACTGTAGCCCCAAAATGTTATCTATAAATCATTGGAATCTACCATCGGACTGTGTTTCATATCATAGCAAACAAATGGGCGCAGGCACGCACAAAATTCAAATTCAAAGAGCCACTCATTATTAATGCTTAGGAATCAGGCAAATATACATAAATTTCAGTCATGCAACTAACAATTTCTGGCCATGATCTGTGCAATTTATAAAGCAAACAGTTTTTGGGAAAAAATGTTTAAAACTGCGGGTACCCAGAAAAAATGCTAAAAAGGAAAAGCTGACATTTGAACGCTGCAGATAAATATATACCCTTGGAGTGGAGTAAAACATTATTAAAAAGTGGCAACCATTCCAAGACTCATCAGAATAGATTCAAAACTAAATGACAATATTACACAATATTGAAATTACTTTTGCTTATTACAAAGTTGATGCTGTTCAAGAATATAGCAAGTTGAAACTCACCTATGCCTTACAAAATTGGTGATCGAGTAACAATACCCACTGCAAGGGTATATAAAAAATTGGGTAATTTTGCTGTGAAAGTTGGTAAGAAATAAATTAATCTGCCGCACAAGCACTTGTCAAAGAGAAGGATGATGAACTTCCTAGTGCCTCCACACTGTTGAGTTGTGTCTCATTTGGCAGTCTCATCATCAACATCTGCTTGGTTTTATACAGGCTGCTCTATTCTATGTAGAATCTCCTGGTGACTACGACGGCTGTATGCTATTGTTTCCTCTCGTTTCGCGATTTTACTTGGCATCCGCAGCGAGTTTGAAGCTTACCCGGACCCGGTTACCCAGTTTTCACACCGAAATGTGTTTACTTCTGCGCCATTTATCTTGCTTTGGCGCCTCGGCAACAATGAACACCAGACTTGGCCCGGACGGAGGCTTTTCTTTGCTTTTCTTTTCATTTTTCTGTGCGCTGTATTTTCCTTTCTTAACTATTCTCAAGCTTTCTGCCAATGCGAAAAGTCAGCGATGATTCCAAACAAAAAAAAAAAATCGTAGAAAATGTCGCTTGACATCCGCTTTTCGTTTATTCCTCTGGCAGAACAATTTAATTTGTTGCATAGTTTTTGGCGCGGCTGCATTTAATGACATTCGCGAGAATTAAAATATTACGAATGGGCTGGCAATATAATTTCGCAGAGCATTAAATACTTGAAACAGCTGGGATTTAAGTTATTTTCAAAATTTGTATTTTATCTGCCTTGGGAATTGTTATGTAATTTATGCATATATTCAGATAACACTTTCGCATTAATTTCCCATAAATATTCATAATTTTAAGCTCATTGGAAAAAGCAAACACTAGCTATGAAATAATAAAACAGTTTAAATTTAGCTACAATTTCACTTTTGTTGCCCTTTCAGGGCTTTTACACTGTATAACCTATTTACAAATTGCATTGCTTTCTTCAAATAATGTTTGGCTTAACTGTCAATTGATGAACTCGCATTTTAACAATCCCTATATAAACTTCAATTTGTTATATATGCGCCCATGCCTTGCCCCGGTTTTTAGGGCTTCATATAATTTCATCTGCCACCAGCTATAATAAAAAGCCATAATATATTTCTCATGCCATCCATTGAAACTGAGAACAATATGGCTACTTAAAGGCAACATTTTATAGCCAACACTAAACCACCAGTTAAACACACAATGCTTAAACGCATACACATGAATAGATAAGAAACTTTAAAGTTTATGGACTTGAAGATATCCTGCAAAGTGGTAATGCAGAGCAAGAAAATGCTGTTTAAATTTTCGCTGTTTTGTATTCAATTCTAATATGAAAATTACCTATTATTATATTTAAAAATTACGCTGTTAATTAGAAATAAGAAAAATACATTATTACTATTTTAAATATTTTCTAATTTCCAAGAAACTACCGGAGAAGAAAATGACAAAAAAAAGAAGTGAAAAATGTGTAGAAAACTACCAGCTTCAAATTTAAATTTAAATTTTAACACGTAGGCCCAATAATAGCCTACAAGTCTCTAAATATCCTCTTATACTCTCAAGTACAGGGTATGCTCAACATAGCGCAAAGAACAGAAGCCACTCTGGGTATTATTGTTGTTATACTTCTGATTCTCTCTTGCAAAATGAATTGCATTTTTATGAGTAGCATCGCTTGGAAATGGAGCGCCTGGAGGCAAGCAAACAATCAATTGACATTTTTAATACTTTGTAACAACAACATAATAAGCCATCTAGTATAAGCAAGCAATGCTCTTTCAATCCAACATCAATCAGCTGAGGCAGTGAATCGATTGCTGCAAAATGCCTAAATAGCTTTGAAAACTGCACCGTCAGCTGGATGTGACATTGATCTACAGTGCGACTCTACTGCGCCTAATGGCAGGCAGCATTTACAACATTTATATTTATTAACTGGATAAACTGCGGAACGCTACAACTGGCCATGACCTGACCCTCCTCAGCGCCACCTCAGCCATTTGGAGCACCGTCAACCCCCTCTGGGCTGCCGCTGACCTTGCTGACAAATCTCACTTCAATCATGTGGGGCTAAGGGAAAGGGGCGTGGCCTGGCTTATCAATCAATAGCCATAACATCGAACTGGGCACCGAGGCGTGGTCTCGTTGGCGCCAATTAAGGGGCCCATAAAAAACATTGAACAGCGTTGCGGCTCTGACAGCTGCCTGATTGTCTCAACACTGTTCAGAGTGTCCAAGTGGCCGTTAAGGGAATATAACATTCAGTTGCACAAGTTCTCAAAATCAATTTCTCCTCAATTCGGCCAGAGTCTTGTAAACAAAATATTTGCACTTTTAATATAAACAATGTAAAAATACATAAAATATCGCTTGTTTCTTCCATGTTGTACCATCTCTAAGTCTAATTTATATTCATAATTCCAATTAGGTATGGCTTTCTTGCTCACATGCAAATTCAAGTTGAAAAGGATTTCCGAAACATGCTCACATGTGTGCTTTTAGGCGCTACTCTTCCGCCAGTCTAGCGCAAATGCTCGCCAAGGCTCTCAAGTACTTCGCAACACCGCTTGGGGAAGGGAGGGCAGGGACAGCTCGAGGAAAATAAAAACCAAAAATATGTACAGAGAGTGTGTCAACCAAGAGCCAACAGTTAGCGTCAACACCCAGTGCACATGTTCTGTAGTGTGTAGCATACTTTACGGCGCGTCATTTAGGCAAATGTTTATTTTTTGGGCGTTTTTTTTATTTGTACGGTGGGGAGAGAACCAGCGCAGCGTTAAAGCCGCTTTAAATAACTTTTGCATACTTTGGGGTGAGATTGGCAAACAACCCGAGAAGTACAAATGTAATTAGCAAGTAATTTCATGAAAAATAAAAAGCTAAAAAGAGAAAATGTTGTCCATTAGCCCAAACGCATATGCAGCAAAAAGTATGCAATGAAATATGTGCGCTAATAAAACGAAAACCAGCAAGCTAGAGATGGGGGAACTCCCTCAATATACTATATATAATACATACAGCACCAAAATTAGCTGCCAGGCACGGTCGCAAACATTTTAAACAACTAAAAATGCGTTAGTCGACACTGCCTGACTACAAGACATCCTGTGACCACGCTTGACTGAAATAAATACAATAACACACTGTCGTGACATATAAAAACTTTCACGATTGTTATTTATTCAATCATTATGGAAAAAATTTTAAAAATCATGTATTGCAAAAATCAATTACATATCTTTATAAGTGGGATTTTATTTCGATTTTATATTGAGTTTTGAAAAAACTACCATATAAATATTTCATGGTATAAGGAAAGCTGTATTTTTAGGCAATAAAACCTTTTAATTGATTTTCCTGGCTAGAAATAATAGACTCGTGGCATGAATTAAATTTAAACTATAGGAACACATTCCAAACTTAGTTTCTCTAGCTCTTAAAACCTCTGAGTTCTTAAATTAATACAGATGGACAGAAAGAAAGAGCTAGTTTACCTCGGATGTTAATGTTTCTGACTTTATGAGGTCGACGATACCTTTATCTGCCTGTTACATGCAATGTCTATGCCATATAGTCTTATTATTCTCATTTAAAAACATTTTGAGTATGTATAGGGTGTAAAGAGCTTGCTGTTTGGCGCATCTGCAATGAAAAGGTGAAACCAAAAATAAAAGTACTTTATATACAGTAAAAATGCTCTTGTTATTATACTAATAAGTGTGCAAATTGCGCCTAGAGCTAAGCTACAAATAGAAAGCATGCAAATAAGTGCAACTTAAACCCAAGTGAATAATGCTAATACATATTTAGTAGTTGTTGTTATTATTATTATAATTATTGTTGTTGTTTTTGTTTTTGTTTTTGCTAGCAAAGTTTTTGCAATTTCAAGCTAAATTAAACTTTTCCATTCAGCTGGGAGGCTTCTCACCTAAGGCGATTTTATATAATTTCTATTTATTTTTAGCTTCGTGTGCCTCTTGTATTTCTGTATTTCTAAACCCGCCCCAAGGGTCTAGTCCATCCAGCATGATTGATTCTGCTTACTAAGCCCATTGACCTTATATTTACAAGCCCTTATGAAAGCAGGTGTCTCAACTTTTCCATGCAGTTTGTTAGCATGTTAAATGGGCCACATAAAAATGCTCAAAATAAAACGTGGTTTCCTAATTAAATTATAAAATTCGACACACACCTTTAAAATGATTTTATTGCAAAATATTTAGCTAATTTTACAATAGATCTTGTTAAAATGTGAAACTCAACCTAGACTAGAATGTAATTTACAACTTCTTCTTTATAATAAATAATATATTAATCAAATATGATTAAAATTATTATTATCAATAAAAATTAAATTCGTTTTAATAATACGCATTGTATAAATGTATTTAAAAATTATATATATTTTTTGAGCTTATGATAGAACCCTTTATTTGAACTTTGAGTATATATATAATGGGACTTAAAATTTGATCTGTTTCTGTAAATATTTAATTTAGGCAAGTTCATGAAAACAAGAGTCATATTGCACATTTCAAAAAAATTAAATAAAATCAACAAAAAGTGTATCTTAACTTCAACGCACCGCAAGAAACCCGAAACGATAACCTTTCATTCTTATTGGTTCGCACAATGGGCTTTTCATGCGAAGTTTGGGCCACCCAATTGAGGAAGAAAAAAAAGGTACAGGACTACAGGACGAATGACCCTTAGGCAGGTGAAATAGTAATTCGCAAATTGACTGACAGTCAATGGGCGTTACAAAGCATATAACACCTACTTTTAGCCGTTTTGCATTGGCCTGTTTAAAAAAAAAAACAAAAATGTTGAACGAAAATTGTAAAGCCCTGAAAAGATTTAACACTTCGTTAGAGCGCATTGAGACGCAAGGCTTGAAGAATTTACAATGTTTTATGACAAGCCAATCCGGCATTTAATGAGCAGCATTTCAAATGCGTAATTTGGTAAACAAGCTGCCATTGTTTTTTGGTCGCAATTTGCATAGTATATCTTCTTATACTGCTGACTCACTGTTTAATAGTCGTCCATAAAAATAAAGTTACGCTTTATACTTTAAGCAGCATTTCAGCATTTTAAAAAAAATTTCTCAGCGGGCAATTAAAGTCGCCACGAAGTCGGGCAAAAACAGAAGCAAAGAAAAAAAAAATACAACGTGCTTTTGGGCGCGCACATAAATTTATAGCAGAGCGTGAACTTTAACAGCGCGCTGTTAGTCTCTCTCTATAGCTATCTCTTTGTCTGTTGTGCTCTTTCTTTTGCATTCTCTCGCTTAGCACTCTCTGTTACCCGGTAATTCTGTGCAGCGGCCTTTTGGGCGTCTGTTTATCATTTGGTATTTGCCAAATGGTTGACATATTGATTGAGAAACCAGGTCGCCCCAACTAAGGTCGGGCTCCTGCATTTGGCCAATGCTTTTGGTTAAGCTACACAAATATGCATTCTAACCATAACACAGGCATCTGCTGCTGTTAATGACTCTGCCTATTTATGTTTGCTGCCTAAAAGAGTGAGCAACTTTCGTTGTTTACAGTTCGCATCATTGACAACACTTAGCATTCGCTTTACATAACATTCTGCTTGCCCTAGAAAGTTAACATTAGTCTGGACACGAACCTGACTTTGACTGTCATAAATCACATGGGAGAAATAAGATATGATTCAAAGTAACAAAATAATGTTAAAAGATAGAATTTAAAAAAAAAATAAAAAATTATGGAAAGTTCCAATTATTCATTGTTTTCTACTTAACTAGTTTCATGGTATATTAACTAGAGTAGAATAGTGCAAGCTGAAAATAAAAGAAGTGAAATTGTATTGAGCATTGGTTGAATATTGGTTAAAAAAATTATATTACATTTATTTTTACGACGTCTTCCCGATTAATTGAGATAATTTGGATGTTATTCTAAAAATTTCTTCAGATAAATATAATTAAATAAACTCATTGCCATCTGGAAAATAAGACTATCGTTAAAAATAAAATACCTCAGCTCGGTCTTCAAATACTGAAATATAGAAACATAAATTAGAAAAGAAAATCTCAAATCAGATATCAAATCTTTCATTTATATACTTGCAGGGGTTCATTTAAGTGGACGATATTTAATACCAGAACTTTTTTAGCTCACAAGGTGGATGCTCAAAGAGAGCGGAAAGCCTGAGAATTTTTTTTTTAGTTTTTATACTCTTACCTTACAAATGTGTAAAAAATGGGCATAAAGCAATATAAGTGTATGTAAGGAGGAAGCTCCGACAAGATAAAATATATAAATTTGTAAAAGAATTAAAAGTCGAGCCCTGTCTGCCCTTTCGTCTTTCTGTCTATATAAACACAGATTATAAGAGCTAATGACATCAACTTTTGTATGTAGATTTCTGTATATTATACGTAGATCAAGATTATTTCAAATTTCCGATACTCCAATGACTTTACGAGAAACCATTTTAAATATTTTAAATTCATAAAGTTTATTCGGCACATTGTGGAAATACAATCTAAGCGCTTGACAAAAACACATGTATGACTTTCAGGTGTAATTACCTGTTCTGTCAAATAATCCAAATTTTTCACTTGACTGGCCTCACGACACACACAAGATACTTAACAACTGTAACACACACAGGAAATGGCACAACATAATTATTATAAATACAAAACATATTCTCCAAGAAGCAATATGGTGCTTAGAGGACATGTTATGGGGTAGTTATAAGATAAGTTAGCTCATATAAGTTGCTCACGGCATGTCTGAGCAGCTTAACGAGCTCCCAACTGGCAGACGACGAGGGCAGAGAAAAATGCAAATGCGTTGAGGTTTCAAGCAGGTTCAATATCATTAAGCAGCTGTTGCTCATACGCAACGTTGTGCGAGTTGAAGGAAATGCCAAGAGATCTGTATGGCAATCATTTACTGAATTTTGGCTTATGCCAAAAACTTGCCACATTTTCTGTACTGCCTTATGAGTATATATTTATATCCATTTTATATTTTTTTTTTTTGGTATTTTCATTTATTCCTTGTTGACATTTCGAAAACAATGTCCTTCGTTATCCCTGTGCAACTTTGTTGAAAATTAATTGTTTGGCTTTGCTTGTGACCAAGCCATGGCACTGCAAAATGATGGAAGACGACTTTTAATAATGTTTTTCGGTATGCATGACAACGACAGTTACATCGAGGGAAACGTATAAAAGGCTCATTAGACGAATTGAGCCAAAAAAGTTTACTTTGCGTTTAAAATGAAAGTAAATCCAATGAAACTGTTTTACAAACAACAATTTGTTCTAGTGGAACATCTTGTGGCTTCCAATTAGCTCTAACTTTTCATTAGCCTTGTTTGGCCAACATTTAATTATATTCATTAAACATAGACGCTCTCTTGAGAACAAACTTCATTAAAATGGAAATCAAGCTGAGTTTAATATATGTACTAGGATAAAATACTTTGGCTGCAATAAATGACCTTAAAGTTATAAAAGTTGATAAAGTTTCAAGAAAATAGTTGATCTTAAGTGTAGTTGAAGTATTTCTGTTAGATAAAATATCATTTAATTTATTTAAAGCTTGTGGTATTATTATCTGCTGATCAGCAAATTTCAAGCCTAGTGATAACAACAAACTGTGCTTTATTTTCTAATGTTTATGGCCAGAGTAATTTAAACATACTTATCTTATCTTTAGTAAAAGAAAAACACAAAATACTCTATTCAACTTCCAAACCCAATAATTAACAGAACATGTACAAATTTAAATTTGCCTTTTTATTCAATATTCAATCACTTCAATCATCAATCAATCATAACTAAAATAGCTCTCTCTATTGCAAATCTTTTTTAATTTTAATAAACATGAAAACATACTTACAAAATGTGCAATATTCAGACATGCAATGACATGTTATACGCTCATCATGTTCAATCATTTATTTTTGTCCGGGTGACATAGAATATTTGTTGACTTTAAATTGAATTTGGCACACTGCAAAAAAAAAAACTGAAAGCTGTGTGCAGCGATGGCCAAAAGCCAAAATTGTACTAATTAATCACCTTAGAGAGGTAAATGCAGCTTTCGTTTCTGCCTGGTCAGCAGGCAACTCTAACGAACTAAGCCATTGGCCATAAAAATCATAAGGCAACTTGAGCTCTAAGCTTATTTTATATGTACTTATGTACACTGAGAAAAATAAGAACATTTTTCTGAAAACAAGCAATCGCTGAGTCGGCTAAGATTTTTAGATATTTCTAAGTCAATTTATATATTTTGATCTTTGCCATTTGCTGATTAAAATATAATGACATATTGAAAGCATTTCATCATTTAAGTCAACAGTCTGGTAAAGTTTTAATCGTCCTTAGTTCTCTAAGTACCCCAAAATTATTTATTTATTTAATTATAAATTCATGACAGGTCTATGTAAAAACTATTGTCAAGACTGTTCTCGATTTAAAAAACAATTTATAATTTTAGTTAGAGCTATTTAATTAACACAAATGTATGTATATGTTTATGTATATGTTTCCACAGACTTCCAGGATAACGTACGAATGATAGCAAAACGCGTAGAAGGACAATTTAAATAAATATTAATTATATTATTAAAATTAACCAATTAACCAAAGGGCAGACCTTATTGAATCCATTTAGTACATACTAAAATTAGATCGATTAGAACAGTCGGTCATTATTTTTCTCAAAGTGTATATATCCTTATGTATAACTGCTAGCTAAATCCAAGACTTGCCATGGAGGGACGCATAAAGCGGGGAAGTGGCAGCTGTTGTAAATGTGGCAACAAGCAATGTAATTGATTTATATGCGTTTTAATGAAGCTGCAAAATGCCCGAGGAGCTGGAAGGCAGGATAAAATTGGGCTTTAACCCGGGCTTAGTCACGTCAAATACGCATATATGTGTATTTGTATTTATATATAGGTATGTGTATATATGTGTATGTATGTGCGTGTTAAATACACTAATTGAGCGTAATTAATTGCGATATTATGAGCCAAAGGGCTTACATTTCTGTTAATGCGTTATGCAATTTAACCAACAATTTGAACTGTAATATTTTAAAATTTTAATTAAAATTTTGGCCTATGCTGCAATTTACAGTTGCATAGCCACAGTCCATTAGGTATATCATATGCAAATGAAATACAGCACCATAATATGCAATAAGACCCTGAGATATCCTATAAAAAGATTTAAAAAGCTTTCTACTAAAACAAATCAATTTTTAAAACAAAAAAAAAATATTTTTAAAATTCTACATTGATTTACACAATATCAACGAATTTCCACATAAGAAATAATTTAAATTGAGGTCTTAAGATACATTTTTAAGCATTCCAACAAACGTAAAATTAAAGGTGGAAGAATTCCTTATTAAATCAAGTATTCGATTTTTTAGGTATTCAATTAGAATTAAAAAATGAAATTAAAGCAAAGATTGAATTCTATCCTATATTTTATGTAGAATTAATTTAAAATTGTTCAAATATTTTTAAAATTAATTTAGTAATAAATTAAGCCAAATTTATTATTAAATTGCTTGTTTTGGATTTATTTACATGCAGAATTTATTTTTTCTATTGCTAGTTTTCGTTCTGAATTTAATTGCTTCCGGAATTTATTTATTCTATTACTAGTTTTATTTCTAAGTTTAAAGCCTTATATTCCACATATAAATTCTACACGAGACATTTTGAAAACTTAGATTTAATCAACTTAAAATCAAGAACAGCTCAAAATGCAGTTTCAGTATGTATATATTTTAACCAAATCAAAAATGGAAATAGTTTAAAGCTTTTTTTATTTTCATCATATTTTTGCATTTAATTGGTTTAAAACTTATACACAGCATTAACAATCATAGAACAGGGTAGAATAAAACATAAATTAGCTGCTGACCAAAAACCCAGAAAACCAGTAAAATTATGTTGATTAGATTGCAATTTTGTGAGCTGAAATATTTTACATATGTATGCAATTTGCTTGCCATGGAATTACTTGGATGGTTAGACGGACTGGCAATTTAGTTTGCGATGGTGGTAAGGGGAATTAGATAAATTGGAATGAGAATAGTGAAATTTGATGACATTTACTATGCATATTGCTTATTGCATGCGGCATGTTGCTGCTGCTCATTAGTATGTAAACTTTGATGAAAGCATGGAATTTTAATGGAACTACAGTGAATGTGCGAAAAATGGGAAGGCAAAATGCATTAGAATGATTTTCGATTTATCAGTGAATGTTTGTTTATTAAGGCTGCCTTTTATAGTGAATTTTAAATAGAAATTTGTTGTGGTCTGTCGATTTAAGCGCATAATGCATAATTATCAAAATTTGCATGTAAAAACATTGATTTGCAAATTCATATTTGTATACAGCTAATCAAAATATAGATTAAAATTATACAGTAATAAATGATTAACATAATGAAAGATAATTATATTTTTCTTAGAATTAATAATTTTATAAGAATATATTATTAGATAATGCCAATACTCTGCGCTCAATATTATGAAATGTTTAAATAACAATAAACCCTAAGTTTTTAAGTTTATTTAGGTTTCCTGTTTTCTCCTTTTTTATAAATAATTAAACTAAGAAACATATTCTGCAATCATGTCTATATAATATAAAGGACTATTTACAATATTATCATTAGTTTTAATACTCTTGATATGCACTTTAAAATACTTTTAAGAGTATACTATTTAAGACTTCTAAAGTTACAGCTTAAATATTACAATAAACAAGATAATTTACTTGTGCCAACATTTAGTAACTTTTTTTTTCATTCAGAGAGTGTGAGTGCATATTTAATACATGTATTTGCATATTTTACTTTTGTTGTATTTTTTCATTGTTTCAAGCACTTCCCTACTACGCCTTACAGCTTACTTTCAACATAATACAAACCAGAATGTCAACATCTAAGGCCACAGTATTTGCATATCAATGTACCTAACGCAAATACAAACACACATACACAGATATACACACATACAGTCATACATACATATATTAGAATCGCATAAGCGAATCTGGATAAGCTTCAGCGACCAAAAGTATGCAACTAACTTATATAGTTACTGTGTATCCTGTAGATACATGTACATATGTACTCTTTTACTTAAAACACATATATACGTACATAAATATGCCAGGCACGATTGCCAAAAAAAAAAATAAAAATAAAAATAAAAATAAAAAAGAACTAAGAATTTAGTGTATACAATAACAACTCTGACAAGGATGCCAAAGAAATGCAAACAACAAACAACTAAAAAGCAAATTTCGAAAACCGAAAAGCGCAAAAAAGAACCACAAATATGCAACCACATAGACCAAAACGAGACTCACCCACTCACACACACACACACACAAACACACACACACATACAGACACACACACACATACACAATTTTCTCCATTCAGCACGCAATGCCACACACAGAGAAAGATAAATGCACAGAGCTCGCACAATTAAATATTCAGAGCGAATATTTTGTTGCAACTCGACAAAAAGTGAAATGCGAAATACCAAAAATAAAGAAAATAATAATAACAAAAGTAAGGGAAAATAAAAACTTTTGTGGCATCGCACGTGAAACTGAAAAATAAATAAAAATGGAAACATTTGTTCAGACTAGAAAAACAACATGTTATAAGTCTGTTTAGCTTAATCCATGCAGAATTCCAACTAAACAACAAAAGTCAAAGAATTTGACACAGACATAAACGTAACGAAATAAATTATTCCTTTTATTAGTGAAAATCTGCAGAATAAAAAAATATTTTGTTTTTACTCAATACATACACATAAAAATCAAAGACATTAAAAATTCAAACATTTTCCTGTAAAAAAATAAAAAGTAATATTAATAGCATAATAAAAATCATATTATAAACTGACGATGTGCTGATTGTAGTTTTGATAAAATAAAAATAAATTAATATTACATTTTTGAAGACTGACCAATGTAATTTACATCTCTAGATTAAAAATAGGCTACTTTAAAAAAAAAAATTGTGCATTAAAAGTATAAAACACATTCTACTTCAGCCCTTTAATAATAAAAATAATATTTAGTTTGTTATTAAAATGCTGTCTTTTTTAACAGAATAGTTAGCTCATCAAAAACACCCTACAATTGTTTACAGTATATAAACAGAGGGCAATAAATATTCGCCTAGTCAGCGCCTGTCAAAATATAAAACTATTTTACACATTGGAACCGCGAAGCTTAGCCCAAATGTCCATTCCTCCTTCGTTCCATGGTGCATTTTGGTGGTGCCACACATCGATGACACAACGAGGATGCGGTTTCCGTTTCCAGTCTGCTGCGGCTTTAACAAAGCTGCTCGTTTGTTGTTATCGGCTGTTAACGTTGAAATGTCAACTTTTGGTAGTTGTTTTGACAAAGTTTTTGTATTGTTTTTATGTGTGTACTTTTGTGCTGAAGTTTTTCCATTTAAATGCGACAACTTCCTGGCAGAAGCACTCGAATTGACACTGACACAAGCAGGATACTAAAAGCTGTTTTCCTTTAATTCTCTTCACTCCCAGGCACTTAAGCTTTGTAGGAAAAGTTGCTCGACTGCATTTCCGGCTACAAATGTTGCATTTCCTTCTAACTGGACATCAGTAGTCAAAGGAAACGAAAACAAGTTGCAATCGCCGTTCTACTATGAACTTGTTTCGGTGATTAAGTTTGCCAATTTGTTGAACTTTGACAGAACTAAACCAATAAGCAATGAGTTAAGCCAAAGCGAAGCATAGCAGGCCTTTTGGCCTTTTAATGTCAGCCAGCCAAGTCGTATGGGTTATAAACGACTTGGCGTATGAGTTATATTTAAAAGCACTTAGCATAGCCAAGGGACGTTGTTATATTTCAATGGACGTGGCCAGGCTTTCACCTGGTGAAGACTAATGTGCTCTTAATTGACTTTTAGAAAATAGTTTATCATATTATCACATTTACCTTAAAATGTAAGAAACTCAATAAGACCAAGCTATCTTGGGTTTTAAGCAAATTCATTAAAAATGAGCACTTTGAACTCCGCTTTGCATTCGAAAACTATTCGTACATGTGTATATTTAAGTATTAAAAACTATCATTAAAATGCTTTGAAGTTAGTTAGTTACTTCTTAGTTAGATCTGTTTAATAGAATAAGGCAGAATAAGGCAGATCTCCCTTTTCTCCGTTCTCTATCTATACCCCCGTCTTATACACACACTGAATTATTTTCCACGCTGTTTCACGCTTTAATTGCATTTTCCTAACCAAATTTCTGTGAGGCTTTATCTCGTGCTATGTAGCTCAAAAGCGCTCGCATTTTCATTATTATTTTTGAGTGCTGACAATGAAAAAAAGGGTCCAAATTTGCACACTTGTAAATACACACACACACACAAATGGTTTACCAAAAGGCAACATTCCAATGGCCAGGAGGGCGGGGACAAAGGCTTAACTGCAGCATGGTCCAACATGGCGTATACGTAATTTGCATTACAATGAACTCGTTTTAGCCACAACAACGATCCAACTATCCACAACCAGCTCCTCACATAGCTGCAAGGTGTATAATTTTGATAGCGTCGCACAAAGCCACAACTGAGTTGCATGCTGAGGGGGGAGCTCGGGGCTTGGAGGGGAAAACAAGGCTAACGCCGCACTTCAATTGAAATAACAATAATTGTTTGCTGCTGCCACAGCAGCCACAAGCCTCCCCTCCGCTCGTTTTCAGTTCCTTCTCCCTTATCTCAAGCTCATTCAATGCATTGTTTTGTTAGTTGCAATTCTTGGTATCCAATGGATGTCGCAGTCCGGATGTTGAGTGTCAGTAGCTGCCACGCCCCTCAGACCTCTTTTCAACACAATCTCTTGCCTATATAGTCCATTATATTAGCTAACAAACAATGAATAGCCTGGGCGTGCCCAGTGCCTAAACATACTAACCAAAATAAGAATTAAATTTATCTATGTCTTAGAATAAAAATACAGAATACCTAAAAGTCGTACAAGCAGAATCTTTTTTGGAAATAACACAAAGTTATATAAATAAAAAGTAATATTGTAATAATAAGTTATATTGCTTGATTTAAATTTGTTTATATATGGGAGACTTGCACTTATAGAAAGGGTATAATCAAATTTGTAAAAAATTAGTATTAAACCTAACAAAGACATCGAAAGTGTATGTGTATATATTAGCTATTATTCTAACTACGATTATATATACGAGTATTTAATGGGATCAGATTCGCCTCCAGCAATACTTGGCACAATTATTGTAATTACAGTTCTTGCAATTTAAGATTTTAGCTTTTGAACATACAATTATCATTCAGCGTTTTATATTAATATTTTCCAACAATTTCAAGTTCTGCATGTATTTTTATCCACAACCAAATAAGTAACAACCCTTCAAGCATGTTAATTTCAGAAATTATTTATGTTTTTAATATGCCACATTTTTGAATGCTCTTTATCAAACTTTTTATTAATATTTTGCTCTCTAATTAGAAACTCGTCTCACGATAAAGTTAATCCCCGCCTAGTTAATGAAGGTAAGCATTTTCTTCAGTCTCATATACAAATTTCCTCAACTTTCCAATTTAAGTACCTAATAAAAGTTGCATTCTTATAAAAGAGAATTTTTTAAGCGTTGAAATGAACGTGTCAAATTTTGTAAAGTACTTTAGCAGAAGACTTTGCGTCCTGTGTCTGAAAGTGATTTTCAATTATAAAACTGGAGAGCAGAGACTCAAACTCAAACTGAGTACTTACCTGTATAAAATAAATGTCTGGCATAAAAACTTTTTAATTGCCATATGCTCTTAGAGTGTGCAACTGCTTTTTATTTTTTCGTAAGTTAGTTTCCATAGTTGACGCTGCAAATTATGCCATAATTATGCAGCAGGCGACTCATTTTATGCATTTACGAGTACTTTTAGAGTAGAAATAATGCGTCAAGCGAAACATTTTGCAAAGTACTCAACTTGACTTTGATTGGCCGTAACTGCAGCCACAAAATGGTTGGCCAGAAAACATTAAGAGTTCTACAAAAGTCAAACCACAACAACAATTGGCCAACAAGTTGTCGCCATCAACTCGAGAAAATGTACCAAAATATTGTTAAGCTAAACTTAAATAAAATTGCAGCACATATTTAGGCGCAGTGCGAAATAGAAACAAATGGAATTGGGCCAACTTTGAGTGACTTTTTGAGTGCATTGGAACGCTGTAAACATTGGCACATTTAACCACAACAACAACAACATTGCAGAAGAGTGACAATTGTAGTTGCCTTGTCTTCTGTCTGGACATGCACCTTTGCCATTGTTATTGCTCGTTATCGGAATCGGAATCGGGTTATGGGGTAGGGGATCGATTGATAAGCACAAAAAGCGACGCTGTCAAAGGTTGTGATTGATGTACAGGTTTGTCGATTGAGTGTACAGTTGGTATTTCTCATGATATTGTGTCAAAGCAATTAGGTTAAGTCAAAAGTAACAAAATAGTATACTATATAGTGAATACCAAAAATACTTATAAAATACCAACAGATAATTAATTTTTATAATAATTATTTTAATGATTATAAGCGTTATAGTTTTCAGAATGATCAGTTAGTCAAAAACTAGATAATGTCAGTTTCATATTAGTCTTAAGTTAAGATTTATATATTAATCAATTGATCTATATTTTGCAATCTAATATGTTACAATCTTAATTTAGTATATGCTTTGTTGAATACATAGTTAAAGCATATTATGTGTATTTTCTGAGTTATTTTTTAAAATATTTGATCTTAAAATTTTGTGACGAAATGTATAACATAGTAAACCAAGCTTTTTCAACTTCATAAAATACATATACATATATTCTTGATCAGATACAACATAAATAAAACTGTACACAATTCTGTTACCATATCATATAGCCTGTAATTGAAACAATCAATAGTAAATAAAATTCAATTTCTTGAAAGATTGTATTGTTCAGGCATTTTATTCAATATTTTTAAAAATGTTTGCAGTCACTAAGCAGTTGAAACATAAATTTAAATATGAAATTACAATTTCTGGTTTTTAGTGTAATTTTAACCAGTGTAGTAATCCCAATGTTACACTGTACATATCGCTCAGTCCATCTAATTGTCGTTTATATGCACTTCTTGCCAACAATTGTCAATGCACTAACTGTAAATGATGTTACCTCAATGCTTCACTGCAACTGGCAGCAGCGCCCACACATGATACGAGCATAGTCCTTTAGAGAGTGGGGGGATGGGAATGGGGATATTGGGGTATGGGGATTTGTTTTTGACAGGCGCGTTGGCACTAATGTCTTTTTCTTGCTCGTTTGTTTGCCCCACTCAGCCACACTCACAATTACAATCACACACACACGCAAATACACGCACACACACACGCACACTCACATTTGGCCTTTGGCACTTTGTCAATCGACAAACAAAACGAATTGCATGAGAGTCTCTCATAGTTGCCCTGTGGCTTAATGTGGCAAGGTTTGAGCAGCTCTGTGCCACATGCAGGTGTGCCATCGTACCATCTCTATCGCACCTGTACTCGCATCTAGATACATTTATACACACATGTTATTTACTTCCGCAAAAGCTCGGGCTATTGTTTTGATTGTTTGCTACTGTCGCCCACGCTCCAAGCTGTCGAGTAGCAAAAAACAAGAAAGAATATCTTTTAGTCGAAGACTCACGACTGCTGTATACTCTATGCCCAAAGCGTACTATCTGACGAGGGTTTATATAATAAATATCCTAAGTTTAGTTGCTATTGCCACAATTGTGTTGAAAGGTAATACAACAGGACATTTCACTTTATCAATACATTCGTTCCCCACTTTTAAATAGACTATAAACTAAAGAAGAACAATAAAAATTATTACAATTGTTCGACTTCTGAATAACCTGTACATATAGCAAACTTTAAATTAGCATAGGATTTATAATTGTTACAACATTCATATTATATAAGTTCAAACTTTTTCGCATGTGGCACAGCATTCTATCTTATCTAAATATATGTACATATATATTCAAAATATATTCACAGCGCATTGTAAGACTCCCGAATCAGTCTGCTCGGCAAACAAATATGTATAAGGTCCAAGGATAAAAAGGATGTGGCACAGCATTCAAAGGATCTGCATCGCTGAACTTTGCTGTGGCAGTGTTCACATGTGCGGCTGACCATTTATGAATATTTACGAGTGTGCAACACGCAGTGTCGCCACGGGGCATGCAGGCCAGACTTCTAATGGCATTAAGAGAACGTGCCAAAAGTGAACATGGGAATTTATTTACTTGACAATCATGTGAAACTAAAGGTGAACAATTTTCAAATTGAAGTTGTACACGTACACTTCAAATTTCAGAGCAATTCATATATATGAAAAATACAGAAAATCTACAATAATGTCCAAACAACCATGTACAGGCGTACTGAAGCCTGTGCCCATCTATCAGAAATTGATGGTGGACAATTTGACGGTTATACGACCACCAATTTTAAAGTTGTATTACTGGGAGAGTTTTGACATAACAGGGTGAGATTTCTCTCTAATGGTCTGAGGACAATTCACAATGCCTGTTTCCTTAGCCTCAACAAGAAACTTAGGTCGAACAAGAAGGAGCATGAACATGTCCTGTCCATTCCAGTGCGTCAGATACAAAGTCAGCCCCTTAAAATGATCTTTTGGCTGCGGAATATGTCCTCTAAGCCACTGGAGTTGAAACTGAAACGTATTCAAAACTGCCAATGTCAGCCTTTACAAACTCGCGTGGGCTTCAATCAGTTCCGACAGCTTTTCCACTGCCCACATCGTCGACTCATACATGTGAGCCAGGAATTGCTTAATCTGAAACCAGATGAGGTACTCCCCTTAACAGTTACTGCTTACTTCTTTCTTTATGGGGAACATTATCTTACCTACGAGGTTCAGTAAGTAATCTAGTTGTAGTAAAATTATGAATTACTATTGTTATCTACATTTTCCCTTTCCTGACAGCACTGGGGATTCGCGGAAATTTGTATGGAACTTTAAGTTGGAAATATCGGCCTTTGATCCGGAAAAGTGTCTACTTACCAAGGAGCTGCTGCCTATTAATATTAAGAATTTTCAGCAAGTTACTCAACCGATTTGGGTACAGAATATAACAATGTCACATCTGGCATTTAACTTCTCTTCCCGTGAACGCAGCTTTAAGTTTCACAATTCAAATTTGACGGTGCCCAGGCAGAGTGTTTGGCCTTTACTGGTAGAATATCGACCCTTGGACTATGACAATGAGGTTTGTCCTAGTCTAGATACATGTTATAAAAATTACACACATCAGAGAAACAATACTATACTTTATTCTCCAGCTTGAAGTTCTTCTTGCCTATGAGAACGCCAAGGCACGCTATAAGATTAAAGCGCGTGGGGTCATCGCTGATGAGCATGAGGTTACAGATATGCCGTTAAAAGATATGGACTCATCCGATTGCCTTTATATTATCTACCCGAATCGATTAAGCTTTGAAATAGGCATCAAGGAGAATCGTACACAGTTGGTCAATGTACATAACTATGGTCAGAAGTGTATGGAATTTCGCTGGCAGAAGTAAATCTATTATTTGAAGAGTTTTCCCAATTAAAATTAAATTTCCCTCAGCTATATTATAAGCGACTTCTTTGCTGTCACCTTTGAGCCGTCTGTTTTCCGTCTGAAGGGTCATCACTCGAAGCTTTGCCAGATTAGGGTAAGTATCTTTGAACGCATGGTCTTCTTCCGTCGGATACCTATCGTTCTGGAGGTACATCGTATACTGGACCTCGCCACGTTGGTAGCCAAGGCCGAACTAGCTGAGGTTGAGTCCATAGATGATCCCAAGTGGAAGGAGGATAGCTATATGGAGCATGTCTTTCTGCATCTCAACATACGTGTCCACGCGAGCGATAGCGACAATAGGGAAGACGACATCATTGATGAAATGGAGGGTACATGTCAACCCTGTGGAGGCGTTGGAATTGATGCAGGTGCTGCCGGTGATGCACCCCCAAACGATGAGCAACAGAAAAAGTCTGAACGTGAGGAGCTCATCCGACGTTTGTCGGCAAAACGAAAACTGAACGCCAATGAAATCATCGAACTGAGCATGGCCATCGATCAACGCGTTACCATATTCGAGAAACTCTTCTGGAAATATCTATCCAAGTCAAATTTTATGCGCATTTCACCGGAACGCACACGTAATAAGTCTAGCATGTCTTATGACCAGGTGGTAACCGTAGGTACAAAACCAACCACCTACGGTTTCAAATCGAACGTGGATCACAAGTAAGTGTGGGCATAGCAATCACAAATATACAGAAATATACAATTCCAAATATACAATTCCACACTGAAAAGTCAAGTTACCAAAGTACTTAGAACATTCTTGACTTACAAAGTATGATACACAATTGTCATTTGAAATGATTCGGAAGTGTCTTGATTATCAATCTGAATATTCAATTTTTTCATCCTTTACACAGCACCATTATGGGCATACTCAGTCGTCTTATGGTGGAGGCTATCAACGATCTGGCAAAGAACTGGGTATTTATACCATCAAATTTCTACGATCGTCCCAATTAAGCTCTTTAATTTCAACTGTTTAACTATTTAAACTGTACCAAATATATAACATAACCTCAAAACTCATTGCATCATTGCGTGGCATAGTTTGCGGTTGTGGCAGCCATTCGAACTGTCCAGATGCCGCACTCCCAAGAAATTTATGTAAGATTTCACCCAGCAAACGCCCAGGCGACCACAGCTTTCCCAATCCCATTCTCAGTCCCAGTCCAAAATTTATGTGGCTGCCTGAAAGCATTCAATGCTTAAAGCCTTTCAACACCCTTTTAGCAGCCGATGCACTTTGCAGCCACCATCAGGGACAGGAATGAGAGTGTGCAGATTTTAAGTTTATTCGGCCAATTTGAAAAAACTATTTGTGCGGTACTCAGGAGTCCTAAAATCCAAGTATGTAACATTTGGAAGATGTTGCTTAAGATTGCATTTTATACAGTGTATTGAGAGTGTATTTAAAAGAGCATGCAATTAAGTTTAAGAATAGAAAATGAAAATTACAGGCATTGAGTCCCTATGCTAAGCTTATAGGTCAATTAACTTTTAGGCCGGTAAACAGAATTTATGAAATAAAAGTCGAAATAAAGACAGATAGAAAAATTATTGAAGCAAGATAACATTACTTTCGTTAGGTCACTATTTGAACTAATAAGATAGAAGTGGAGTCAATACGAATGAGGTTAATGATTTACCTATTTATTTTACTCATGTAAAATAAATAGTTTTTTTACGTTCAGAAGACTGTAATCAATTTAATATTCACACATAGAATGAGAATACAATGCACAACCACAGGTATTTGTTTCTAAAATTGAACATATTGTAAATTGACCGCTGATTGCCAAAATATTTACACGTTTCTTTGGGTTGCACAAGGTGAACGAAGTTTATTAAAAACGGCGCCAATTGTCGATCAGTACGACCAGCTTTGTTAAAAAATACAAATTTTGAAAGCGACTGTTATCGATAATATAAAGTAAATAATCGTTGTTCGATCTTTTTACAACAGGGTTAAGCAAACGATAGGCAAACAGGGTTTGTAAATCGATTAAATAATCGATTGATGAGTCAATAGTTTGTCCAATAATTGGCATCGCTTTGTGTCGCAGCCAACTTAATAAAAATCCTTGTCATTATTCAGTGATTTCTTAATAAGTTCAACAGTTCGTTAACAATGAACAACGACAATGTCTTGGATAACGAAGTGCAGGATAGTTTTTCACATGCCCAATTTGATCGATCACTCCTGGCTGAAAATTGTTCGGAATTTGTAGTAGCATTTTCAAAGTTGCGCATAAGACAGGCACGTCAGATGAACGAGGTATTTTTTCTACCTCATATTATGTGCGCCATGCGCCCCTGGCTGAAGCATGGAATGTTGCGACTGCAGGGCTACGCTTGGCCCCATCTGATCCAGGGCGCTGGCCACGGCGCCTTTATCGTGAGTCCTCCGCGCAGTGGTCGCACGCTGAGCTACGTGCCGCCTCTATGCCACGTGGTGTGCACCACATTAACAGAGCAGCGTAATAGCGGCCAGCCCTGGAGAGTCCAGGGTGCCATTGCCCTGGTGCTGGCCGCTGACTTGCAACGAGTAAAGCAAATTGGCAGCATGTGTAATACAATGCTGCGCAAGGCCGAGAACGAGGAGTGGCTTACTCTAGTGCTGACGGTGCCCTCGGCCTATACCCCGAAGTTCTTTCAGCAGCTGCTGAACGGCGTTGACTGCCTGGTGGCAACACCTGCCCAATTTTTGTGGCTGTGCAGTTTTGAGATGAGCTTTCCATATTTACGCTTTGTGGTGTACGATGATGTTGATCTAATGTGTCCGGAGCAGCTGATTCAGGCGCATCAACAGCTAAAGATGCTGACTAAGAAGCAGAGTCCCCAATTGGTAATGACCACGCAGTTGTATGATCACAAACTGCTAAAAATGCTGCGCGATTATAATGCTCATCCCATGCTGCTGTTTGGCGATGTTTTGGAGGCAGCCCTCTATGGTGGTGCACGCATTCGCATTGAGCTGCTGAAACGCGAGGGTAAACATGAGAAACTCTTGCAGCTTCTAGAGCAGCGGCCACCAAGTAGACTGCGCACAATTATTACCTGCCACACGGACGCAGAAATATGTGAACTAGTACAGATGTTGCACGGTCGTGGTTACCGCTGTCTGCCCTATTATCAATCGTCTGACTTGACGGTGCGGCAGCACGTGCATCGCTGGATGCAGGAGAGTCGCGGCGGTGGCGAGTTGCTGCTTTGCACCGATGACTGTTCCGATCTTAATATTCGGGATGCGCATACCCTGGTGCACTACAGCATGAGCGATAACTGGAACAAGTTTCAGCGACGTCATCTGGCACTGTTGGACAATTTACGCAATCAATTTGCGTATTCGGAACAGGGGAACGACCAGGGTGAGCTACATTAAATCTATTGAACCCAAAATCTAATTCATAATCTTCATTTAAGATCCACTGCTATCGTTGGTATTTTTGGACGAAAGCAACATCAAGCAGCTGCCGCACTTCGTCGACTTTTTACATAAACATCAGGACATGGATGAGCGCATCGTCCGCCTAGCACGGGACATACGCAATCAGCAGGAGCGCTCCGAGCGCAATGAGCCAGCACTGTGTGATATGTTGCTCAGCGTGGGGCACTGTGACGACACCAATTGCGATAAACGGCATCAGTTGCTGCCACATGATCGCTTGCTGCCAGCTCATATGCCTACAAGTGGCGATGTGAAGCTACTCCTGGTAAAAGTCTATTCCCCGGCACATTACTGTGTTCGTGTGCTTGAGCATTTGGCGCCAGGCGGGAAGTGGCAGCCTGTGCGGCGCAAGGCATCGCTAGAGTTGGAGCTGGAGATTCTGCAATCGGAAGAGCTTGTACGTCTTTGGCCACCAAAGGCCAAAGATATTTGCATCTATCACGATGCGAGTAGATATGAACGCGTACGTATACTTCAAGTGGAGCCCATTGCTCAGCTGAATCTCTCGCGCACCGATGTGGCTGTAGAGGTTCAAGCCTTGGACATGGACACGAGACGTTTTAAGACGATAAGTGGCAAGTTGTACATTTGTCCGGAGAAGCTACGTGATGAACCACCGCATGCTGTTGATCTTCGCATCTTGGGCCTCACTCCCTACACGGGTGAGCGAATGTGGCATGAGGAGGATGCGATTCAATGCACAAACTGGTTAAAGAAAGTGCCCCAGCCTCATTTTCTGCAGGCCAACATCGTCATCTCATTGTCCCACACGCTATTTGTCCGCGATTTGGCTGCAACAAGCTATGCATCTAGCCTGGGGATGCACGTACGTCGGTTGAACATGTGCCAGACGCTGATAAAAAATAAATTGGCCAAGAAAAGCGACCAGGCTATAACCACATTGATGCAGTTCTTAACGAGCGGGCCAAGCTCACAGCCAATTGAAGAGAAATATCTGCCCATAAAGCCCGAAGAAACTCCAAAGCATACAACAACTAAGTCCATTTCAAGCAGAAGAGAATATTTTGTTAAAATGGCATTGCAGTCAGGGAAAGAGAATAGACTGCGCTTGGAGGAGGAGCTAGAGAAGCAACGGCAACTGGAAATTAAAAACGAACAAGATATATTCACATTGGTGCAGTTCTTAAGGAACGGTTCACGTTCGCAACCAATTGAAGAGGAGAAACTGCCCCTCAAGCCAGAAGAAACTCCAAGGCATACAACAACTAAGTCCATTCCAAGTAGAAGTTCATGTTTCGGTAAAATGGCATTGCAGATAGGACAGCTCTCCGAGGAGGAGCAGAAGCAACAATTTGTAAATTGCTTAATGAATTGTGTATTATTGGAAACTTCTTCTGAGTCAGAAAAAAACCCAATTTCGACTGCCGATTCCAATGTGATTGCTGCGGATTTGGTAACATCATTAATGAAAACACAGCCGAAATTGCTAAAACCATTAATAAAACCACAGCCGGAATTGCTAAAACCATTAATGAAATCACAGCCGGAACAGCAAAAGCCAGGAGCTACAACGCAAAATATCAGTGAAGTAGCTACAACTGTAATTGCTGAGAAACGTTATTACATGCAGTGCCAGATTTCAGAAAATGTAGAACGTCCGGAGGTAATCTATTATCAAACTCAATCTAAGCTACAATTACAGGTCATTCTGCCCGAGGATCAGATGCAATACGATGTAGTGCTGCAAAATGGTTGTTGCATTGCTTTCCGGACAGTAACATCGCCACCCATTTATCAATTTTTCGTGAACACACATTGCCCCTTTCGGCGGCTCACACATCGCATACAGGGCCGTACTGTCTACATAAGCGTTTCGAAAGCGTACAAACTCACGTATCCACTTGATTTTGGTTTCTACAGATTTATGAAGATGCAGTACGAAAAACTGGAAACGGAACGTGGAGAAAACATAACGAAGTACATTCAAGATCGAAAAGGCAGTCTTACTGACAGTTCGGAGGACCAGAGCAATGATGAGGATACGGATAATGATCCTCAGGAACCGTTTTCGGAACACATCGAACATGCTTATAAAGACTCTGAGCTAGTTTCCGATTAAATTTTGATATTAACGTGAACTGAATGATTAGCTGGACAATTTAAGTACATAGAAATTCAAAAAATTTATCGATAATAAGCTTGCAAATTCCTGAAGAAAGGCTTTTAACATAGCTAAAGTATATATTGTTAATTTAAAAAAAAAATGATATAATGTGAATATCTTTTTTTTAATAAGATAACGCCATTTTACAGCAACCGACATTATACTTTACAATATTAAAACGCTGCAATAACTTTTAAAATAATTATTTATTCGAAATTTCTATGAATAAATTCATTTATGAAATCGATCGTTAATTTCGAAAATAAAATTCAATATAATTTTTGTATGGGGATATTTTCAAGTTTAACGAAAAGAGTTGGATTTTTGGCATTATAAAAAGGCAAAGCTGCCTAATTATGTATTGTTTCAGTTTCTTTACAAATATACAAATCCTTTGTTCCTTAAAAAATCCAAAAATATCTGTAGACATATTTTAAACACATCATTTCATAGCTTTATTGAATAAATTGTTGTTTCCTTCACTTCGAGTGTCGTGTGTGTTTTTGCTGTTTGTAAATTTTCAGAGTAATCCATAATGAAGTTTAATTGATTCTTAATAAATCTTGCACAGAGTATACCATAAATATTCTATATAAATTTGCTTCGTATTGTTTTTTTTTTTCTTTTCATATTTTTTGTTTAAGTTAATTGAATGAAAATTCGAAGAAAACTGTATAAGGTGTGTGTGTGTGTGTGTGTGTGGAGTGTGTTTTTGTGTAACTTGGGTATAGCATTTAGCTAATCCCTATATGAGAGAACTCGACAGTAATTTAGTAGATAAATATGCACTTTTAATTAAATTGGAATAATTGTTTTCTGTTTCCAGACATGATTAAGTTAAATATTTGCTACTACAATACGATACGGCCCACCAATATTTTGACTATGTTTATAACGACGAGACAAAAAAACGTTGCATAGTTTTATATAATATCTGGCATAATTAGTATGTTTCATCAAGTACTATATGTAAGCTAAACAATAGACGATAATATAAATAAGTTGAATTCTTTCTTGACATTTCTTATGCTGAATTAAATACGTTTCATTAAATTATCTTTTTATGTTGAGCTTGAGCTTGAAAGAACTAATGCCACTAAAGTTTTGTGTTTCAGTAATTCTTATTTCTTTTCATTTTTTTTTAATGGTTTTTATCTTTTAAGTTAGCATTTTGCTTTGTCTTAATTGTGTCTGATTCATGTAAATCCTTTCTAATCTTCGTTTCAAGTAAATGTTTATGCAGTTTTGCGTTGCATTTAACAAGAGTGCTTAAAATTAGTACCTTTGACTAAGTTGTTTTCGACTAAGATTGGTTTATACATAATTAATTTAATATATATTATTTAGTTTTATTTTTGCTTTAACATTTAATGCAAACATATAGAAAGAGCGTCTTTCGATCTTTAGTTAATTCACTTTACTGATGACATGCACTACGAAATTGTTTTTGGATAGATATTATTAATTTTTAGTTTTCAAACATTTACCAAAAGTTTTGTGTTGTGTTAATAAGAGCAGGAATTGTGGATATTCTGTTTTAACAGTAACTTTAAGCGTTAAAAGTAAAAATCAAACTAGAAAACTTTTCTTAGAACCATTTCTAAATATCTGATTCAAATAGTTTTATTTAACACCACATTTGGACATAAAGATTTTTCTCAGATTTCGTTTCGATAAACAACATTTTCGATAACACGAAACTGATTTTTGTTTCAAAAATACCTAAATATCTAAACAGACATTGAGAATCAAGTCCTAAGATTGCTTAAAAAAGTTAAAAGTAATTTTTCGAATTTAAATCTTAGAAACAGGATAGTATACCAAAGGTAAGTACAAGAATATTATTTATAATTAAGAATACATATTGAAGAAGTACACAAGAAACAAAATCAATATTTTAAATCACAGAATTAGCAAACAGTAGGGGTATTCATAACAAAACCGACTAGCTAAAATCTCAAGAAATTATTTCTCTTGCTTTGTGAAATATTGTAATGAACGCACTTTAAATTATTAAATTGTGCCAGTTCAGTATCAGTTTTATTAAGCTTATTTACTTCATTTTAAATAGATCAATTCTTGAATGGATTTTCCTACAAATGATTTGATTTTGGCTATTCAACATTCATTTAAGTGAGTTTAAACTTTAAAGAGAGAACGGTTTCTGTTTTCTTCTGTATGGTATGTACTTATGTAGTATGTATTATGTATGAGAGAGACATTTAAAGAGAGCACTGCAAGTGCCGGAATTAGTTCCAAAGTCGGTTCAAATTCCGGATACACTTGGCAGGCATTGCACAACCTTTTTGGTTTAAAACGCGAATGTGCCTCGAAACGACGAACAAAACTTGACGACTATATATTTTGATCGTCAGATCTTTTACTTTATACATAAGTATATGTGTATGCACTATCCTTATATTTTTTTTGGTGTAAAAGTATAAAAGTGTACCATATTGAAACGTTGACAGTTTCGCGTTTTATCATTGTTTTTAGTTTTTCCATTTTTTAGTTAAAATTTGTGGTAACTTTTCGTATATTTTTATAGATTTCATCATCATGCTCTTTTTCGTTATTCGTTTTCAAGATATGCGCTTTGTTTTCTGTTCATCGTCTTCTTTAAATGTTAACATTATTGCGTTTTCATGTAAAAATTATAAAGTTGCTCGTTTTTTTAGTTGTTTTTCATTGTTTTAGTCTTTTTTGCTTTAGTTTAACTTTTGTTATCAGATCCTATGCTGTTTGTCATTACGTATTCTTCATAATATCCTCACTTCTCTTTTTGTTTTTATGTATATTATTGTGCGGTGTTTTTGTTCGTTACCAATACCGTTAAGTATATATAATATGTATATATAATATAATATATTGTATATATAGTACTCATGTATATGTTTAAATTTTTAAAATACTTTCTTGGTTTTTTTTTTTTAATCTTCGGATGTTTTTTTTTTTACTATTTATTTATAAAACATTTTCGTCTTAAAAAATGTATATAATCGATTGCTTTTTGTTGTTCTTCATGTTGTTGCTGTTGGTTTCTACTATTATTACATAATTGCATTACGCATTCTGCATTCTGCATTCTCCTTACACATCTTTCAAATTGCATCTGCACAAAAAATGTGAGTGCCTTATTATAAAAAACGTTCTATTTGGTGTTTTATTCTTGTAGTGTTGCTCTTGAACTTTCTTCGAGTTTACTGGAAGGTTTTGTTCTTATATAAATTGCATAAAAGCAACGAATTTTTCAATTAGTAATTTAGTATTTTTCTTTTTTTTTGTTTTTCTTAAATTTCAGTCAAGCATTTGCGCATGAATATGGGTATTCGAGTGTTTCGAATGATTCGAGTGATTCAATTCGAATTGGAAATATAAGCCATTTAGCTCTACAAATTTCAGAGGCTTAGACAATTCTGCGCTGGGCTTTTGCACTACACACATACATACCTAATAATCGTAATCGTAAATATACATACATATAATTTGCTTGGTTTTGTTAATTATTTTTAAATAGTTGCAATAAATTTACTTGACGTATACATGAAAGTGTTTTTGTGGTTTATGCCATGAGTTAATATGTATTTATAATAATTTTCTGGTATGTATATGTATAAACATTTAAAATTTGCAATACACAACATCAATATATTGTTAATCATATATAATATATTTTTTTCTTGTTGTTGATTTTATAAATAGTTATAGATTTAATATAGAGTATATATATAGCATAGTTAAATTTGTTTAACATTGCGAATTGTTTAGAGGATGATTTTCACGCAGGATGTTAGGGGCTAGAAAACTGATAAATAAATAATAAGCACATTAAGAAATATTCCCTAATTACCCGCGCCATCATAAAAAGTACAGTACAACTTTGAGAAAAAAAAAATGATAAAGTACATATATATGATAAAATGACTTGTTTTTAGTTTTTTAAGGACTAGTTTTGCTTTAGCTAGCTTTGCAAGGAAATCTCTCAAGCACCATGATTTCATTTTATAGAACTTTGATCATACTATTCCACAATCCGGCCATTTTCTTTTGTTTGGCTTTTTTGTTAAATGCATAAATCATTTTTCAAAACTTCTCTTAATTTCTTTTCAACAATCTTTTTTGATCACTTTTAATAATTATTTTTTTTCACTCTTAAGAATTTTTCTTTTGCATACAATTTTTGTTTTTTTTTATTCTTGTGTATTATATGTAATTTGGCAATTTGATTTGCTTTAATTGTTCGTTCCTTCAATATTGCTGTTGGGTTTTTATTTTTGTTTTTTTTTTTGTTTAAACAAATTCGTTTTGCTGAAACGCGTTTTGTCAATTTAAATTTTACGTACTTCTTACTTTGGTTTAAGTTAGCTTTTAACTTGTTTGTCTAGGGAGGGAATTTGTTATAAAGTTAACCTTGAATATCTTAGATTTTTTGTTTGGAATGGCGTGCATAGTTATTATTTAGCTGGTTTAGGTATTCGTTTAAAATGTTGCTTGTTAGATCGTTTTATTAATTATCGATTTTTAATCGCTTTCATTATTATGTGTTTTCAATTGGTTTGTCATTAAAATGATATTTAGGTCTCTGTGATTTTTATTTGCTGTTTAGCTTTAAATTTTTCTTAGACTTTTATTCGTTGTATTCGAAAAATTCTCAGTATTTTTTTAGCTCTTGTTTATTTTATAGATTTTGTATTTTGTTGTTGCGATTCATTTTGCACATTCGATTTCATTACTGCCCGTCACGATATTCAGAAATTGATTAACATAGCAAGAAATTGAAAAGTTTTTAAACACATGGCAACCATTAGATGAAGGATAATAATTCAATAAAAACGTGTCATTAATTATTTATATTATAATGCATACGATATTTATTTTAAGCAAAAATTACAGATTTACTTGTAATATAAACATATTGCGAACATGTCTTAGTTGGTTGAATTCTTTTTCCATTTTCTTTTCATTTTTTTTCTACTTATGCCAAACATTGCCATTTGTTTAACGCATTTCAGTTCTGTTTTGTTTAGTTTGGTGTTTATACAGTTATCAATAGGCTTAAATATTTGTTGTCATGGTTTTGTTTATCAATTGTTATAATATACTTTTTCGTTAGTTTCATATATACCACTTGCAAGTGTATTAAACTATTTCTAGAATATGTGGCTTCAAAACAAAAACTTAACGATACATTTTGTTAGCTTTGCTCTTTTCTAGAGGCGACTAGAGTTTGCATTAAACAAGTATACAAAAGATGTGTATTATAAAGATTAACATAAAAATAATGACAGAATTTCGGCTGTTGTCTGTTAACTAAGAAAACAAAATATAACAAAACATATTCTAAATTTGAAACTTTCATAAACAAGGCTCAAACAAAATTTTAATTCAAAACTTGCAAATTCAAGAAATTAATTAACAAAATGAAAATTTTATATTTTTTCAGTTTTAAGCTTTTCATTAACTTTTCAACTTAATTTAAAAAAGAAACGAAACAAATTCAAATCTCAAAATTTGCAACGAAATTAGTGAAATTAAAATTTTACATATATTCAGTTTTATACTTTTCATAAACTTTTTAACTTAATTCAAAAAAGAAACGAAACAAATTCAAAAGTTTAACGCGCAGTTTTTCAGAAACTGTTTACAAAAACAAAACTTATAAAAACTTGAAAATCATGCAACAAAACAGTTGCAGTGCATACATGAACTTTAAACATAATTAATATTAATTGAAAGAAACTCGTGTTAAGCATATATAAAATAAATGAAAATTAAATGAGAAATCCCACAAGTCAAAACTTAAAAGAACCAATTTGACCAGGATGGCATAAATGATGATTGATAGTTGTTGTTGTTCTTGTTGCCAGCGGCTGATGTGTTCGAGTTGCCCAACCCTGTGCTTCCAGCTGCATTTCGTTGGTTATTGGAGCCGCTGGCTGCATTGTTGCTGCTGCCAGACGTGGCAGATGCACCGCCTGCTGCACTGTTGGCCACATTTGTGAGAAACTGCGCGAATTCTTGCTGCAATTGCAGCTGCTGTTGCAGCAACTCGAAATGATTCTGTGGCTTATTGTAAATGAATTTTGTAGAAGTTTTCAAAATGTTGCCTGAACTGGATGAGGCGGCGCCGGCATCGCCATGACTCGTGACATGGGACGAGGTGTTACTGTTGTGATTATAGCTGCTGCTGTTGCTGCCACTGTTTGTTGATAAAGTTGCTGTGTTGTTGTTGTTGCTGTTGTTGCAACTATTGCTTGTTGTAGGTGGTTTGTTTTGACGATTGTGTGTCGTTGCTGTTGCTGCTGCTGCTGATGATGATGTTGATGCTGTTGCAGTTGCAGTTGCTTTCGTTGCAGCTCCTAAAAGTGGCTTATTGTTGTTGCTGCTGCTGTTGCTTGATGTTGCCTGTTGCTTTTGTTTGCCTGCGTTGTTGCTGTTGTAATGTCTGCTGTTGTTGTTGTTGTTGCTGCTGCTGTTATTGTGAATTGCATATTTGCCAAACTGAAAGGCAGCATTATTGTTGCTGATGCTGTTGCTAATGTTGTTGTTATTGATATTGATGTTGTTGTGATTGAGCACCAAACTATTGGCAGCCAGCGCCGCTGCCGCCGCATTGGCATTGACAACAGCAGCCAACTTGGTTAATAATTACGTTTGCTTATTTTTGTTGGTCTTAAAGCTGACTTGAAGTACCCGATTGCCCAGCGTGTAGCCATTGAGCGATTGTATGGCCAACACGGCCTCCTCATAGTTGGTCATGGTAACAAAGCCAAAGCCCTTGCATTTATTGCTCTGCAAATCACGTATAACCTGTAGATGAAAAAAATAAAAGTACATTTAAATCGTACGTTTTTAAGTTATATAGAATACGCACCTTGACGGACTGCACAGCGCCAAATGGACCAAACAGCTGCCAGAGCACATTCTCCTCAGTTTCAGGTGCCAAATTATAGACAAAAATGCACCAACCGGAGCTGGTTATGGTATTGCCCTGTATCATGCCATTGGTAATTAAATCACTGGTGAGCGGCGAATAGCGTGAGATCACAGAGCTTTAAAAGAAAATTTAAGTAGATTTTAAATAATTAAGCAAATTGTTGATTGTTTCAATAGAAGAAGCAATTCTGCAGAGATATCGATTGACTGTCACTTGAAATATTATTTTATAAGCAATACAGATTTACTAGACATTTAAAATATCCTTTCTCTCATAACAACTCCAAAATAAATTAATTTTTACATTAAAAACTTAATTCTTAAACAATTAAATATAAATGATATTGTGATTAGTTTACGATCCAATTTAAAATATATATTTAAGGTACAAGTATAAACCTCGCAATGGCAAAATTTCATTAATATATCGATAAAAACATATATGTTTTACATACAACAACACATTTTCAACAGATGAACAGCTATAAGATTAAATTTTGATAAACTGTTAACATTGTATATAAAATAAGATAAACAGACAGAAGGACATGGCTACACCAAAAAGTTAAGTCTGATCAAAAATATATATCTTATACAGAACATGCTGATTTTTACAGCCTCATATACATAAGAAAATTATAATCACAAAATTTTTATGCAAACATGTCTAGATCAACTCAGTTTCTAAGCCTTTTTACATGCTTCTTATATACATTTGAGAGACGCATCTGTTATTTGGTAAATTAAAAAACAGATTCTTAGATTTTCCCTATATAATAAATTGAATTCCTTTAGCTGACCTGTAACGGCCCGCGTTGGGATGAATGGCGGCGGCAGCAGCTGCCGCAGCGGCTCCGGCGGCTGCATTCGCTGGAAAAGCGCGTCCTCCGCGTGTATTTTGTGGCGCAATGTAGGCGGCCAAAGGTTGCATGCTGTTTTTGTTGCTGCTGGGATTGTTGGCAAACTTAACGGTTATCGGTTCGGTGGAATTCTTCGGTGTGGTGCCGTTTAGCTCCTTGATGGCGCGATCAGCCTCAAAGCGCTGATCAAAGCGTATAAAGCCAACGCCCTTGGAGAGACCTAAGCCAAAGTAAATACAAAGAAGAAATGTTAAAAAAAAATTAAGGAATAATTAAAAGTTTACACAGCAAGCCAGAATGCGTATGATTTTGCAGCTTTAATCAGTGTGCGTGACTGTACTTTTCACTTGGAGAAGCCAGCAAACATAAATCACAATTTAAACAACATAAAATGTTAATTATACATACTGTCGAGGTGCTCATCGCGCGCTTCTTTTGGATTTTGTGGGGTGTGGTGGGGGTTTATAAAAAAATAAAATTAAAATAAAAAATGCATTAGTACAAAATAAAAATATATATCAAAAGAACATTTATTTTATTACATTTATAAAACAAAAATTGTGTAAATAATAATAAAAATATTAAGTAAATGTGAAATTAAAGGATAATAGTTGAGTATGCTCAACTATGGGATACTCTTTACGCAGTTATAGTTTTATGTTTACTGAATATGTGAACAATTATAAATATAAGTGTTAGGTGTATATTATAAAAAAAAATTTTAAATCTAAAATTTGGTCGTGCAAAAAATCAAATATATTTTTTTGATATATTTTTTCTAAATTCTATTTCTTATTTCTTGGTCAAGGCGTTGCTTTCGGTCAGTATGAACTATATTGATTTATTTTAGAGGTTGCAGAATTCTACAGAAACTCATACTTAGGTAAGATTGTTCTCTAAGAGAATAATGATAATTTAAAAATTTTCTTTTTCCACTTGGTCTATTTTCTTGAATCTCTATCCTGCTTCCGACCATGTTTGCTTATCCAGCTCAACAGTTTCATATTGTCTTCCTTCAAGTATTAAAAGCATTTCTTCTCCTATTTTGCAAATATGATATATAATTATTAAAATAAACTGCACTATAATTGTTGTCGGAAAAATTTGGATACCGCAAATCACAAAATAAAAACAGGTTTAAACTGAAGTACAAGTCAAAGTTAATGGAAAAGATAACATTACATTTAAAACATTAAATTATTTATAGATTAGAAAACCAAATATGTAGCATATTTTGGCAATATACATATGTATTTAATACCATACATATTTTATATTCTTACTTCAAAATTAATCTGCAAGCCAAGTCAATAGAGATATAATTAATTTATATTCAAAAATTTCATGTATAAAATATGCGTTCAGCCTTGACCGGCAACAATATAATGATATTTAAGTCCAACTTTCTTTCTTAAGATTTCTAAGATCATTTCATTCACTTCTTTCCACTTTCTGTGTGCAATTTTATTCAACACTATTGTCAGCTATTGAGTACAGTTTATAAATTAAATAAATGCCAGCAATTAATTAAACACACACTACTAAAGCAGATTAAGAAATTTATATAATGTCAAGCAATGTGCAAATGAGAAATGATGAATGGCGATTTAAACAGCTAAACAAAAGTAAAAAACCTACCCGCCGCATGTTCATCTTATAGTTTTTGAATGTTTTTTATAGTTTTTTTTTTTATTATATTTTTGGGTTCGATTAATACATGAAAAAAAAAAATAAAATTGTATAAAAATATTGCGTTATTAAAGAAATGTTAAACTTATAAAGTGTAGCGCCAGCCAAATTCCAAAACAAATTGTGCGCACTAAGGGCGAAATATAGAAAATGCCAGATTCACTTGAAGGCAAAGAAATATCTAAGGAACTATGAAATTATTTTATTTTAACTAGTCATGCCTTTACAATAGATATAGTATAAGAATTAAAAAATATATATATTTATATGTAGCTAGGCCAAAAAGTGATTTTAAATAAGAGTATAGTCTTTGGAAATTAATTAAAAGCTATAAAGAAATTTTGACTGATGCTGGCAAAAATCTGAGGGAAATCTTGAAGATTTGGCTTACACAAATTCTGCCATAAATCTGAATTATAAATAGATCGCAATTAAAGTAAGCTTACCAGTGATATTATCACAAAGTATGCGCGAAGTTATGATTTTGCCGTATGGACTAAACAATGATTCCAAATCGGATTGTGTCATATTCTTTGGAAGACCCGATACATATAAATTGGCGCCCTTAATACTCTCCGAGCTGGGTCGGGCAATGGAGACCTAAATCAAAGATATTAATTCACATATTATATAGAAGATATTCATTTAACTTACCTTTATGGTCTTGTTTTGCAAACGCAGACCATTCAAAGCATTGATGGCCTTCTCAGCATCCTCTTGCTTAACATAGTTAACAAAGCCATAGCCAAGACTTTGACCTAGGTGAAGAAATTAAAATAAATTAAAAAATTCCCTTTAGAATCGATGAAATAAAATAAAATTTTGATTCCTAATCGATTCTTTGATTGTAAATGAATTTGGAAGCAGTTTGGAATAGGTTTTTTTTATGCTTACCTGTTACCTTATCGCGTATTAACTTGCAGCTCTCCACCTCACCAAAGCTAACGAACAACGAACGTATTTCATCCTGTGACATTGTTTGTGGCAAGTAGTTTACTATTAAATTTGTTTTCGGATCTGGTTCGTTGTTGTTATTGTTGTTGTTATTATTGTTGTTGTTGTTGTTATTGTTATTTGTGGCTGCAGTGTTGTTGTTATTGTTGTTTGATGCATTATTGGCCGTTGCCTGATTCACAGCGCCAGCAGCAGTAGCAGTTGCTGCTGTTGCCGTCGAACCGGAGCCACCATTTTGTTGCACCTGATTATTGGTCACATTGCCAGTGGTGGCACCACCGACTCCAGCTGCACCGCTGACTGTGCCACCGCTGGCAGTGCCAGTTCCAGTTTGCTGCTGCTGTTGAACCGCTGTCTGACCCTCAACCATTGTGTTGGATCTGAAGATGTGACTTTTGGGAATAGATTTCGGTTAGTAAATTGATTTTTTAATTGAGTTTTATGAATATCAATATAATGAAATCAATATTAAACAAGTGAGTTGTCTATCTTTGATGTGGCGAGTTTATATACCCTTGCAACAATCTTTTACTAAAAATATACATATTTTTAAATTTAACTGTTTGGCGCATAATAATACTTGGAATTTATAAATATTGTCTAAGGAAACTAGAAAAACTTATGAAATCTTTTTTTTTACACCCGTTTGTTGCTATTAAAGCTATAATATATGGTGATCCGAACTAAATAAAATTTAGTTAGATTCTAGGGATTGAAATACAAGACCTTGAAAAAAAAAACATTTTTATAAAAAAATTATTTTTTAAAAAGAAACTTCTAAACCTTCAGGCCTTGTTTGCAGAGTAACAGACAGACAGACATGGCTTTAAAACTCAGTTCTTCGTTTGTAACAAGAATATACATATATACTTAATGGAATCGAAAACCTTACATTTTCTAAATAAAATTATTAGCTCTTTTTGCAAGTATTTTAAATGCACACTAAATTTATTTTATGTGACAAGTTATGTCCCAACTAAACTTTATTGAAACTTTGTGCTTTTAGCACAAATTTAACTAATATTGTAAATTAATTATACTTTTATAATTTATCACAAAATATCAAATTGAAAAATTTAAAGTGAGTTTATAAAAATATTTGCGTTTCTTGAACTTTCTCCAATTTTTTTCGGTCTCTAATTAAAAGTGTTTTGTCACGACCATGTTAATGAAATTTTGATATACAATATTTATATATTTTTTCTCATCTACAAAAACAACTTAATATGGTGTATCAAAATATTTTAAAATACACATTAAATTGTACAACAAAAACACGGTCATGACGAAAAAAAAATAAGAATAAAATATTTTATCATATATGTATTAAAAAAATAAGAATGTTAATATAAAAAACTTTAACAGCTTAATAAAATAAAGTTTAGTTAAGAAAAGACAGCTAAATTGAAATATAAATATAAATGACTTTACTGCCTTGTTATTTCAAAAGAAAAATAAACTTGTGAACTTTTCACTATTTGGTTAGTTTATAGAGTTCTCTTTTTAGATAATACTGCTGTTTCGCGTTATGATATCTGAAATAAAACGCAAGCATTAATAAATTATACAAATTTAATATTATACTCACAAATTATAGACACTTACCTTATTATACACGACCCACAAGACGAGCAAACGGAAGTGGAAAACAAAAATTGAGTTGAGTCGAACTTTAACTATAGCCTAGTTGTAAAAGAGCGGGCAAGGTACCCACTACGTATACGTTATATTATATGTATGTCCGAAAGTTAACTGCAATGAAACAAAATGCAATAAAAATCAATTATTTTAATTCAATTTAAATGATATGCAGGTGGGTCTAGCAAGGCATTTGGAACAGGCAGCCATTCAGGCAACAACTGTAAACATGACCAACATTTTTAATGAAACCCTACAAACGTTAACGAGGGCTCTTTGCATTTGTGGTGGTGGCACATTTTCAGTTGATGTCTGCGGGATTCGACAAATACTAGATCCCCGTAAGCTGACGGAAAAATCGATGTAATTAAAATGACGGACTGGCTAATTGCAGGGGGGGACAGTTGCAGGGGTATTGCAAATAGTTTCGTAATGGAAATGGCTCAAAGGCAGTACTTTGATGAGGCCAACAAATAATTGGCAAAAATAAATACAAGCTGATTTTAAAATCAATAACCTATTATAGCTTAGCTACTTCGGCTATATGTATATAAGAATATATAAAAATAAATGTTATTATTTAAAATAAAACAGTTAAGACTTCGAAATTCAGAAATTTATGAAAGATGTCATAAAAAATTAAAATCAAAAAATTAGGCAATCTAAATAATTTATTTTATTACTTCTGTGTTTCCGACAAGAATGATAAAATCGTTGCTTTAAAATTGTGACTGCAAAGCGGTTTTCAAATTGGTGGAAAGACGGGGGAATATTAGAAATTTTGAAATAAAAAACAATTTGCTTTGCGTATAGTATATAGGAATGTATATATCAAACTTCGTGTGTTCAGGTTTTATAAATTCCGAGAAAGACAGACGAACAGGGCTATATCAATTCGTTTTATCAAGAAATTAAACTTTTTATACTTTTATAGAATATTTATCGAGTCGCCTATCACAACTTCAGCAGAGTCTGCACTATTTATAAGGACAGAGGCACATTTTGTGAAATATGCTGTTATTATTTTGCTAAAATATTATTTAATAAAAAGGTCTAAAACGGGGTTTAAATATGTATATGGTATATCTTAAATAAAGCTCAGCAAAACTGCAATACAAAAATCTTTATAATTAAGAAGTCAGGAGTTCATTAGCATAATGACAGTATAACTTTTCGGTATTAGAAAATATTCTATTTGTAAAAGCTTAATCGATATCTCCTCAGAGCATTTAGTAACTTGTTTAATATAGCTTATATAAATTATTAAAAAAGCCTCGTAAAATATGGACTACCATAAAGATAACTGTTGAATTCTGCACTCTTCCGGTATTGTTTCAATATATATTAAACTGTAGCCCAGCTGCTTCGATTCTCAATCATTTCTGTTGACTCAGCTGATTGCCAAACCATTGAACTAAGCGCTGAACTCTTTAGTTTTAGTTAAGAGCGCCAAAGCAATTTATTTTATTTTAATATATATATTTACATATTCCAAAAAGATAAAATGTTTGTGTATATATTGGGAAATTTTTGTTTAGTTAGGTTTGAAAGATAAAAATTTATATATATTCCTATGTGAATATAATTAGTATAATATTGCTTGACGCGCGACTTAGACTTGTTTGTACCAAGTATTAAGCTAATATTTCAAGATTTATTAAAACCACTCATAAGTCCCAAATAAAATTTCATAATTTCAGAATTGTTCTATTAAATCTATAGGCCACTTATACCTTAATATATATAATCGAAAAACAGTTTGAATTCATTGCCGTATATACCTGAAACATAAATCTTCAGCCTTCACATCCACAGTTTTCTACTCTTCCATAGGATTCTTCAGTGTTTAATCAAGATCAACAAATTTCACCTTTATTGCGTATTTTGGCCAAATGTTTTCTATTCATTTCTCTGGCATTTTGCATGAGCAGGCAAAGCAAATCGTGCGAAAAACTAATATTTTAAAAATAAACAAACAACTGGCGGGCAGGGGAGCTCTCGAGAATCAAGAATCAAGAATCGAGAGCCGGCAAAAGTCGCAAGAATTATATTTTCGAAATATTTTTAAAATAACAAAAACGACTGCAATACATTGTCGGGCGGGTGCTGCGACGCATTTTTGAGGTTAAGTGGCGAGAGGAGAAATATAAATAAAAAAATATTGGATTCATCATTCATGCAATGAAATGGGAATGGAAATTACATAAAGGGAAAACTATTTTACTAATTTTACCTTTTGATTGAAAACAAAACTGAAAAATGTAAATAAAACTTGTTGCTCTTTGGATTTGGACACGATTACGAAACACTTTTTTTTTTTTGGGTTTGCCTATACTAGATGCGAACAAGCTTTTGTAATAACCGAAAACAAACAAACAAACTGAAGAATTTTTATATATTTTTTTTTTAGCAAAAGTCTTTGCAAAATAAGTAGCGTTGAATTTGTTAGTTTTTGTTTTGTTTTGTGTTTGATATTAAAAAGTTAACAAAACGGCGAAAAACTAAAATCAAACCAAACCGAACCGAACGCGAAACAAATGTTTAACAATAATAATAATAATAATAATAACAATAATAATAAGGAAATAAAATCAAACGGAAAGTAGAAAAAGAACACGTTCCTGCAACTCAACAGAACAGAAATAAACTGATTTAGCGAGCGGCATGGAAATTATTTTTATGCCATCGAAGACAAATGGTACCAAGAGCCACTCGTCCCATGCCCATGGGGGCAGAGCAAGAGAATGAGAGTGAGAGCGATTGATGGATAGAGAGAGAGAGCGATTGATGGATAGAGAGAGAGAGCGATTGGATGGTAAAGAACATTTGTCATGTGTAGCAGCAGAGTGAGAGAGCACCTTACTCAGCTCTTTAGTATTTGCAATATGTGTGTGTGTGTTTATGTGGGGGAGTGAAGAGCATTGCTTGCACCAAGCGGGTGGTTGTATAGATCAGACTGTGCATGTGTATATACATATGTGAGTTGATGACTTCTGTACAAACATATGTAATTACTTGAGTGAGAGAAAACAGCGCACTGCAATAATTGGATTACAATGTAAGATGACAGAGAAATGATAAATATTTTATGCTAATAACATAATCTTATACTGGAACTAGCAGATCTTAATGTTAGCCTAAGACAGCTGTTAAAATATAACCGCATCTGTTTGCAATATAAAAACAGTTGTTCGAATAACATATTTGGTCTGTTTGTTAAAACTTTTATTAATCAAGGAATGTTTTTGATTTAAATACGATCTTCTACATAGTGCGTAAGATTTTTAAGTAATTGCTGAATGAACGAAATATCTGTACGTAGATCAATTTAAAATGTTTTCATAAAATATCTTTAAAATTTGTATGTTTATAAGTGAACTTTTAATGGGTACTTTTAATATGTAATAAATTATAAAAGCTGTTTTTAAGCACAAATGCCTTTATTTTATTGACACTTATGATACAAATTATTATTTGAAAATTATCGTTTTAGCTCTTAATAAAAAATAAAAAAATTCGGAGATCCATTGTCCGAATAAAGTAAAATGTGTGATCACCAGATTATTTTAAATACTCTGACTAATTGCCGTTCTGTAGTCCACTTAAGCTAATATGTACTAAAAAAAAAAACAACTCGACTAAGTCGACAATGGCATAATTAAACTGAAAATTACGCCACCCAAATTACTAACACCCATATATAGCACACGCCTCTTTTTGCAGCACCGCCCCCAAAAAAATAGTGTAACCCAAACCGGCAATTTTCATTCATAAATTGTTTAAAATTGTTTCCGGTTAATTGATGTACGCTTGCAAAGCGAAGGATATAGCGAAAGCTGCTTCTTCTTGCGCCCAACGAGTATGCAATGCAAACTAGCAAAAAATGCAAGAACAAAACAAAAAAGTGACACACCTTGCAGCAGGGCAAAGGCATAAGCCAAAATCAGCCGAAGGCTAATAGAAGAAGTAGAAGAAGAGGAAGTAGTGGGCAAAGAGTCAGGCTGATTTGCTTTTGGGTGCGGCAGAACCGAATCAAGACATAGAGAGAGAGAAAGAGAGAGAGAGTAAATGCAGCGTCAGGGAAGTCAGCAGCAGCAGCAGCTGTCAGCTGAGTGCGCCTCAAAATATGCAATAGGAAGAGAGCGAAAGAGCGTAAGCTTTAGAGCGCGCTTAGCTGCTAGCTGCGACGCCAGCGTTGACTGCACTTTTTAGGTTAAACGGCGACTGCAGCCGGCGCTGCACGAAACGCAGCTGTGTGTATGACAGTGTGTGTGTGTGTTTGTGTGTGTAGGCGGCATTTGGCAGCAAAGTGTAGAGAAATGCGCTCTGCGGCGCTGGGCCGCCCATTGAGCCAAGTTTTTACTATCGTGAGTGTGCATATACATATATATAATTGTGTGTGTGTGTGTGTGTGTGTGTATATGTAAATGCGAAAAATCGACCATGGGTGTGGGCACTTTGCATGCTAATCTAAAGCTACAACCACAACAACAATAGGCCATTAAATTTTTCCAGTTTACCATTTCTTACTTTAGTTTTATTTGCTTGAGTGCAAGAGAGCGCCGTAAAATTATTCTTCACATAAGTATTTGCCTCACGAAATTTTTGCTTTGGTTTTTGAGAAAACTTGTAATTTTGTTTCGTTGCAAATGAGTTTTAAAATACACGCACAAAATGTTAGATTTGAACCGATATTCACGATATACGATGCATACATATACGTACATGTATGTACATATGCGTATATATGTAGTATATGTATGAGTATGCTAGATGTGTGTATTATACCGATATACAACAATTTATAAACGACCACGATACGACTATAATCAAAAAACACAACTTGCTGCCGGAGAGTGCAAGAACTAAATGATTAAAGTGTTCAATTGCCGCCAGGACAAATGCAGCCAGGACGACGACAACGACAACGTCTACGTCTACGTCGACGTCGACAGCAACAGCGCAGTTGATTGCTGCAGCTACTCTTTCCCTATTGGGTCGTACAGTTGAGCGCTGACAGGAGAACGGATGAGCCGAAAACTGATGCAAAACTGCGTAGTTTTGCATTGGCATGCACACTGGGACAAGTATTGCGATTTTTAAGCTGGGCTTTCTATGAGAATTTCGTCGCGACGATCAGGTATTATAACTATAGCCTGTTAGACAATGGTATTTTAGCTCATTTTCTTTTTATAGAAAAACATGTGAGGAAAGACTATCTATAGATTGTCGAAGATTTATGTATATATATATATCTGTCCAATAGTCTTCCAACAGTTTTTTAAACTGAACATGACATATCTGAACAAGATGATCGGCTATGCTCCTTTTTTTCACCCAGAAATGTGGATTCGGATTTAATGTGGATGTGAATTAAACGTGGATTCCCGTTGCAATTCAAGCTGTGAAGCACATCACTACAACAGCTGATTTGCAAATATACAGGATTAAGATACCAACATAATGCACTGCTGCCACTTGCATTGCACACAAATTAGAAACATCAATTTCGGCCGCTGCAGCGCGATCTTGGCAAGCTACTGAGCCGGCTCCTATCACATGCCTTTTCCAAAAAATCATGGATCACAGTAACCAATATTTTATCTTTTTGCTTTTAAAATAAAAGTACAATTATATAAACACTAATAAGTATATTTGTGTATTAAGTGCTTGTATACATAATATTTTCGACAATTAAACAGCTGATTGACTGATAGGGCTGCAACATTTTTCAACTATTTTGCTTGCATCAAATTTATTAAAATTTAACATGTGCACTTTAAAATTAAGTTTATTTATTTCATAATTGCCATTTAAATACAATCTCTTAATCTTGACTCATATAATATAATTATAATGCATTAAAGCATTAAAATGTGTTTCAGGCTTGATTATCGTTCCTCTGAGTAGTTAGGCAGCCCTAACGAAAAATAAAGTTATCGAACTGATCCTAACGATATATTTCGTGACCTAAAAATAATCGTTAGACGATATAAATAATTTAAAACTATAAAATTTTAAGTATGATCCAAAAATGTTAAAAAACTAAGTAAAAATATTTTGTAATACTAAGTGCGGCAAAATAATTTGTATATAATGTACATACACATACATACACACAAACGGTGTGTTGCACTTGTACCACTGTGCTTTCAGCACAAAATTTGTTACAAAAATATAGGAAAAGAAGAAGCGGAAGATGAAGCAGCACAACAATAACAAAAAGCTGCAGCGCCAAATGCGCAGGTACAGGCAGCACCACCAACAGCAGCAGCAGCAGCAGCGCACTCGCTGCAACAGTCAGTCAATAACAACGGTACTGCACACGCTCTCCTGTCTCTATCTCTCTCTCAGTTGAAATTGGTTGCGCTCTCACGCTCCAGCACTTAGCCGAATACCCTACATTTGGATACAAAACATAAACAAGGAAATGCAACCACGACGACTTCGAACACGAAACAAATTGCGGTAGGTTCTCTGCTTGAGAGTACAAGGAAGAGAATGAGAGACACATAGAGAGGACGCAGAAGAGAACAGAGAACACCGGCCGCATATCAGCAGTAAGCTGTCGCTGTCGTTGGCCCAACAGCCAAAAAGGCACCCAAACAAACAGTTAAGCCAACGCACACACAAACAAAAGATTTGCAAGCGTACAAACGGCAGCTGAGCGGCGGGCAAATGAGCCGAAAGCCGAGCGCACAGACCGAATGCACCAGCACCAGGCAAAGGCAGCCAAGAAGCTCAACTTGACATCATTTGTGTCAAAAGACCATTGAACTCTGTGCGGGGGAAGTTGCCCCTATATAATGCAAAAACTTCTTCCCTCAGGCAAACAGTATTGTTTCGTTGTTGTTGTTTTTCTACGTATGTATGTATGTATTTAGAGAGCGCCAGCAGCAAGTGTTTACATAAAAACAAACGTATGTACGTATGTACATTATCATAACATGTATGTATGTATGTATTTATGTACGCCTCATGCTAATTGCTACTTAAGTAAACAGAGGTATAGCGCTTTCAAAACTGTACACACATTTATCCACAATTAATAAAATTTGCTTTTCCCTAAAACTGTTGATTTGTATCTAGCTTAAACATACTTGAATTAACTATAACATCAGATAATTAAAATCATGATATAGTAATTCATAGTTTTATTTTTAAGTCGATAATTAATATTGTAGTACGCCTCGATAACGGCATTTGCCTAAAAGTGCAATTAATTGTACTTATTAGCTATTCAACCAAATTATTGACAAAAACACATTTATTATATACTTTACAGAAATTATTTATAACGGTAACTTTTATTTAATTGCATTCCTATGGTTATCATTGTTTCATTAATTCAAATAATATAGGATACAGTGCTTGCAAAAGCTGCGCACAGGCTTAAGGCTACAATCCTTGTATAATTTACAGACTGCAAATTAAATAAAACTGTAGACTGCTTCGTTTTTAACAGTTGGCGGCAAAATTAAAACGACAACATTATGTTAATTAACATAAAGTTGATGTTGTCCGTTTCGACTTGCCGCAAAACTTTTAACGCAAAGTTAAACACAAAAGAGGGTAAATTTATGTAAAAGCAGAGAGACTTACCTTACTAATGCGCTTGATGTATCATATAAGGATATCCTTGAAAGCCGCACATTTGATTTACCTGTCCCTGGTACTGTAGCATCATTGGCGGCGGAGTCATATACGGATTCAGATTAGTATTAACATTTGGAGGCCATTGCTGTGCTGTTGCTGCAACCGATTGGTATTGCTGTACAGGCGGCTGTGTTTGCACAATATTATTTGGTTGCATGCCCCACTGCTGTTGTTTGGGGACAGTTGCCGGTTGATGTGGCATGTACAACGGCTGTGGCTGTCTTTGCAACAACGCTTCAGATGACCAGCGTTGATACTGATCTTGCTGCTCTTCACGACGTTGATTATATGGGTGGGATTTCCAGAGCGGCCTCACTGGCAACTGTGCCAAGTTTGGATTTGGAGAAACAACAGGATGTTGCATGGATTTTGCTTCAGAATTGAAATTATTTGCAATTGGGCGACTTTTATCACCATCATGCGACCATATTGAACGCAATCCAGCTAAATTAACCATTGATTTGCGTAACCTGGGTTCCAGCATGCTCAACTCTGAATTCAGCGCTGTTAACTGTTGCTGTCTCTCTTCAACTCTCTGATCCTCACTCTCGCAAGTCTCCATCGCCGCGGCAGCTCTTACAAGTTTCTTTCGCATGCGACGTCTCCTGCGTAGATTAGTCTTTTTAGTGGCTCTCTCCATGTCATTTTGCGTTAAGACTCCTTCGATGGCTTGCTCGGAAGCATCCAATAACATTCGTTTTGCCCCAACTTTTAGAGCTTTCTGCCGCCGGCGTCGGTTACGCGTGCGCATGTTTGCTATTGTGAATGACTCTGAGCTTGTACTTTCCAAAACATTTATATTTTCAAACTCCATGATGAAAACACAAACATGCAAAAATGTGCATCAAAAAATTCAACTTAACACAAAAAAAAAAAGTGGCGCGAATACAGAAAGTGCGTGGAGTTCTTGGAAAATTATGTACTCTTTCACATATATATGAATATATTTCATAAGCACGCTCTTACCTAAAGCGATTATTGTGCCATAAGTCCAAACACAACCGAATTATCTAATTTGTTGCAAATATACAGGTATATAAACATAAAAACACAAAATTATTTAAATTAACTGCGCCACAATGTTTAGCAAATAAGCAGAAATGCATACACATCTGCCAGTGCTGATAAACGTCAACAATAAATGTTTAACAACGCGCCAAACTGTTATTAACATAAACTGAGGATAGTCCCGTATTTTAATTTGATAAAAATTAAATTGATGTAAGAATATTCTTTTATTTTTTGCAGACAATAAGAAGTCAGCAATATTATTTCTTTTAGCAAAATTCGAAAAATTTAAAAATACAGAATACACACAGAATACCAGAGTAGAACCAATAGGTACCCAATAGCCCGAACGGGTATCCCGAATACCTACCCGTGGGTCTCTTTGACGACACACTGTACCACCCGCCACCTATCCAAAAGCAATGTCTTCTTCCAATGTTGATGTAATAGAAAAATTACTTACGGCGGCTATATTGACAGGTGGCTCGCATTATGATGGCAAGTTAAATTAAATTTTTCCATAATACAAATTTAGCAACATTGTTCTGAGATAATAAATTATATATGTAGGAGTCATTCGATATGCTTAAAACGTTCCAATTTTATGTTTCTAAATCAGTTCCCGAAATGTTTCTTTTTAACGTGATCACACTAATTAGAAAAATAGTTTTTAGTATGAAATGGAGAGTCTACTGTAAATGTAAGCGTCACAACATGCAATGCGCATGCATGTTGTTTAACATTGACAAAGCGCCATCTATTGTTCGTAATTGCACTGGTATTTTATTCCACGATTGAGGTTGTGGTCCTGTGAATTGAACATAGCACTAAAAAATACCCAAAAATATACAACGCTCATTGTTTGAATTGTAATATTTTGGAACATTTAATTTTATTTCAAGGTTTAAGTTTTAAATAGATTTTTGTTCATTTAATTGCTTTGCTATTATTGTGATATGTATATAATCAACAGTTTGTTGACATGCTTAAGGTTACAAATACGACAACAGTGTGTGGGGTATTAAAATACATAAATATGTAAAAAATATGTATGTAGCAAAAAACTTAATTTGACTGAATTCCATTTTCGATTGTTTATTAATACTTTTCATTTATTCACTAAAATAAACAAAACCTATGTAACTGAATTCAAATATGCGCGCCAATGTTTTTGGAACATCATGTATTTTTGTCAAATCTGTTAACGCAAAAAGAGTGTTTTAACGCTACAGTGTGCTGTTGACGCATGTTTTTTGTTCTAGTGTTATTTATGGATTAAAGAATTAAAAAGACTGAAGTGGCTTAGCGCTACCTCCAGAAATCAGTTGCTAAAATTATTTAGCATATTTTGAGTTTTTTTTAGCCGCACAAACTTAAAACTGGTATCAATAATGTTACAGATAACATTGGCTGGTGACTTAAGTGTGAACAGGTTTTTAAATTTGGGGTGACCATGTGCCAATCAGCTGTATTCGCTGAATGAATTTGAAAAAGTGCGCCAATTGAGCGGGATTAAATTGGCTTTAAAAGTTAATAAATTTTATTGAATAGATAAAATTTATTTAACAGCATCTTCACTTTAGTCGATAAAGCCCTGGCCGTCTGCCTTTCTATCTGTCTATCAGAGTTGGAAACACCAAAAATTTGATAAATAAGTTACTTTTACACTTTATTTAATTTTTGCCTCCTGGATATAGACGTTACTAGCATACTGTCATAATTTTCTTATGGATCTTTCCATCAGCTTGAACGTTTTGTATTTATAAATATATCTAATATTCATAAATAATAAATAAATATATATATATGTCAATAAATAAGATATATATTTATCTATAAATAAATATTTTCGGTAAATGCAGTTATTCATTCTGTGTCCCAATAATTTAATATAAATATATAAAAATTTTAGGTATTTTCAATATGGATATATAGTGCAGGATATTCTATTTGTTTTCTTGTTCATTTTCTACTACGAATATGTGAAAATTAACAAAATATACAAATAACACAGATATAATAATTTATTTTATGAGATATCATAATTGCTTAAGCTCAAAAAAATTTTTGCTAAAAATTTGAACGAACAAACATTATTGATTTAATTTGACACAATTTTTAAAATTTCGATTAATCGCATTATATATATAAATCCAAGTCATCTTATAGCTCATTTAAACACCTTTCACTTCAAATATTAAATCGGTTGGAAACTGTTGATGGGACGCATCTGTGCGGACAGAATTTTTGTCTTGTCATTTACGTTTATTGAATTGAAAACTTTTTGTCAATTGTAATCCAGTCCAGTTCCATTCCCCCGAATGAAACTAATATTTGCAGATTTATTGTGCAAACTTTGGTCAGTTTGTGTTTGTCTTGTTGATGGATTTACCATTCCAGAGTAGACATAGCTTATAAATATGTATATATATGTATATTATATGCCACATTTGACTACAGCTCACTAACTTTGCTGAAATTTTAACATGATAATTAGCCAAGTTTATTCAGTTTTGATACAGGACATTTGCTATTTGCATAATAAAGAAATGTGCAATGTTTTAATAAATAAAAAAAATGTTGAACAATTTTACATGCGTATAATATACGCCGGGTGTCAATGGGTTATAGAACTCTTAAATATTAAATTTTAAATAATTTTTATGAAATGTTTTAAAACCGTAAAAATGTGATTTAAATTTATAGGTAAAAACGAGGAATCGCAATGAGAGCTCTGAGATTAAAAACCTGATTAAAATTATCGAAATAAATGAAAAAACAGGATAAGTTTTTATTTTTAAAATATAAAATCTATAAAAAATATTGTGAATAATTACATATTTTTTATAAAAATTTAAAAATAAATTTTATACTTATATTGTAATAAGAAATTCAATTTAATTTTTTTTTTAAATATAAATATGTGTAAATTTTCAATTTTTTAATAAAAATTAACAAATAATTTTTGTTTTAAAATTTATAGCCGTTAAGGAGCCTAGTAAAAATATATAAAAAATAAACAACTTAAAGTCGCACTTTTTTGACCAAAATTCCCATATGATCTCATTCTTAAATACTCTTGAACTGATTTAATGTCTTGTCTGTCATTAACCTCATATAATTGTTATAATCAACAAAATTTCATCATTTTTGTTTGGCATTTTTAACGCATCTTTATGATTTACATATGACATTAGACCCAATTATTGGGGCCAGTTCGTGTGTTAATCTTGCAATTTTATTTATAAATAAATAACTCGACGGCCTGGTATAAATGCCGCTCACGTATATGCCAAAGATAGGCTACCAACTGTATACTAATTTAAATTGAGAGCAATGCAATGAAGCATTGACATTTGGTAGACAGGCTGACAGTTGACAAAACGCTCAAACAGGCATCAGGAGTTGGGAACACGTGCCGTCAAATGGAAAATGAAATTTAGATCGAATTACATTTTTTGAATCAATTAAGAAAAATGTTGTTGAATGTTGAAGGCGTGCCAAATAAAATATTTACACAGCCGCGTCTGGCCCCAAGGGGGAGAAGCATTAAAAAAAAAATAGTTCTCTACGGCATTGGGCGTTGTCCTCCTCGATGATGTCTGTCCAACCCCCAAAGCTCTAACTCCCACTTCAATTTCAAATACCAGCGTATGCTTTTCAATTTGGTCAATTGCGTGACTGTACTTGGGGCTGCTCCTTTTGGGCTGGTTTGGGTTGACAACATAACTTGGCCTTAAGCTCTAATGCCTCTTTATGTGGCGTTGGGTTAAAGTCACATATTTATGCTGCCGGTGTCCTGGCCCGGCCCTATCCTGTCTCGTCCCGTCCTGGGCTTGGCAACTCACCTGGAAAGCTGCACCCTCGTGGCAAAAACTTTATAAGCACACAAAGCCCTGCTTTCCAGCAATATTCTAATGAAGTTTTGTGGCAAGTCATAATTTAAGGACTACTTACTTAGAGAAGCCATAGTTCAAGGTGCAGTTTTAAATATTCTAAAAAAAAAAAACAAAGCTTTCATTTTAATTATATCGAACCTAAATCGAGTCACAGCGCACATTTATAAGATTTCCATCAAAAGATGCCCCAAAATATCTAAAACATGTCGTTTTATAAATTTCTTTGTTCAGTTTGCTTTTTTGTTGATATCGCATATTTTCACAGACCTTTTCTTTGTTATTCACATTGTCAACTTGATTTGTGCTATATTTAAAAATATATATATATATATCTGTATATATATATATGAATATATTGAAAGGCGACAGACCAAAAAGTCATTTGCACACAGTATTCATGTGGGACTCATTAGACGGGTTTTCTTATGCTTGGCAACTTTTGCACAGCTCGGCAGGATTTACTTGTTTGCTCAATATCCTTTTTTATATGTTGACAATGAGCTAAATATTTGGGTATAGAAATTGGCAAGCATAAGAGAGATTCGGATACTCTTAGGCATTTACATGAATATTCATGTTTTGGGACTAGCTTTAAGTTACTTTTTTTTTTTGTATTACCGAATGCCATACTGCAGGCTTAAGGTTCCTAAATTAACATGAAATTGTATTTGATTGTCCTTAGAGAGATTTTTTACTGTAACAATAGATTTTATGGGCAGCAGTCAATATTTTGTAGTGCCTGTAAGCCACATAAATGCGGAGAATTTAAATTTCATTTTAAGCTTGAATAGATTTTTTGATAAAAAAAAATTTGAAAAAAATAAATTTTAAGCATACTTAAAATAAAGATATATATTTTTAATTTAAGCGTTATCTTTTGTCATAAGAATGTTTGATGTTCTTGAAGGAAATATGTAAAAATAAATAAATTAATAAATATTTATTGTAATCTTTTATTATATAATACAATATGCAGATAATTTGAATTGTATATTACAAATAATATGTAGGGTTTTTGAATTATGCTTGCGCATATTTTGTGATATTAGAAAATTATTTTAATTTAATGTAATATTAATAATTTGAATTTTCAGTTAACAAGTCATATATTCATTTATCAATTTTAAATAATTTTATGAAAACTGTTTACTGTGCTTAAGTGACTTTGTGAAATATGCTCGAACTTCCACAAATTCCGCACAAATCCCTAAAACGACTTCAAAATTTGCATTAGCAAATTCACAAAACTGAAACAAGTCCTAGATAAATGTTAAGTTCTTTAATATTTTTATTTCTACTGTTGTTGTTGTTGCTGATGATGATGATTTTTATAGCCACCATAAGCAGCTTAACACAATGCTTGCCTCCAAGTGGCATTCAACAAAAAAAAAAGAAAAATTTCGCAGTCATAAATAATTCGTTTAAGCATCAGAAATCCAAAACATACATAAACTCCAGTTGCGTTCAGAACTTGCAAAATATCAGAATAACAACAAATTGTCATACTTATTATTATTGTGAGCTCCATTTTACGATGCAATTGCTTTTGATGGTTCAATATGAAAGATTGATGAGCTCAAAGCAAAAAAACGCCTGAAGGTTGTTACACTTTTGTTTTTATTTTGTTCTTTTTTAACGACCATGTTTACCTGTAAAAATCTTGGGCAAATATGCGAAATATTCATATAAACAACAGATAAGTTAGCACTTGACCGTGATTCTGTGAGATTCGGCTATAAAACATGCAGCTCCATAAGGCAAAAGGCACAGTTTCCAATTGATTCCAAGATGCATCAATTCCTCGTTTATTTTAGCTGCTGTTTGCTACTTGTAGCTGCCTGTCAGCAGCCTCAGGATGTTTTACAGGAAGATGCCAAGACAGAGTCTTCCTATGAATTCCCGGAATATTCCACTTCGATGGAACTGGAAGAACCGAGTGCTATGGCGGAAGATGTGATGGCAGCTCACAAGGTAAACTGGTTGGTGCATGCACAAGGACAAGACAAGGATCCTCATAGGGCAACTCGTGACGTGGACAGTGTGCAACAGCCAACAGAGAAGACACTTACCACAGAATCCACCACAGAAAAGGTCGAAATCACAGAGTCCAGCAATAAACCAATAATTCAAGCCAGCACAGAGAACGTTGTCACAGAATCCACCACTGTGCCGCCAGTCCAAGCAGAGCTAGAGAATGGAGAACAAAACGAATCCGTGCTCCGTGATGGCAATGCCTGTCCCAGTACGGCGGAGCGGGGTCTGACACGCCTCATACGGGATGCCCGCCTTTTATTGCCAACGGAGCGTTTGCACAATATTCTGGCCAATGCCAGGGAGGATGCCGAGGTGCGTGAGCTGCTCAAGCTGCTGCTGAGCGACCAATTCAAGGAGCTTGTAATGCGTTTAAGCAACACCAGGGAGAAGGGCGTTCTGCGGGATTATATGTGCCAGGCACTGAAACTTAACCATGCCTACTATATAGAGTATGTGAGAATATTCCTAAATATACACACCTCAAAGCCGCCCACAAAACCATTGCCCAATCGCCGCAAAGGAGTGCGTGGACTGCTGCAGGATCTGCGTGATGCACTGCCGCGTAATCAACTGAGAGATCTCTACCGGCGCCAACTGGGAACGGATAGGGAACTGGTCAATGCAGTGCGTCGCATACGTAGCACTGAGTTCCGTCAAATATTGAGAAATGTGCGCGTCCTGCCGGAGTATCGATCGGTTCGCGTTGAACTGGAGAAGGCCGGATTGCCATTGCAGCAGGTGCTCAATCTGGTGTCCAATGCCTTGGGTTGGGGTAATGTGGATATGGGCGGCGAGACTGATATTATAATTGTCTAAGAAAATTGTTTTTTAAAAATCTATATCTATAACTTATGAAACGTTAAATTTGCTGATTTCCAATTTCGATTATTTTTCTAAAAAAAAACGATTTCAGTTCAGAAATATTTTCAATAAATAGTGTTAGATTGCTATTTGAATTCTATGTTTTTATTTTGATATTTAAATCAATTTTATTACGAATCAAAATGGGTTTATTGTTTATTTACACAAATTTAATTTTTATATGTAATTCTTAAAATGTTTTAATAAAAAATGCTTTCAATAATATAGTATGATTACTAAATAAGATTTAGAGGTTTTAAATGTTTAAAGTCACACTTTAAAAATATAGGATAAAATTGAGATATTATATGTTTTATTTTAATTGAGTTTTTCGATTTACTTTTTAAATTCGGCGATATTTATCCTATATGCTCACCAGAAGCAACTTTCTTCTGCAATTTGAATTTGTGAAATGAACTTAACTATATTATAAAAAATTGAATAATTAAATTGAAATAAGAGGTTTTTAAAATAGTTAAACATTACCTAATAATAATATATTGTTGCGGGATCTATCAAATTATATTTTCAAATCAAATCAATTTGTGGATAAAACACTAAAGTGATGAAAAATTTAAAAATACAATTAATTACGCTGGCCCTGTATAAAAAGCTTCTTTAAAGCCATTAATTAAACAATTTTCAGCATTTGATATGGTAACAATTTGAACAGCGAATAATTAAATCAAAATCAGAAACGGTAGCAGAGCTCTATATATATTTTTTTGTTGTTCTTCTCAATTAATTCAACACCTGCCCATCGGAAGCAATAAATTGTTCAATATTATTTTTTTTTCTTTATTTTACGATTATTATCCACAGCATCCCTGGGCTGCCACCCAATATCAGTGGCTCGGAGATATTTCGTTACGCTACAAATCCTTCAAATATCATCAACTTGATATATAACCCCCTGGTGTTATTTAAGGTATTGCAACGCCTGGCACGATGTCCAATTGTTGTTGATGTTGGGCAGCAGGGCAACAAATTTATAAACTCATTCGTTGCAATTACAAAAATAGTTGACGACGTTGGACAGGGGATTTATGGAGAAGGGGGATTTGAAACTGACATGTTTACATTTTAGAGCAGCGGCAGACGTCGCAGCCACAAGAGTAGCACCCGAAACCACTTCAAATTTGTTCAGGGTCAAAATCATTAGAACAGACAGTTTTCAGTTGAAGAATTGTTGTTGCATGCGCCGCATGATGCCCGCCTTGCCACGCGGCATAAACAAAAAAAAAAAAAATGCTGCCACACATGTTGCTAGCTGTCTTGGTCTTCATCTTGATTTTCGCTGTCGTTGTCGCTGCTTCAAAAGAGTTCATCAACTGTGAAGCTGTCAACGCCAGCATCTAATCGAGACAACAGTTGCCATAAACAAATTATAAACAGATCAACCGGGTGCCTAAAAATATACCTAAATGGAACATCAAATCGAAAAAGGGCAAACGTTGCGACGTTTACGGAAATACGAAAAATTATTTATTGAAGTCGCCAACGCAGCAGCAACCAACAACCAAGAATAAACAACAAACAACCAAAAAAAAAAAAAAACAACGCTGAACGTGTCAAAATAAACAAACATTGTGCAAAAGACAACAAACAAATCGTTCGTCGATAATAAATGATACTAAAAGGTAGATACTCCCCCATTGCCAGTCAACAGACCTTTGATAATATATCTGTATTATGATATATATAATTATTGCACTATGAATCAGTTGAGCAGTTAAATTGCCAAAGATTTAACTGATAAAACTGACTTGTGCAACTTTGCAATAAATATCTCAGGTCAGTTTTGTCATATTTATTATAGAGTTTAAGTCAGTTATTGTAAACTTAGATTTATCATGTCAAATTGTGATCGTTGGTTTAGTTATTTGTCACAACGATTTCTATTATTTAATTAACTTCTATATCCTTGCAGATCTGCTCAAAAATTCTTAATAACCACGACATGTTAATTTGACAAAATCTGTTCTTTTTAATGCAAAGTAGCCTCTAAATTTTTAAGTAAAGTAAATGAAAGTTTTATTAAATTAAAACTCCAGTTAAGTTAAAAATAATTATTTAAATTTTTTTTTTTTTGGAATAGTCCCGATCTATGATAGCTAATTTAAAAGTTCTTCAATAACTATTAAAACTAATTTGATATTTTAAAATAGCTGGTTATTTCGGTGCCTAAATGAAACCTTACACAATTTTATTTTCCTGCAGAAAGTTTAGGTATATAGCATCAGAAATGTAGCATTAGATATATATCTATAAATCGAATAACTTTGTCTATTTATGCCAATAAAATTTTCGCTCTTAAAGCAGGCTGTTGTATACAAGTTTTTGGGCTTTTTAGTAAAAACTCAACCAAACTCTTAAATTCTGAATTTTTATACTTTAGTTATTATGGTAAAATATAAACTCCTTTAAATTAATCCGTTAAGACGTGAGATTCTATATTAAGATATTTTTTCACCCTGTACTCATTAAATATGTATAAAATGCTGTAATAAATCAGTGTAAATTTATGTTACAGGTATAAGGATCATAAAAAAATATATAAATTCTTACCGAAAATATATTAATCCGATATTTAAATGTTTGAATGTGTGTAGAAGGATATATATACCTATTTTATTTGGACTAAGTACAGTGTCCTGCGTAGTTGGATATACTCAACTAATGCACTCTTACCCGTTTTTATACCCTTGCGAAAAGGTATATAATAATTTTATAATAATAATTTTATTAAAAAAAAATGTAGGACTAATTTAATTAAAATCGTTATAGAACATATAATTTAGCTTCAAAATGTGTATTTATATATATTTTGTTAAAAAGTAAAATTAATCTGCAGTTAAAATCGCAGCATATAAATTACTTTAATCTTATTTCTTATTAATTGATATTGAAAGTGTAATATCCAACCATTTAAATGTATTCTCTTACATCTATAATATTTATAGTCATGCTGCTAGGTATCAAGTTAATTTTGCGATTACTCTAATAAGTGAAACAGATATTTTACCTATTACAATTAATTGTATCGGTTTATTGATACGCTTCTTTGAATCCATTTAAGGTTTTATTGTTTGACTAAATTATTGCAGTGAAGTTTCTTTTTGTGATTTGTTTGTCTGCAATATATTTTCGTTCCGGCATTCAAACACAATTAAGCAAATGCGAGTCGTTCACCTCTTGCACTGGGTAATACAATAGCTCCCAGCTGGACTTAAGCTCCAGTTCCAGTTCCAGTTGCACAGTCCCAGTTGCATTCTTCACTGATGGCAGAGGCAACAGCTGGCAACTGCTGCTGCTGCTGCACCTTGAATTGAACTGTGGCAACTGCTTCGACTCCTGCTCCAACTTCAGCTCCACTTTCAACTTTTGCTGCGTGCTTCCGCCTGTATTCAGTCATATGAAACGGCCACATGGCAACGCGTTGGCGTTGCAAATTTCCCTTGGCTCCATGGGCTCCATGGGCTTCTAGACAAACTGCAATTGCAATTGCAGTGTAGAGCCAGCAAAATAGAGCCCTGCTATTATGTTGGCCACGCTTGGCCAACTCCATGCACAATTGTTGTTACCCACGCTGTCTACTGGGAGCTGTCAAATGTCGCTATCGTTGCCAAGGCCAATGAACTGAGCTGATATTCCAAATAATCCACACAATCCACGCAAACCGCCCAACACACACACACATAAGCTCACTTACACTTTAAGCTCGATTTGAGGCCAAGAACACGCCACATTTTGGCCATGAATAAACGGCTTTTGACGTCATCAAAGTGATTAGACAACACACATACCAGTAGCTGCCACGCCAACGGAAGCCATTAGATGAGTGCCACAAACCTGGTCCAAAGTGGGGAGTGGGGAGTGGGGTTTGGGTTCTGAGTTGAATGGAGCTGTGGCACAGGCCTGCCAGGTCTGGCATTCCAAGCAATTAATAATAATTTCCGCTACTCAGACAAAAAGCCAAGTTAAAGCTTCTCCAGCCGCTAGCTCGTCATTGTTGTTCTTGTGGCTGTAACGCCCCAAATTCATGACTCTATTTGCGGATGCTGAAGGGGGCAAGAACAAAAAAAAAAAAAAAAAAAATAGGAAAAAAATAAAAAAGTCGCCACAGAATGTTTGTTTTTCCTTAGAACTTTACCTTACGCCTGCTTATGGAGTTTGTCTCATGAAAAAACATTGTGTGGGCTATCTAAAAATCAGTTTCAACAGTTCTATATATAAAATAGTCAAAGGGGCGACTTTCCGCTCTGTTGGACTGTGAATTATGCAAATTTCCTAAATGCAAAATTTTTCTAAAGAATTTACTCTAGATTTATTTTTTGATAAAACTTAGCTTTTTACAAATAATAGATACTGTTTCTTTAACCTTTGTTCATAAGCTTCCTTTTAAACTGCATTAGGATAAGAATTTATTTAATTTTCTAAAGTAATTTACTTTTTACATAAGTTCATTACCTCATGCCCATAGCTTTTGCTGCAGCATCACTATAATTATATAATATATAGTACTTTCTTCTAGCTCAACTCAGTGGAAACCCCATATTAACTACTTAAGACTGGGCGTTACGCACCACAATTCACGCCTAATGAAACGCACCACAAATGCTCATTGAACTAAAGCAAACCAAACCAAACCAAACGAAACCACAAATCAAATTAAAATTCCAAAAATGTTAAGACATAATACCCGGCTAGCCATTAATCTTCATGGTGGTGCAGACGCCTCTCAAGAACCCCGCTGCAAGAACTGCAATGCGTCGATCAAACAACAGCAACAATAACCATGGCAACCATGGCAAAAGGCTGGCAACTCTATTGTCGACTACTGACCATGCATGACTTGACGATTGTTGGAGCGCTTAACCCAAATATATTAAAAAAACAATGTAGGAAAAAATTATGCAATTACGTCTAAATTTGTATACCCTTTTTATGCGATTGATATGCACACAATTAATAAAAGAAATTTATATCCAGAAATAAATAAAAATATAAAATAAACAAAATAAGATGATAAAAGTGCTTTTAATAGGTCTACATTGAAAGGCGAAAATATTTTTAAAAATATCCTATATTTTTCAGCAACTTTAAAAAACAGTTAAAGGCGTGTTAAACAAAAATCATTTTTTTAATAAATCTCACCTTTATTTTGTTTAGTAAACTTTTTTATAAAAAAATATTATGATTGTTTAGTTTAATGTGCTACATAAAAATATAATATAATTTAATTACTTGCCAATAGTAAAAGGTATTGAAGAAGTAGAGAATTTCAATATTTTAATATTTAAATTTATTTATTTTACATACTATTTACGGAAGAAATATATTCTTTCTATTTTTTGGTAAAAATTAAAAAAGTTCAGGTTCTAGATAAAAAAAAATTGTATTATTTATATTTTTTGATTAAAATTTTTAGAAAATTAATTTTTGCACATTCTGTTTGAAAGAGAGAGCGAGAGAAGTAGGTATGCTGATTTTTGCTTTCTAGGCTTAATTTGTCGTGCTTTCTACACATGTTATCGAATAACGATCAACTTGTTATCAATAGTAGCCTAGACTTGAAGCTATCAAATGATATATAGATGAACGACTCTAGGGCACTATAACCCATTTTAAACTGACACTAAAGCCAACTTTTGATAAACTCCTTCCAACCGAATATATTTTCACAATTTCTAAATCAATGTTCAACTACAACATAAAGTGTGCATACTTCTTCAAATGTTAGGGTATATTAAGTGCGCCAGCTACAACTTCGATGACAACAATGCGAGACATAACAAGAGACCAAGGCGCATATTGTGCCGCCGAACCACGGAATCGCTTTAATCAGCGTTTTTCGATCTGACAAAACAATTGCCGGCCGGCACAGTCCACTGGTGTTCCAAGCTCCCAGTTCCCTGCTCCCCAACTATACCAGTATGCCGCTCTCGCCTAGTCAGTTCTCTCCCCCCTTAAAATTTTGAAAACTTGCTGAGTTTTCAATTGGGCACAAAGCAAAGTCAGACACAGTGGAGTGGGTTCAATTTGTTTGGTCAGCTAGTGAGACCAGTAGTTGTGGGTTGGAGGAGGGGGCAGTTCTATGGAGGTACACGGATATAGAGTGGGTTAAGTGCGTTTTATGGTTTGTTGATACAAAAATCAAGCCCTATTCCCAGTTAGCTAAAACTGAGCAAAAGCTGCGGCTTCTGCTGCCTTTCTGTCAGGGCCCCTCGAGGTCCAAACTCTGGAAGTTTATTACAAAACTTTGTACTGTGCTGTGGTGACATTTTTCGGTCTTGTTTGGAACAGTCAGTCAGTCTTTCATTTTGAAAATGATTTATGAAGCGACCGCATGGAATTTCAAAAAACTGCCTCAAAGCGTTGAAACTGCGTTGTTAAATTGAAGTTTTTGGCAGCAGCTGAATGTTTGAATACCAGTTGATATTAAAGTTTAGCTCAATGGACATTCAGTCATCAGGTGATATAATAAATATGGATTAAATATTTTATGATATAATAAATTAAACATACTCTTTGATTCATCATACTTAAATTAATGTTAATTCATAAGCTTTGGGGCTGGGCCTAATACCATGAGATTGCTTTAGAACTCTTTAATTTTTTCAGCAACATCAACTTAACATATCTCAAGAGTTCCGGCCCGGCTTGCTTCCTTTCATATGTAAATACAATGATTTTAAAGCCATAAACACCTTTAGGCCATGTTTTTACTAAGTATACAAAATTACAAGCCACAAGCTTCATTCACAAACAGTTTTATCAATGAAAAATCCAAAATTTAATACCAAACAGCGTTTATTGAATGAATGAATTCTTGATTTGTGTACAACCAACGCTCAAATGGCTTTTGGGGCCAATAACAAGCGCCAAACCCACACGATATATGCAACAATCTCCAATATACAGAAACCACAAAGAGACATTCATAAAAAACCACATTCAATATGCAGTCGAGTCAAAATGTTGTGTTGTGTACCTGTCTTTCGAAATACAGAGAAAAAAATATTGCCACGTGCCAACTTGTCGGGCTTCCCATTAATTAGCTGCCGAAATGGACCTGGAACCTGGCTAAGAATTAAAGCCATCTGTATATTGTACAATATGTGCATAAATATATCATGTTTGCTTCAGCTGTTGCCCTGAAATTGTTATAAAAAAATAAATAAAAAAAAAAACGCAGCTTATGTCATCATCAATGTCGTCACATATGCGGGCGTTTTTTTTTTCTCTCTTCTGCTCATAATAACAAAAGATGTTATTTTTTTGTTGTATTTTTTATATTTTTATGCCATATGTTGGCTTTTCAGGCCATAAATGGCACACAATTGATGACGTTGAGTTGCAAACGAGACGACGACCTACATCAATGTTACGTCTAATAGTTTCAAAGCCCCGATTATGTTATGTTCACTCTCTGTGGGCGAGTCTCTGTTTAACTGTATGTAAGCTGACTGGGCTGACCAAAACCAGACACGATTTTGAACTCTTCAAAATGTCAACTTAACATTCATGTACATGCGAAGAACTTTTGTTTTTAAAAATACCGAAAAATCTTGTCAAAGCCAAAACAAGTACTAAGAATATTTGGGCTTAGAGTGTTTGATGGCAGATACCCTGCACCAAGGTCATAATTCATAAATCTATTATACAACTTTACACAAAGTTAATCAAAAATGTAAAAATCTAGTTTTGAAGTCGGTGTTCTAGCAAAATGTAATCTTTTCACTCGTCTCAAAATTTGTGAAACCTAAAATTAACCGAAAAATTTAATTACTAAGCTTTATTTTTAAATGTAAGTATAGTAGGAAGATGGCTTTTAAAAAAATTTATTTTTTTACTGGTACAACATATGGCACCTATATAATATAGTGATCAGATCTATCTGATTCGAATGTATTGCTTGCAGCAAAATAAAGGCGTTTGAGTCAAGTTTCATAAAGATAGTTTAAACACCGAAAAACTTATTTTTAATAGAAATCGACAGAGGAACATAAGAGCTCTATCTGATCAGGAAAATATATATTTTATTTCCCTGCTTAAATCAATTCATGACAAAATTATGATACACATTTTGCCAGGGTATACAAAATGCAACGAACCCAAACTTCATGTCTAAATCTGGGTTCAATGGTCTTAAAAACTTGGTTTACAAGCCAAGCATAGAAGTTTGACAAAATTTCAAGGATAGCATTTTTATATACTTTGTGTTACACAGAATAATTACATAGTATAAATAATGTTTTCAGCTTTTTAAATTTAATTTTTATGCACCTTTAATTCTCATTTTATTTAACTAAAACTTAAAGGAGCTTCTCAGCAAGATTTGACGAATATGTACAGGTTGCTTTTATATTGTAATAATACTTATAGATGCATAAATCACTATTAAATGCTTTAAAAACAACTTAAGCAGCATTTAGCTATTTCATCTGCATTTTTAGAGCTCAGTGCAGTGTTTACAATTTTATTTTTATTTTTTTGTGTCTGAAAAATGCTCAAGTATCTCATCTATCTAAGGAGGGCTCTTACAATCACAATTGTGTCAACGTTGCACTTATTTTTCTCACATTTCTCGCATGTAACCCAATAGGACACGGGGAGGGAGGGTCTGTGTAAGCTTTGCAACTTGTTGCCTTGCTTTCTATTGCCAGGCAATTTGTTGCAGCCTTTGCAACTTTCCACTTGCTGCCTGTTTGAAAAAATATACATAGATAAGTATATATGATTATATGATATATGGGTGACTCTGAATATTTTGCTGTTACGCTTGATATTTCTTTAGCGATTTATGTGTCATTGTTTCGGCGTTTGAAATTACCCATAGACGTGTGAGTTGTTTCATTGAAACGACTTGTTGATTGTTGATTGTAATGAGATGTTGATAACTTTCGCTGGGGTATCAAAACGGAAGTTGATCTGGCGTTGATATGCTGATGATGTAACGATTGTGGGTGCTGCTGTTGATTGGCCGCATTATAGAAAGTTATTCGTGTTGAAAACTGCAAAAGAAAGGGCAATCATAATCATCATTATAATTATCATTAGTGTTTAGAGCATTTTTTTTAACTTAAGCCCGCATCTGTGCTAAATTGAAACTTAAAAAGCAATAAACAAAGCAATTCACAAGCCGTTTGCCTTCTATGGCCATATCCAATATCTAGCCAAGATTACATGCCTCTCTACATTGATTACAGGCCAGCTAAACGGCTTTTGACCATTTGCGGCACGTCTGGTAGCAATTTCAATATCAGTTCAGACACCACGCAAATTTCGTGTAACTTGCGCCTAATTCCGCAGCATTTTTATCAATTAACCAGTGACACCTACCCAGACCGAACTGAATACACCCACTGACTGCCCCATTATGGGGCGACTTGTGGTCAATCTCGCCCACTGACCACGACCCTGCCCCTCTCCCACGTTCATTTGTATATATGGCTTGGCGCGAGCGCAGGCGCAAAACTTCATCTGCATAATTGAAATTTTTATTCGACTTTTATGTGGGAGTATTTTTTATATTCATTTTGTTTTTTTTTTGTTTTTTGTTTTTCTCGGTTCGGTTTGATGTGCCTCTGGAACGGATGTTGACAATTTCAGAAAATACTCACAGCGTGCAACTGCTGCAGTTTCACTTTTAATGTGCAACTTTTGGTTTTAATTTTAGAAATCTGCTTCTGGAGACAATGCCTGCGCTTTCGTATCTTGTGTTAAGTTCCCATACATTCAATATTTATTATGTGAATTTTGCACTTCGTGTTTGTAATTAATGAGTTGATTTTAATGCTGCTGTCTAATTAGATTTGCAATTTGATTTTATTTGGCAATTAAGTCACACATATGTATGGCGACAGTTCATTTGAGACGACAACCAAAATAATGTGAGATTTTGTCATTATATTCCCTAATTACAATATCTACTTAGGTATTTATATGTATGTATATTGTATATATGTATATTTATACAATCACATGTTCTATACAAAAACAAAACAAGGCTGCAGAGTTGTCAGCCCGCTAGCAGAAAGTTTTTATAAAACTCTGGGCACACAGAACATTAAAATTTTACTAGTTTCGATCAAATTTTCCGTCCGTTTCTCCTGCTGAATGCGTTAGATGCGTTTTCAAAAATATCGAAAGTCTATCAGACGCAGAATTCCATAAATTTAGAATTAAGCCGACAAAATTAAAATATGAATAAAATATGCATATGATGCCAAAAATCTTTCAGAGACTGATAAGAATTTATTAGCTCAGATTTTTTTTTGGAATAGTTGTTAAAGCACATAGAAGTGGCATCTGCACTTTATTCTGTATAATTTACCTATAAGAAATTTGCGAGATCGAGATTTTTGAAAGTAAACTCTTTAAATACATATTTTGAATTAAAAATTTAAGTTTTTGTGAACTTAACTTTCTTCGTAGTTCACATAATCTACTAAAAATTTAAAAAATAAAAGTAATAAATACGAGAAGAGAATTTTGCGTTATAATTACTTGAATATATGGGTATATGACTATTGGCAAAGATGTATCCTTTTGCTGGAAAAAGTATATTTTTAGAATCGAATTGAAACTTCCATACAAATAATAATAATCAAAAATGCGTATTTATACAAAAGAGTTTGGTGTATCTGGATAAGTGCACACTAGAGGTGGAAAACTATCGATAGTGGGCACCATCGATATTCGACGATAGTTAATTTCTGAACCATTGATAGTGTCGATAGTGCCATCGATAGTTCTCCACCTCTAGTGCACACCAAGTATTTTCGTTTTTACTTGACATAAAATTTACCTTAAATAAACTGAACAATTAAGTTTTCTTGTCCAATATTTATACATATTTAATATCTATTTAAACATACTTTCTGTATTATTAAATTGTTTTGTAAAAATTATATTAAATAGCAATTGTATTATTTATTGACATTATTGTATTATTTAGTTTAAAGAAGCTTGTTAAGTTTTCTAAGCAATTCACTTCGACAACCAACCATTTTAAGTATCTATTATCTAATCTTGATTATTTGATGGGCATTTTAATACTATAATTAACGCACAGCTCGAAATACCAGAAGCCAATTAAAACAACATTATCCACACTATATAAATAGTAATATACTAAGCCTATTGCCGTCTATTGCCTATGGATTTGTTTAATAAACAATTTCCGTTTTGATTTTACTGTATGAGGGCTCGGATGCTGTTGTGCACACACACGCACACACTTCTCACTCCACGATAATTAGCTGGTTGTGCCTACTGTGTGTGTTTGTGTGTGTTTCAGTCAGCGGCAACATCCACTCAATTAGGCCATGGATAGTGTGAAAACTGAGCCCGCACCCGCTGGGCCCTGGTTGCCCCCAGCCCCAGCCCCGGCCTTAGCCCCAGCCCCAGCCCCAGCCCCATCCCCAGCTCCATAGTTCGGAAGATTGGGTCGTCCCAGGTGCTGGACCCGCTGATTGATGCTTCATTGGGTTTCAGGTGCTGACCTGCCCATAGGAAGTGCAGCTTCCTTTTGTCGGCTCGCGTTCTTTGCATTTTTTGTGTATACTCTGTAAAATTAGCTTGCAATTTGGTTTGACTTCTGAAGTTTTCGCTGGCTGTTGCAGCGCCTTTGATGATTGATTGTTGGCCCAGTTGATCGATTCCAATGCATTTGCAGTCTTGCTATGGTATTTCCCTTTAAGCTAAAGCCGACAAAATGCGAGCAAATGCGGCAATGCAACAAAACGATGTCGCTTTAAGCCAATTGGCATTCAGTTAAATGCTCTCTCTGGCCGGGTTGTTTGTTGTTATGTAGCACATAAAAGTAAACTCGTTTAGGTAAACAGTAGCTCCATGGCAGCCCCTGGGCTAGCCCTGTAATCAATCAATGCACACTCTTTCACAAACCAATGATGATTTCCCTGTTGCTGTTGCGCTTCCACCGGAAAATATTTGCTTCCGTTCTTTGTTTTTTTCTCAATTCTATGGCATGGCAAATAAATTACAATTAAATGCAACAAACATGCAACAATTATGCACTTTGCCACTCAGCGGATGTTTATTATCAACATTCAGTCAGGTCAAGCCAAGCGACAACATCATCATTAGCTAGACCCATCTAAAGCTGAAACCCTAGTGCCAGATGCGATCCATTGAATTTAATTCTGGAGCCATTGGTTCGTTGCAACGAATAACTTTGGAGATATAGAATAATACGATGAAAATTTGATGCTCTTATATAAAAAAAAAAAATAAAATAAAATAAATAATAAAAAATATATTGTAAAAATTCATATAAATATTTTATGCGAATAAGTTGCTATAAAATTTAATTTTAAATAATATGAAAAGTAATAAAAATGATTTTTGAGTGTTTTTTTTTATATTACAAATTTGCATATTTATTTCTAAACAAGTTTTCTGTTACCTTATTGCCAGGATTAACACAAAATAAATAAATAAAATTGAATCATTTAAAACCTTAAATTCTGAACATAGACTCCACTTCCGATTTTACTATAAAACTGACTATTTTATAACTTCTCGCCTTCCCCTTCCCTGTTGCAAAACTAATAACCAAATCATTATACTCTAACTTGTCATATGGGAAATGTTAGTAAGTATGCATGTTAGTACCACATTCAAAACAAAAAAAAAACCAAAAACAAAACTAAAATAACAATAGAAGTGACAGTAAAAGTTATTGTCCGTCCCCGGCGGAGCATGTTAATCCGGAAGTGGGTCATTTTCCAAACGCAAATGAAAGCGTGTGCCCGCACTGCGAAGCGTTGAAAATCATAATAACACATGCGAGAGATACTATGATAGATGAAAGAGATGAAAAGTATCCCACTCGCTTCTCGATAGATGTGAAAATGAACCCATGAATTCAGTGAACAGATGCGACCGAATGCATCATAATAATGTAATCAAAATGAGAAACGAGATATATTGTCTTTTGTCAGCGTGTGGGAACGGGAACCAATGATCATCTGTTGGCCAAGTCTTACGCAAATGCCATAACCAATTGACGTTACAAATTTTGCAGCAGAACTAAAGCTATGGGTGTTGTGGCAAAATTTGAAAGCCCTTTGAAGAGGAAAAAATATTCACTTGCCTTTCGCAAAACATGGTTTAATAAGGTCTTACGTTTGTTTGTTTAGTATTTTCATGTTGGTTTCACAATTAACTTGAAATTTAATTCGTTGCTTGCATATATACAACATATATTTATTTTATGCCCACACACATTTTTACAGTGAAAAATTTTCTTTACTTTTTGCAACACAAGGGAATTTAAATGTAATTAAAAAATAAATATCAAAAAATAATCATTAAGTAGAAATATTTATAGAAGTCTATTAAAAAAAAAAATAATAATAAAAATAAAAATAATTTTCTTTATTTATTTTTATTGTCGAATATTGAACTTTTTAAATGATTTAATTGTGTTATCTGTTGTTGTCACTTATAATGCTTAACTGATTTAAGGGAATTTTTATGTCTTTGTTATATATCGTTACATTCTTTAAGAATTGCGTCCTATAGGGTTTCGTATCGTACCGGAAAAGGTTTCCAAACAGTTCTTATTTGTTTATTATCATATAATATTGCTCAAAAATCGTTTAAACTTTCATAATTTGTAGTTCAGGATTGTAAATTATATTCTGCCATTTTTCTAAAATACGTGTATGCAATCCCTAATAAATGGCTGCCGTAAAATTGTTGTCCCTTATAATTCTTAACTGGCTTTTATTCATACGATCCTTACGAATTTTGCTGTTTAGGGTTGCGTATTGCACCCGAAAAAGTTCTTTAAACATTTCTTATTTATTTTCTACCCTAGAATAATGCTTAAGAACCCTTTGACCACTCTTCTAGTTCAGGATTGTAAATCATAATCAGAATATTTTCTAAAATACGAATATGCAATCCCTAATAAATGGCTGCTGTGAACTGGGCGCCTCATTGACGCAATCCCATTGCTCGACATTGCCGACGCGTCTACCTGTTGGCTACCTGTCGCTCTAGCTGCTCTAATTTGTGTACGACTTGCTGTTAACTGAAAATCGTTTAGGCCAAAAGTGTCGCATTTCATGGCATCTACTCGTAAATGGGCCCAAATTCAAACTCGACGCGTCGGCGCTGCTTGAAAGCGTTTCGTTTGACAGATTTATGCATACTTTCGGTTTTCGGAGCTCGTATGTTATTTATGATATGCATTTTGTTTGCTCGACATTTTCTTCGTGTATGTCTAGTTTTGTTCATCAGATTTTATTAGTTTTATTGCCAGCCATAGAAAATACTCGTAATAGCGTTTATGTGTTTCCTTTCAGTTCTGGAATGTGGTTGCCTAAGGAAAAATAATAATAAATATTCTGATATTTCTTAGAGTTCTTGTTAATGCTGTGATACAATACCAGACACCGTTTGAAAGTTGGCCATTCAGCGGATAATAGTTCTAGAGATTTTTGTTTTTTCAGCTGAAGTCGGGCAGATAAGCTTTAGATATTATATATCTATCATAAGACTAGATTGACAGAAGCAAATTATATATTCAACATATAGTGCTAATGATCAGGATAATCACACATATACATTCTCCTATATTTTGTTCATAATTTTCTTTCTTTTATCCAAAAAATAATTCTAATTTTTTAAGCCTTTATTCTACCTATATTAATCAGTCTTAAGACATTTGGGCTCTGCTTATATGCTCACATGATGTTGTCGGTGACAATCGTATTTTTTTTATGGTCCGCATTCAGAAAATTTGTCACGTAATCAAACAAGAAAACACACAAATAAAAATTTGACAAAAAATGTAAAAATATGAGTATAAAATTTATATTTACGGCACACGACAATTCATTATGAGTCGCAAAACAAAAATACGAATGTATTAAAATAAAACCAAAAACAAAACTGCGAACATATCTTTGGCATATCATCAGCCCCAGTCGCATTGGCCAACATCTTTGCCAGTATTATCAGCACTTCTCTTTATGACTTGGCCATGTGCCCAACAAACCCCTACTACCCTACCCCAAAACTTCCGCCCACGACAGAGACAGTTTGTCATGTTGATGACAGACGTCTCCCAAAAAAGCACGAATTATAATTTTGATACGCTTACAATGGGCCTCTGTAATCAGTTACTTAGTTTGCATTGAATGTCACAAAAAAATACAATTTAAAAACAGTTTTATTATCTGAGTTTTCAGCCTAATACAATTAAATATTTAAATCAATATGATAGAAAAGTATATTTTTTTTTAATAGAAAAGTGAATTGAATTTTTCAAGAAAACTATAATTTTTCAGGATTTTGTGCATTTTGATTTCTGCAATTTTTACTATTACTAATAAGCGCTTTAATTAGCAATTTGTGGTTGCAATTATTTGCAAACAAACGAGTTGTTTTTATTTAAATTCATTTAATTTTTATTTAATACAAATGTGTATGCTATCCTCAGCGTTTGATCGTGACTCTAATTTGTGTCACAAGAAGTTAGCAAATTTTGATAAAATCGATTTTTTTGTGTTCATATAATTATTAAAAATATTGTGTGTTCGTACAGTTTATTGCCTTAAATATTGTTCCAAATATAACGAACTATTTTTTCGGTATTTTTGACTGCCTAAATATGCCTGTTGTAAGGAAATAAATAAAAAAAAACCTAAGTATATAATCCTTAATAATATTAATATTAATTTTTCCTTAAGAAATTTTTCAGGATATCTAGATAAGTCGAATATGAAACTTAACGTCATTTTAATTTTAGTAAAATATAATTTTTTCAAGTTAAATTAAAACCAATTTAGTTTTTTTTATATTTTCGATAACGATATAAAAACTACCTTATCCAAAGTTCTGTAGTTACATCTGAACTAAGAACTTAATAAAATTTACAGAAACACACACAATTATTAGTTGATTAAAATCAGGAAATATTGTTAGCTCACATGTATACAAAATGTTTGTTAAATTTAAATAAGAAGTAAATAAAAGTGTTGGCATACATAATTTTCAATTATTATGCGATTTTATTACGTATTTAATTCGCACTTGTCAAATACTTCAGAGGGGTTCTTTGGTGAAACAGCTGCGTCTATTTATTTAGTGGGGACTCAATTTGTCACAGGAAGTATATTCCTATCTGTTTGAGATACAAAACGTCGCAAAATGACGGTCATTGTGTGAACTAAGTTCAGATTTAAGCTTAGTGTGTTTATAATGCGTATATTTGTAATTTAATCTTGATAAGTGTCAAAGACATCAACAAAACAACTCGCAAAATGAATCTTATCTAGACAGTAATTTGAATTTCCGCTTCGCAGCTAAGCAAATAAATATTATTTGTTTTCCTGGCCAATATTTAATCTGTGCATAGTAAACAATATATTTTCACTGTCCCTACATAGGTCAGGCAGCTTATCATTGTAATTTGCATGCGGTTTGCTAGTAAAAATCAATTAATGTAAAAAATAGGAAAGATCTGTTGTTAAGCTTTCAAAGTCAAATAAACAAAGGAAAATAAAATTCATGTTTTATATGTAGAAAACCAACTTTACCTGGCGCAAAATGTTTTTAAAAATGATATTTGAAATTTTGTATTTTTGTCTCTTTGTTTTGTTAAGTAAATTTTAATGACAATTTTATTGCCGGAAGTTCCAGAAGCTAGAGAAATATTTTACATATATATGTGGTAATTAAACTTGCTAACTGATATTTGCATATAAAACCTTAGGATAATACATTGTCATTGCTTATATAAGAACATACAAATGAGCTCAAGTGGGCGTACTTTCTCCTATTGCTCTCAGGCTAATATTTGTTGATTTTATTTGTTTGGACAACTCAAATTAACTCGGCAAAGCTCAAGACAAACAGTCGACCTAGACCAAGACCCCTAGACCCCTAGACCCGAACCTTACCCAGGGCAACTTTTCGTAGGCCGTAGAATAATAACAAGAACAACATAAAAGCAAACAATCATCTATCTATAGAAAGTATCTTTCTGTTTGAGTTTGTCACTGCGCTGTTATCAAATATGTCCTGGACCTGAAGCAGCTGTCAGTTGCAGGCAGGCTCTCTCAGCTTGAGTTAAAATATTTTCAAATAAACAATAAATGGAAATGAATTTTACATCAACGGGTAGGTGGTGAGGCTGAATTGTATTTATTTGTCTAGTGTGTGAGCAATTTGCCAAATCCATTCATAAAAGTCACTTCAGGCTATATAAAGACGCCGCATGATACTTTTTTTTTTCAAAGGACGCGACGCATTTTTTCGTTTCCGTTTCCTGTCCTGCGGCGTAACGAATGCTCTTTAATTTCTTTTGTCATCTGATTCGATTCAAAAAATCATTGGAAAGTGTTCAAGCCAAGTGTTGTCTAAGTAGTTGGCACTCAGCATTGAAGTACTGGTCAGAGAGCCCTCGGCCAGGTGTGCACTTTGGGTTAGTACCTGTAAACTCACAGGAGTGTATTTAGAAATACTCGATAGGTAGGTTTGTAGAATTCTTATATACAATACGATTCTGTGCAGATCTATCTAGTTTTTTTAGTGCGAGATTTTGACTGAAATGAATTGCACAATTAAGTTTATAGATCTTCGAGTTCAGTAATATATTTAAAATTATTTTTGTAACTTGTGAATATATAAAACTTTATTTTTACCGCATATTCATAAAAAAAATCATTAATTAAAAATTGTGTCTGGAAATCAGTTTTAACGATTAAAGAGGGAGTAGGCGATGTTAAAAAAAATTTTTAAAAAAATTTGTCTCCGATTATAGTCTCCGAAATCCGACCTAACAGGTTTAAATCGACTATAGAATATATATACTTTATGTAGTCCCTTCTGCCTGTTACTTACAGTTTTATTTTTTCTCTTTACCTATTTTCCATGGGTATAAGGTATAAAAAAGTATATAATACATTTTATAGTGAATGTGTATCTTAACTTAATTAAATTCCTCACACTTTTTATACTCTGTCTGGTCACGTTAATTGTCCAGAGATATATATAAATATATATCGAAAGGATTTCGAAAAGTGGTCTTTGTGTGTGGTTAGGTAATTAATTTGATGTTCGGTTCAATTTCTAATCAGCTGATTGTCAGCAAAAAGTGACCACACACAAATACATTTGGGAATTAATTTTGGCACAAAGCTTTATTTAATTCCCCATTCTTAGCTCATTTTCAATCAATTAATTTGCCATTTGACGATGCTTATCAATCATTAATTTCCGCTCACGCTAAATAAACCCAATGTTTATAAGAAGATGAGAAATAAAAATCACTTTAATCAGCCGCCTCAATAAACAAATCAAAGCTCATTTATTTATGTTGTTTTTACACTTTGCTTTCAACGAATATCACTGCTTAATATAATATATTTAAAGCAAATATTTACTTAATGATATTTAAGTAAATATTTAGCAATCGAGCTAAAAATTTTGATGAAAAGGGCTGCCAAAACACAAACAAAGCATTTCTGTATAAAAATATTGTTGTTCGAAATAACACAATATTGTTTTCTATGATTCATTTTAAATTGTTTATTTTAAATTGAGCTTGCATCGATTATAATGTCACATTTGCAATAAAAACAATCGTTTTTTTTATTTTGCATTTTATAGCATTTAATGTTAATTAAAAGTGTCGCATGCTCATTTATGCCTAATTGAATTTTAATACAATTTATTGCCAAAGTTTATTAAATAGCATTCAATTTAATTTAAGCTGATTATGGCCATATTTTAATGCGCTGCAATTTGGAAGCAATGCAATTTGGTCAAACATATTGTTGCATTGAAGCCAAATTTAAAATTCAGATACATATAATGCTTCAGATACTTTACTTATTATGCGAAATATTTCACAAAATGTTAGAGCAATTTATGAGATTGTAATTTATGCATAAATTACTCTTTTAACTATCAGATATTATGCAAAATAACCCTATGCTTAAAAACTAGTCAAATTTCGCAAATTTACAAGAAAATTTTATTTTTAAATTGAGAATTTGATTACTATGCGTTTATCACAGATTTTGTTTAGAATTAAATGACAATAGAATCAGCAAAATTAATTAACAGGAGTATTCGACTTTATTTTATTAATCTATTGAATTATTTTTATCAGTGTTGTTTTTACTTAAATTACTTCAATTCTATAACGTATTTTCCATTTTTTTAGTTCTTTGGTTTATCGAGAATGTATCTTTTCTTGAATCTTTCTAGTATATTGAAAGTATCTTGCGAGAATATTAGTTTTAAGTAAGTTTTAGTTCTCTACAAACTCAAAGTCAATATGTCTCAGTGACCAACAACTTTATTCGAACAGTTCCGAATTTATCCCTATTGTTTTTAGAGCACATTCACCTTCAGCAATGCCCCAGTTTCAGACTTGTCATACGAGTTTTCAGTCAATTAATTAATTTTACAGCTTGTTCTCAGTTCTTGGTTGGCTCAGTTCTTCAATTGGATTACGAGTAAACCGAGTGAAGCGAGAGCTAATCAGTTAATTGTTTAACTTTAAGCGGCAGGTCACGTAACGGGACCATATTGATAATCCAACGTGCCTTAATTTTAAGACAGAGAGAGAGAGATTTCGAGTGGCCTGAGAACTTGACAACTTTAATTGTTTAAACAATCTCAACTGGCAAATCACGAATCAAGCGAGCGTGAAATGTCGATAAGTTGAATTATTTAGAGTTGAGTGAACCACTTGCATCCTTTCCAGCCACTTACCTGTCCCATTGTAGTCGTGCTCTGCTCGTCTGCCAATTGATTAGTTCGTCCATCCTTGGGAGCATTCAACTGTCACATCTTGAGACGAACCTGGGCCATCTTTTGAGTGCTCCCACGACTGTCTATTTGCGGTTTTAAAGCTGGGGCCTGGCGCTTTTCACGTTTTGCTAATTTTATTCCATCAATTTTGCAATTTTCACTCGTTGTATTATAATTGTTGTTTGGCATTTTTGCGGTTTCCACCGCACACAACGCCCCTATTTGTTTTCAATCAATTGAATTGAAAGTGAAAACATGAAAGTGTGAGTTGAAATTGATTTGCCGGCTAACCACATTGATTAGAGCATTCAGCATGATTAGCTCTAATGAGCCTGTGCCTGGCCATATAAATACATATACATATATCTAAAGAGCTTTATGCAATTTTCGAAACTCAGTTGACTGACTCAGTTGGGTGCCGTAGCTGCCCGCACAATTGTCAAAATTGTTTACTAATTTATTTTACCATAACTAACAGACCACAAAATGTGTTTGGGCTTCAACTCGGAAGCCTCCAAATGGTGCATGAGATGGGTTGCAATGTATACACTTGACGATCGTTGGAATATTTGATTTTATTGTGGAGCTTGGTATTGGTTAGTGATAGTATGCGAATTATTAATATTAATATTTAAGTAAATCAGAAAAATACATACGATGTACAGATAATTGTTCATTTTAGGGTATTCTTAAAAAACTCTAGTATAGATACTTTTCAGTCATTGTATCGAGAACTTGGTTAGTCTGAATATCTCTGTATTGACAGAAAAATTTAAAGCATTGTAAAATGTATTTTCTATGCCGGTTTTAAATTCAGATGATTTAAGGTTATATTTTGTCTTTAAAGATATTCTCACAATTTAACTTAATTCTGAGTTTCAATATGATATGTATAGGCTAACCATATTTGATCAGAATAGTTATACAATATCTTGTCTGATTTGTACGATCTATATAAAGTATAATTAAACTACAAAATGTAATAAAACTAGTCTGTAAATACTTTGGAGATATTCGTTTAAACAAGTTTCAATAAAATCTCTGTTTGGCATTCGAAAAAAAAGTTCTATCTTGTTACAATTCGTATATAAATCGTATAGTTTATATAACAATAAAAATATATAAAACGATATTTAAAAATTCAGATCATCGATAGTCGATTCAAGCTAGCATTTATAATTAATTTAAGAAAATATTACAATGTACATATATGTATATCTTATAAAAAATATATATCCAACAAATTTGAAGCTTGGCATTTTTTCAGTATTATCTAGAAAGTTTTTAATATAAATTCCTACCATTTTTTTTTTCACAAAATGTCTCTGCAGAGTATAAATATTTCGTTGACCCAAAAGGAAGCTGTTTTTTATGGTTTTCATAAGCAGAGCGACGACGTCTGGGCGCCAGACCAAGTGGCACTTGTTATGATTAACCCTTTGATGGCATCACAAATAATTATAAATTAATGTACAGCCAGCTGCCTTTTTTTTCTGGACCAGCGACAAAAATTTTTATTCATGGTTTTTATTTTTTTTTTTGTGTACCCATTAACATTGATTGTCTGTCATTAAAAGTGGCTCATTGTTATTGTTTTTGTTTTCATTTTCGGCAGCTACATTATTAATAATTTTTAGGTAATATAATTAAGTGGACTTTGAATTTGTTATAATTATGCCGCTTTTGAAGTTTTTTTTTTTGGCTTTTATTTTGTATTTTGCACAACGAGAATAACAAGAGCAACAACCACATATAACGATTGCAAACGATTTATAATTTATTTGATTTTAATTGTATTAATTGATATTATTGGTTTATGATATATAACATATTTATGTTCTTGCGGTTTCATTACGCAATTAGTGGGGCTTAATTATATTGAACCACAAATTGGTGAGGTTTATGCAGCTTATAATCGCAAGAGACATATCGTAAAATGTATTATAAAATTTAAATAAAAATCTGATATTAATTATTATAAATTTATTAATGGGTTTGTTATTATGGCGATATGTTCTTTAAGGTTTCAATTGATATAGAAATTAGTTAAAAATGCTGATTAATTTCAATCGATTTATTTAAATGTGTATTTTTATGTGTATAAGTTTGTGAATTTTGGATCAGTTATAGGGTTTTCCTTAGTCGGTTATACTCGATTGTACTTAGTGCTTTTAGACATGTTTATAGAGTGTTTCGTAGTCGAACAGATTCGATTAGAACATTTTATTTAATACCATACATAATGCCAGCGTATATAACGAATTGCAGATCTTATATCACAGCTCAAGCTAAAATACATAGAAATTCTTTCTGATTTGTAACAAAGTATACATTTTGTTTCCCAATGCAAGCCGTTAATATTGTATATTGTATGTATTTCATTATTGAAAAAAATCGAAAACAATATTCTCAACTGAATAAATTTTTAAATTTTCAGTATTTTATGCGGTGTCGTTTTTCCAAATCGGCGTTCAAGCTCAGATGAAATGGTATGATTTTTTCCAATTCACCCCATTGCCCATAATAGGTCCAGTATTATAGAATTCTTGTAAATCCCATAATATGCTAAAATAATGTTCATTGTGTACTGAATAAATAAATATGTGCATGTAAACAAAAATAAATTAAATACCTTGTTATGCGAAATGGGACTTGAGGACATAAATTGTTGTTTTAAAGAAGGGTTCTAGCTGATTAAAGCATAAAATAAAAAAAATTATAATATTTTATATTCATTAGAGACTCGCACAGTACAATCTACAGTCTGACTTTTGACAATATTTTATTGAGTTTAACACATCTTACTACGCCTTTTAGAAGGGAATTTATTTGTTTGCTACCGTTTGGCATTGTCATTGTGCCTTGAAAGGTATTGAGATAATATTCTTATGCATATATAGCTAGAAAACCTCGGAGTCTACTCAAAAATGTCGGTATGTCGATGACTCTTCATATTAAAATAGAGTCATTACGCTTTGCCAATTTGTCAGTCATTCAGATGCTCACGATGTGTTGAAATGCAAATTGATATCTCAAGAAGAACATAAATGTATCTTATTGATGGGCAAATGTTACGATTGAGCCACATTCGAAGAAGACAAAAACCAAAATGTCTTTTATAAGCTGGAACGCGCTTAAATCAAGTTTGTAATGATGCCCTGCGAACGGATGAGCTGAGATACAAACCCAGACTCGGACCCAGACCCATTCAGATGGCGATTGATCAATGAATTTTGTGCGGTTTTATGTGGTCTATGCCGCACCCCGTCACAGACATTGTCTTGTGGTTATTTCCAGCGTTGTTTTTTGTCGCTGTCAACCTTACACTACTCGTAACTTCATTGATAAAACTTGTTGTAGCTGTCGCTTCCTCTTTGTAAGTGATTTTTTTAGTCTTTATGCCTTGCTTTGCATTTTTTTTTTTTCTATACAAATCCGGTCGGTCGCTTGGTCTTTCGGTCGGTGTGGATGTCATGTGACTGCCATGCCCCAGTGAACAGTTTGGGGAAGTAGTTAGATATAAGCCATGTTTGGTTAGCTTTCATTATGTCACTGTGACTGTAACGAGAAGCTCAATTCAAAAAAAAAAAAACTTGGTCAATTTGTTGGTAGCTCTCTTTACCAATATTCAATTATTCTACCCTTTTTATACCCTTGCAAAAGGGTATGATAATTTTGTTTCCAAATGTGTAATAAATAGAAGGAGACATTTTCGACCACATAAGTATATATATTCTTGATCGGGAAGACGAACTGAGTCGATATAGCTATATATACTGGTTTTATCTTTGAGCTATCTTGATGAAACATGGCACAGTTGAAGTTTGTTATTGTATGTAGTTTGTATGTCAAAATCAGCCCGATCGGATCACTATATTATATAGCTGCCATGGGAACAAACTGAGACACTTTATTTTTTATAAAAGTGTTTGTATGAAAACATTTTTGTTTTTCAAGAAATCAAAACCAAACTTGGCATATCGATGTAGAATTACGATTTATAAAATCAGACTAAGTTAGAATAAAATCGAACCACTATCAAAAATTAGTTATTCTATGCAAAAGTATTGAAAATGTTTTTTTTATTTTTATCAATCAAGTTGCTTTACAAAATTTAAAGCTCTGTATTCATATATTTTACATGTAAGATAGTAGTTAAGCCAGATTGAAATGGATTTATCAGAGCTTGGTCAGATTTGTTGCTGTTTATTACACTTATTGAAATAAAAAAGAGGTTTCTTATTTTATATATCCGCGTGATCAATTTTTTAACTTATTCAAAGCAGGTTTAATTTCGCAAAATGGTGAAACTTACATTGATATATTTATTTTTATTTTTTTTTCTATGCAAAAAAAAAATGTTTTGTCGTATTTTTTAGTATGCTACATGTAAGTAGTATTAATTAATAAACAATATATTTAAAATTGCAATTTATTGATTGCCTGTGCTATTGCAGAAATACATAACGTATGTAAATGTATTAAATAAAAGTTACTTTAGATCATTTACGGGCTGGGAAACCATTGGCCGGAGATGGCTGCAAAGTGTTATCAATTAAAGGATTTGGATCGGCTACAGGCTCGGCTGCTGGCATTGGAACTGGTTCAGGAATTGGATTCGGCTTTGGCACAGGAACCGGAGCTGCCTCTGGAACCGGCACCGGTTCCGGCAATGGTTCTGGCAAGGGTGCAGGCAACGGAGTGCCGTAGACGCTGTGCAGCAGTGCAAGTGCCGCAACTACGAGAATCACAGAGACTATTTTTAGTTTGTTATACGTTGAATTTTACAAATTTGTTACTTTACCACATGCAAAAAATATTGTTGTAAGATGTTTCATGTTTTTCTGACTGGTCTTTAATGCCCAGCAAAGAGCTGCTTTTATAAGAGTTCAGTTCAGTCAAACAATGTGGCAAGAATCAATTAATTTTTATGGCTGTTCATAATTATGATAAGGTAAACAATAAAAAGATTTTGAAAGTACACTTGGTTATGGTCTGCATCAAATTCATTTCATCTTTCATAAATTTTGATAAAACTCAGCAGTAATGAAAGCAATTTGTATTACTTAATTTCGACATAAAATAATAGAAATTATAATTTTTATTTTGTTTATAATAATATTACAGAGTGTTGTGCGTATTGACTTAGGATAGTATACGAGTATAGGCTAAATAGTAGACCCTTTCTGCTAAGATGTATATATACAAAAGAAATTGTGTTTTTATAACTTGTTAGCTTTGGAAAAAAAAAACACAAACATTACCATTTATAATTTATTTTCGCTACAAAAAGTCGCAAAACAATTTATATGACCTTTATATTTTTAAAAATTTATCAAATAATATGCTTTAGTTAGTTACTGTTGATTTTTTAGTTTTTTTTAGAGAAAAGTTATTATTAATATACTATATGCAATACTTTGTTTAGCTTTCTGCTGATTAATCGTTAGATTAACTTTAAAACATTTATAATAATTTACAAAAATTTCTTGTTTGTGTTCATATGTTATCTAAAATTAAATTGGAAACGGGAAAGAAATTGTTGTCTTTGGGATGTCGAACTTTTATACCTTTGCAAGAGTCTTTTAATTAAATTTAAGCTGTTGTGCGATAGTTTCTATGACAGCTATATGATATAGTCATCCAATTGAATATTGAAATTGAAATAAAAATTGGTAATTTGGGTTAAGATATCTCTATAAACAGAAAATCTGTTAATACACGAGAAATTTATTCTTATAAATTATTCTTATTCTTATATCTTTATAGCTTTCGGATTTATATCTAATTTGAGCAATTGTATAATTTAGATTTCAGATTTTATGTGTAGCAAAATTAACAAACTGATTAATTTATTACTGACTTTCAAGCTGCATAAATCTAGTAATATTTTTTTAATCTCTCGGTGGTGTCTTAAATAGTGATTTTTTTTATATACTAAAATTTATTATTTAATGAATGTCACTGAAATTATATGAATATATAAAGTTTGATATTGCTCAAATAATTGAGACTGAATAGATGAGCTGTTTAATTTGCAAACTACATGCCTAGCTGGTTACCAGCAATACATATAAAACTACATAATTAAAGGAAAGTTACAACAAATCATAGATATATATATCCTTCTAAATTTCTCACTCTAGAATGCCAAAAGTGTAAAATATTTTTCTAGTATTTTGTGTAAATAATACAGGTACCAATGAATGTTAATGTGATATATAAATGTTGAGTTAATTAGTATAACAAACTGTGTTTTTTATGCAATTTATTAATTGCTTATGCTGGTTTAGATACATTATATTGATATTGCAGATACATAATTTATATTATATATTATATGTATATGTTTATATACTGTGATTGTGTTGTTCTCCTTGTGTGTGTGTGGATAATTGTATTTATTTTACGCTGCTGCTGAACCACAACTTGCAAAAGTCTAGAGAAATTCGGCTGGCGCATCTGGTACCAATTCATCCAGTGCTAACGAGTCGTTAAACATGGTAGATTCGAGTGGAGATGGGGCCAGAGCCAAGGGATCTGCATTGGCAGCTAGCTCCACAAAGTTGGAATCTCTAAGGGCTGTCAATGGTCCTTTAGCTGCCAAATTATCCGGTAATAAAAACGGATCGATCGGGGGTGGATCTACCGGAGGTGAAACTAACTGGGGCTGTGCCAGCTCTCCTAATAGTTTTGGCTTTAGCGCGGTGTCTAGTGCTGCCTCTGGATCCGGAGCTGGTTCCGGCAATGGTGCTGGCAACGGAGTGCCGTAGACGCTGTGCAGCAGTGCAAGTGCCGCAACTACGAGAATCACAGAGACTATTTTTAGTTTGTTAACGTTGAATAGGAAGAGTTTGTTACTTTACCACATGCAAAAAAGATTGTTGTAAGAAGCTTCATGTTCCTCTGACTGACCTTAATGTACAACTTTGAGCTGCTTTTATAAGAGTTCACTTAAGTCAAATAATGTGGCAAGAATCAATTAATTTTTATTGCTGTCCATTATTATGATATGGTAAACAATAATTAGATTTTGAAAGTACATTTGGCTCTGGTCTGCATCAAATTAATTTCTGACGTAAATTATGATAAGGCTACGTGGCAAATCTTTATTTGCTTAGAGTGCATCTAAAACAAATATATGTGTCTTATATTTACTAGGACTTTCTTATATTGGCAGGTTGTGTATAATATAAGACTTATCCTAGAGAATATTAAAAATAACTCTTAATAATGTAAGTGTCTATGACATACTGTAATAAAGCAAATAAATCTGATTGTTAAATATTATATAAATATAAATATACCATGAAAGTATAAAATTGACACTCATACTTTAGTCCTAATAATGCTCTAGTCATATTTAATCAGACAGATATTGCACAAAACTAATATGTATATACGTTCCAAGTAAATAGCAAATACTTTAGTCGACAGTTAATATAGATTTTATTTTATACATGAGACACTGCCACAGACTTCTTAGAATATAAAATTGCAGGAAATTAATATTTTTATTTCATTAATTTTTTATATTGCTTATATAACGTCAGATATCCGGAAAGGGGCCTTATGGGTAGTTCGCACGTTTGCCCATGGTTCATTGTGGATTTTTCGATTCATGGGTGAGGCCAAGGCTTGAGTTCCATCGTAAGAGAAATTACTCAGAAAAAAAACTATAATATTAGACAATAAATTTAATAATGTAAGTATATTGCTCATGCATTTTAACTATTACAGCTTAGCACTTACCCAGACAACCTAACAACAACGATATGATCTTCATGTTTGAACTGTCGTTGAGCATCAAATGCTTGTAACAAACATACTTGACAGTTTATATAAACTTCTCATTATATTTTTATTGACTATTTGTAATAATTAATTAATTAAAACAATTTTCTTTACACTGATAAAATTTAATTGCGGAACTTTCAAGAGTTACTACAATTTTTTCAAGTTTCAAACAAATTTGCCATTAGAAATTCTAATTTAGAACAATGAAGGTTAAAAGTTGTGCCTTGGTTTATTTATTGAAGAATCTCAAAAATGTGAACTATCAAGTATGCATAATTATATAGACAACCTAATATTGAAAAGATCATAACTTATTCAGTAAATTATCCATTACTGTTCTTGAATCGGATTAAAAATTTGTATTTGCTGTTCGTGTTTTCTGATCCGGGACATATACTCACAGCGTCAGGGGTGGAGTTGGTACTGAATGATTCAGTTTTAAGTGTTTTTCAAGTATATATAACCCGTTTCATCCAATTTTGCTGATTTGGCGGTATATTGAAATATAAAAAATAAAAAGAAATTGATGCTAAGGAATTTTTATTATTTCTTATTTTAACTTTTCCAGCGATTATTAAATTCTTCTTAATTCTTCATTCGATGTTTAGTTTCTTAACGAACAAGTGTGTACCTCCACAGTTCAATCGGGGGATTAGGTTCAGTTGCCGAACTTTAAGAATTAATAAGGTTGAACTGCTGGAGGTTGTTCCTCATATTTTATACTTTGTGGTGGCGAATATGGTGAATAATTATTCTGTGGTTGTAGCTTGTTAAGAGCCATGTTTTGAGAATCAGGTTGTGCAGCTTCAAGTTTAGGTATAACTAGGGTGGGATGTATAATGAGGGGCCTAAGAGTTGTGTGTATGGGAGACGGTTCAATATTTAAAATAGGATTTGGATTGATATGATGAATTTCAATATTAGGCTCGGGTATTTTAGAAAAATTGGGAAGCAATGGAATAATATTTGGAATGTCCTTCGGGCCGTTCTCAAGCTGAACTTGGTTCTGGCAGTCAATACAAATGGCTCCAACGTTGGGACCATGAATATTGACAGATATATTCCTGGGATCACCTCTGCCTTTGCCCAAATCGCTATTTCGTTCCAGTATCTGAACATTTCCCAGAGTCGCATCGAACATCATCCAAGCACCTAATTAATTGATTCTAAATTTATTGAGAATTATTTCTTTATTTTTATCATACTTACAGCATACTAAGTATACAAAGCAGTTTCCTTTTACCATATTGCTATCGTTTATAAAGTGAACTAAGCCCAGTTAAAAGTATACGTTGAGTTTTATAACACGTTTAGATTGGTTTCGGATAGTTGGGTAACATGTTATGTGTACGTGGATTTTCCGGTGTTTTGTCTTATAATGAACCTTAACTAATATATGGTTAACATTTATTAATTTCGTTTAGTCTTGCTATAATCCATAGCATATATCCCTTCAATTAATAGGACTTATGACGCCATAAAATATTTATAACTGTCTTGTCCACAATTTTTTTATATTATTCGGATTTGGGATTCTTAGTGCAATTTATTATATTTATATTGTTTGTATTTTTCGTGAATGAAAAAATTAATAAATTTTGTTCATTTATTCATAAACTACAATTTGCTTAATAAAATTTGTTTAATTCTTTAAAATTACAAAAGCAGGGAATAATTACATTGCAAATTTATCTTTAATCATTTGTCAGACTCAATCGAATGTAATAAGCAAAAGAATCAAAACATTTAATTAAATAAATTGACGAGTCTAAATCCGACAATAAATATCATAATACCCTACAAAAAGTTAGCATAATTATTTTTGAATATTGCATTGTCTTCCTGTTGTTATAAAAATTGCCGTAGGATGCTTTGAATTAAGTTTATTCAAATATTTTTTATTGGTAGCAAATGCTTATCTTGTTAGTAAATTAAAGCAATGCTAAACATTTTTAAGCATCATTAAATCATATTGCCAAAGGCATAGAAAAAGGTTTCAATATGACTGGAAAAAAGAATATGGTGCATAGAATTTAATGTCCATTAGTTAGCTCTTTAGGTTTAGCAGCTGTTCGAGCTAGAACCAGAGGAGTTAATACTGACGGTGAATTAACATTCATAGGTGTTTTCGGTACTTTAGATTCACTCAAGATAGGGATTATATGTGGCAATTCCAATGGCTTTAGATTGGGTTTAGGTATATCGAAATTATTAGGAATATTAATATAATCAGGAGAGAGAGGATTGAGGGGTAGATCTCTGTCTATCTGTATTTGATTCTGGCAATCAATACAAATGGAACCAGCGTTGGGACCATGAATATTAACAGAAATATTCCTGTTGTCCTGATCTGTGTTATTGATGCCTCGTTGTAATATCTGAACATTGCCGTGGACTGCATCAAAGACCATCCAAACGCCTAAAATGGAAATATTAAACATAGAAATATTAATATATTTAATGTTTTACTTACAGTATACTAAGAATAAGAAACCCATATTGCTCGATTCTTGGAATGAACTAAACATTGCTGAACTTGCATCTTTAATTTTATAACGGGCTCAGATTGGACCGAAGAAATTGAATCGGTTGCACCTTGTTGGATAACATCTTATATGCATAAGTCAGATATGCTTATTATGGATTTAGTTATATAAGTTTTTGATATGCTTCAGAAATTAATTTGGATTCGGTTAGTTGCATAAGTTATTATGCTCATATGCAAATTATAGTTCTAATATGGACGGTAATCAATTTGTTATATCACTGGTCATTTAAAAAGACCTCTCCGACCTCATAATGTTATTATATTCGTGTTCAAAAGGACGAGTCTGCCAGATTTTCAGCTTTGTTAAAGAAATTCGACATATTACCTCTTTTGAATCAGTCAAATCAAACCTCTTTATCATATAACTAACATAAGAACGATCGGTCAAAAATTTAAGTTTTTGGTAGACTATTTCAATGTTAAATGTGTATAAGGTTTTTGTTTATTTCATACCATGTTATATTTTCAAGATTTGTAAGTCTGCAGCAATCATATATAAAAAACAAAATATTAAATATATTTGTTACTTTTTTATCACCCAAGTATTTTTAAAAAATAAAATTAAGACAGATGATTTTTTCTTCTTTCTATTAACTATATATTTGAGTTCATCACAAAATAAGCCTGGTCGATGAAAAAAATCATATGTTACAAGTGGACTGTATACCATACGAAGATCATTTTAATTTTAATTTCAAGATTTGTATATAAACTTTTATTTAGTGAAAAACCAGATTTTAACAATAGATTATTTTGTTGATTTTAAAGTAGGCTACAGGGTGTTTCGTAGTCAGGCTTAATTTGATTACTGATTATTTAATAAATTCAATATAGAGATATAAAAGTATTGATAGTGTTCTTACTCGATTGCTTTTGCCAATTTCAACATAATGAGATAAGCGTAGATAATGCGAAATATGAAATTTAAAAAAAATAAATTTGCAAAACAAAATTAATTTTCTTAAATTTTTTTATTATGTCTTTTTATATTTTTCATTTAAATTTAACACGTGTTTTTCTTGAATAAAATGGGTTTAAAGTCTATTAAATTATTAAGAAACAATTGTTAGAAGCGGAAAACAATGAAAATCAATGTTTCTAATGACAATACCATCGATAATTTATCTTATAAATTATATGTATTATAATTATACCATATACTTATAAAAAAGTTACTTGTATTTCGTGTGGTCTATTAATATATCTTAAGTGGTAATTAATTTGAACTTTTTAACATTAAAAACGTTTACATTTATTTACGAAGAAATTGGTAGCTAATTGCTTATTGCAAGAGGCAAAGGACGAGGAGATGTAAGATGGGGATTCACATCTTTAAGTTCTTTCATACGTTGCTGATCAACTACAAGCTGAATTTGCACCTGACAATAAATACAAATAAAGCCTGAGTTGCCGCCCAGAATATTAACAAATATATTTCCAGATATCGGTGCGTCTTTCCGTTGATTTACCTGAAGATTGCCCTGGGTCACATCAAACATCATCGAAACACCTAGTTTTTATATTATATGTACCACAAATATTTGTTAGTTAATATCACTTACAGCATAGTAACAGAAAGTTCCTGACTATAACCATGTTGATGATAGTTTGGTCGTGCACTAAGCTTAACTAAACGGACATCAAGATTTTGTTTGAATTAGACCGTGGAAATTGTTTTGGTTACAGCTAGATTTTTTTTTTAATTAGTGATAATGTATATTTGAGTTGTTCTTATGCAATAAAATCTTATGAAATTTCACATTAAATTGCCAACGTCACAATATTTGGTAGGAGATTTAAATTGAATTGGTTAATTACTGGCTAAATCAACCTTTAATATGAACTCATTAATAAATTAAATAATTTATATCCTGGGTTTAAAAAAACGTTGATTTGCGACTGTATAAAGAATCAATCTTTCTTCTTTGATGTCTATAAGGACTAATTTTTCCAAGCATGATGTTTTCTTCAAATTTTTAATAGTCACAGATAAATTAAGAAAACTCAAAGAAATCATCGATAACTGGGTAAATTTGTCTTCATAACCATTGTTATCGTTATCGATAATCAATTATAGAGAATCTGGAAAATTCATCATCAATGTGCCCTTCGACATTGGGATCAAGATAAAATTGATTTATTATAAAATATATAAAACATTAAACTTTGATAAATAAGATACACATCTTTTATTCATTTATATAAAGTATCGAATGTTCTCTTAAATAGGCAAATTGTATTTAATGTATATTTTAAGGACAATCTTCAATGCAGCCTGTATAATTTGGCTCTCTAGTAGTTCTAAATGAAAATTCTGGATTAATTATTCGTGTTGTCGTTGTTGGTGTTGTTGTTGTTGTTGTCGTTGGTGTTGTTGTTGTTGTCGTTGTTGTTGTTGTTGGTGTTGTCGTTGTTGTCGTTGTTGTTGGAGTTGTAGTTGTCGTTGTCGTTGTTGGTGTTGTTGTAGTTGGTGTTGTTGTTGTGCTTTCTGTAGTGCATGGCTTCGAAGTTGTACTGGGAAGGACTTTAATATCTTCTGGCTTGCCAAAATTAAAAATCCATAAGAAATCGGGGTAAGTATCTAACGGCCTTGTATCTACTGGAGTCCCTGGCAAAAAAGGAAAACCTTCCGAATTCGGCTCAGGATATGTTAGGATATGCTCAAAGGTCAAATCTTTCGGTGGTGGCGGAATAGGACTAGGCTCCTGTCTATTTTGCGCTTGTAATATTTTAAGGAGCATCAAATCTGGGGACGAACTTTGGCTTTCGAAAAGTAGATCGTGATCATGGGCATGAAGTGCAGCCTGTACTTTAGCTTCAATTTTATTTTCCTCATTCTCCTGAGCTTCATGTGGATTACAATTAGTTGGAAATGGTAGATCCAACTTGCCTTGTTGTTCTTGTTGTTGCTGTTGTGCCTGAAGAATTGACAGCTTGTTTAGTATACTAAGCAATTCACAGGCATAAGCTGATCCAAGCAGCACAAGGCCTAGTTGAGAAAAAAAACCATTATCAGACTTGAATATTTATTTATAATTTATATACTTACAGCACACTAGAAGTTGAGCTCCTCTTATTATGGCCATATTGACTCGACGGTTCGTATTAAGCTAAAACTCAGAAAGTACCTTAGTTTTATTATTGGTTTGCATAACTGTGTCTTAATTTAATTATTTATAGTTACCTAACAATGAAAATATTTCGATATGGTTCTTAATTACAAAAGTACCTAATGCTGGTATACTGTGGCTAATACGATTTCAAAAATATAGAATTAACCTTTAAATATAATATAGAAGTAACCTTTAAATATAATTTGCATGCTTTTATAGTTGCAATATTAATATAAGCAAAAAATAAAATGGTAGTAAATAGCTTCACTTAATCATCGAAATTATTTTCAGAATTTTATTATGCCACCTTCAACCCAATAAATTTAGTATCGAGTATAAAAACTAAGTATATCATTAAATATTCAAGTTTGCTTTTTATAAATCTGGCATATTAATAGTACATAATAAATTGGTTACATAAAATTTGGATTTTATTATTTTTGCTCCAAGATCTTCGGGGAACATAGTTAAAGCATCCGTTGAAGAATTATTTAGGCGTGGTTAAGAACTTGTAATTGTTTTTTAAACAACCTCGAATTGCGATGCTGCAATTGATCCTCACAATCAACACAAATTGGGCCTAAATTATGCTGCCCAATATTAACTTGAATATCGTTTTTAATTGGTAAATTTGGAGGATCATCACCATTGGTCACATGAACGGCAAGCCAAAGACCTAATTCAAGAAGTAAAGATACAATAATCTACATTTTTACTATCAGTTTTGCTTACAGAATATAAAAAATAGATAGTTCCCAAACGACACCATCTTGATTGCTATTTTCAGGTATACTAAACTAAACCAAACGTTTACATTATTTATTTTGTAAGTAAGTTATATAAGATATAACCAATTGTATTGGTTCCGGGTACTTAACAGACTTTCATCTATATGATATTTTTTATTGGCTTCAAGTACATACTAATTACATAAATTGTTACTAAGGTCTCTAAAAAGCGTATAGACTTTTAATCATGAAATAACTTTAAATTCTGCTGAAATATGACATAAATAGGAAGTATGAATGCATAGCTATTGTTAAGTTTTATTTAAAAGATTTAAAATTTCAGCTCTCAAGTTTCGACTTTCTTATGCTAAACACAACAGGTTGTTTTCCTGGAGTAGAGATTCAATGGGGTTTGGATTGGGTTTAATATTTTTTTCTAAGCATAATTTAGACATTTATATGACATTTATAGCTCTTTGATTTGTGCGCATTATGCATTTTGAATATAAATATTTTGGATACATGAACCTACCTAGAAGCTGGTGTAAATGATTTGTAAATGATATTGTTTATAAACAGCAGGTGGTTAAGTTCAGTTACTTTTTATTTTTCATTGCAACCCGCTGACACATATACGAGTTTTCGATTGTATGTACATATATATGTACATACTCACACACCATGAATAACTGGTCAGAGCATATGGAATGTTGTAATCAAATTATATGCACAATTTCACAATTTTGTAGTTAAATGGACATTAACATAAATGACACCTAAAGTGTTTTCCAATTGCATTCGTTTTCTATTTAATCGAATTTAAATGAAAAGCGAATCAATTGCGCTTTATACCATTTTGCAACACTGCAACAAGCGAGAGACAGTGAAATAGTAAAAAGTGGGGTTTATGATGAGTGTCTGACGAGGGTTGATTCAAAAGTCGCAGCTTGCTCTAGCAGACTTAAGATAAATTAAATTGTAAATGAAATTAAGTGCCTTCTCAAATTGTACTTTACAAAAAATAATTTAACTAAATTAAATTAAATGAACTATCCAAAAATACATTTATACATACGAGGGCAGTCCAAAAATTAGCTGGTCTAAGATATAAGTGTTGGTAAATTTAAACAGCTATAAAGCTTTAAATCATATCAAAATTCGGGTTGTTGAAGATCAAAGCTGGCCAGCTTTAATAGAGCAGAAATAACATTATAGAGAAGAATTTAAATGAGTCTTAAAATACCCTATTTTTGACCGATCGTTTAATTGTAGCTAGTATGTTCGATTAAGAACGGATCCAAATTTCGTTAGTATAGCCATCTTTAATAAGTCTGAATTTCTAAACGATAAGTCTGAATTTCCTTTGAATTTTACTTAATAATTATTAAGTTATACCTTGAGCAATTGATTTTGATAAAGATTTGTGTCTTAAACTTAAAAACTATTGTGTTTCCCCTCGTTAAATTCATTGCATTGTGGCAACAAAAAATACTTAAAAGTCTTTTCGGCTTCTTTTGCATTTTCTTTGAGCGATTCTTTTGGCTTAAAAGCTCTGTAAAATTGTTTTCATTTATAGCTTTCCTGAAAAAAGGCTTAAGTAAACCATTTTATTTGTAGCACAAAATGTTGTGCTTGTGGTAATTTTTCACACTGGCTACAGTTCCCCTCTCATCCACTCTCTGGCCAAGTTAAATTGTCATTTAATGTTGATTTATTGTATGCAATCCGTAAGATATAATTTCCCATAGCTGTCGCGAATGTGTCGTGTGTGTTTCAAATGTAATTGAAAATTGAGAGTTAATGCGGCGTGGGGCGATGTTGAAAACCAACATGATGAAAGTGAAATTTGATCAACCTTTTATCTAAAAATTTAAGGCCATATTTTTGGCTTCTGATTCGGCTTATTAAAAACGTTCTTGGCCCAAACAAAATTGTTTCACACAATTAATCATTTGGCTTTAATATATCATCTTAATTATGAAAACGTAGACGTAGAAAAAGGCAAAAATGCTAAAACTGATGACATAGCAAAGATTTATCAAATCTTTTCAACAGAAAACTGAATTTAAATATAATTTTTATAATATTTGCTTAGAAGCCATGTGATTGGATAAAATATGTCAAAACTCAGTCGGGCTTAAAAAGAGTTAACACTTGTGGAGATGAGCGGAATCTTATGTTTTCTTTATAATTAACAAGTATGAATTTTGGCGAAGACTCGACTGAAATATACCTTATATCTAGGTCTGAATTGAAATTGATTTTTAGGTTAAATTCTGTTTATTTGTCAAAGTTGTGTTATTTAAAAAAAAAAGGGGTCTTACTGCAGAATCAAAATTTTTTGATGTGTGGAGCAATATTTTTTATATTTTTATATTTTAGTATAAGTAAATCTTTAGTTTCTTAAGGTATAGGACACAGCTAAATTGTTGATGATGTTTAAGATTATAAGGGATTTAAATGTGAGATGTTTTCTTATATTAAGTAGGTATTAATTAATATATATATCTTAATATTAATGTATCTATTTATTTATAAAAATATCTAAATACATTTATAAGTAGGGTAGGAGACTGAATCGCTGCCCTGATTTTTGTAAAAGTGTTAATCGAAATTAAATTTTCTATTTATATTTTTAAGATTATACATTTACCCTTATATTCTAATAAAAAATATATCACATCTATATAAATAAATAACTAAATATATAAATAAACAATATAGATCTTAAATCGAGCATTCAGTTCTATCGTACTGCTGTTTATTTACAAAATATATTTAATCTACATTCAATACTTAGTAAAGTAAATAAATAACTCATTTAATCTTCTCAATAAGTTCACAAGTCGATAACTCGATCGTCTACTGTTTTATATAGTTACAGGGTATATTAATATGCGTGCTAAACTTAGAAAATTATAGCGCAATTTCAAGGCCAAGTTTGCCTGCTCCATTATTCAAAATTATAAATCTCTGAGAATTAATGTTAAAATGCGAGCATATTTATAATAACCCATCACAGCATGCAAATTAAAATCCAAGTCAGTTAAGTATATTTCCACAAATTCTATTGTGAGATTGCGTGCAAAAAAATAAAAAAATAATAATAAAATAAATAAAATAGCCAGACAAATGGGCTACAAACGATATAACTGATGAGCAAACGATGTGAAGGTCATAGCTGCTGATCCAGGTCGATTTTTAGAATCGAAGCCAGTTTGTTTTGGACTTGAAGCGGGTCACATTGACTCCTTTCCGCTTGGGCTCCCTAACGGGCTAAGCTGGCGACGACAGCGGATATGCCCAAGACATTGTCGGCTGGGGCAGTGGACAGATGGCACCTGTTTAATATATATATATTTATATATATAAGTATATGTATCTGCAGTTCAAGCTGTTGGAGCTCACCTGCTCAAGTTTGCTGTTGGCTATGTGCCTTAATGGCTTTTGCAACGCTCGTGGCACTTGCCACTTGAACAGACGCCGCAATCGGAAGTTCATGTTTATGATACGGTCACCAACGTCCTGGGCGTTGATATCAACAACAAAAACAACATCATCAACATCAAGAACATTGAAATCATCTGCCATCGTTTAAAGTTGAAACTTTAGTTGATTTATGTTGCAATTCCTTGTGGTTTAGATAAGCCTGAATGGGTCAGTTGGTTCATTAATTATACTTTATGTTGATGTTATTATGATAAATTAAGTAATAAACGCTAAAAGATATGTCAAATCACAAGTGAGTGTAATTAGTTTGATTTTTCTATTTTCAAAGTACTTTGAGTTTAACAAATTAAATGGAGATTCAAGCGAATATTTTTGTTGTATATATTTATCTTCTTTATTTTATATATTTATGTATATATTTATTTTCTGTATATATTTATCTTCTTTACAATATTAAGGTATTTTAAAAGGAGATTCTAAGCCAGAATTTATTTTTTTTAAATTCTCAGATAGAAATGATAAAACAATTCATTCTAAATTATCTTTCTCTTAATTTAAAAATAAATGGAATTAATTTCAATGCTGAACTATTTTTGTTAAAAATGGAAAACCAAGATTAATTTAACTGTCTCTATTACATTAATATTTAATAAATTAAATTCTAATTCAAATTTAATTTTAATTTAACTTTATCAAAACCAAATCGTGTTCCAAGTTGAATAATCATTTTGTTTGCTTTTTAAGATTATTTTTCTCTGCTTTTAGCAATGCTGATACAGTTAAATATTTTTCAGTTTCATAATTCAGTGCATGTATTTTTAAATATTAAAAGCACTTTGTTTACAAGTGCACATTTCAACATGTACCAGAAACAATTCTCGTAATCTTCAATTGAGCTGTTTGCGTCTAATACACAACAATGACCATAAATTCAACTCGATTCATTTGTCTATGCATTCTTTATGACTATAAGTAACTCTAATAAGCCCCCACTTAACTGGGCACAAGCCGCCACACCGCTCCGGCCAACTCAATTACCTAAGACGCTTTCAGATACAATTGTATCTCGAAGTAAGAGACGCCGCACAGAACTTGATTGATAGCATCATTTACGATGCAACTCGTTTTTTTTATTTTGTTTGTTTCGTTTGTTTCTTTTTTTGATTTACAGCTACTACGTGTATTTATAGGAAATGTGTGCAGCACGCAAAAAATACTCGCAGAAAACCGCGGGGGAAGTGGCATTGCTACTTGGCAGCCGTCTCCATCCGCTTGCTGGGCAGATGCAACTCGAGTAGTGGAAACAAGTGCAATGCGGCATCTGAAACACCATCAGCACACAGTAGGCCAAATGGCCAAGATTTGAAATTGTTTTATTTATATTTTTATAATTTTATAGCGCAAAAAAACTAATGTCTAATTTTTTTTTTTTGAATTATGAAATTTTATTTTTTAAATGTACTAAATTTATATTTTTTGTAAACAAATACTTTATTGAATTTTTTTGTACTTCTAAATTGTTTTGAAAAATTTTCATTTATATATATTTTTTTTTGTAATTCCTCATTGCTGACGTATTTTTTTAAATTTCAACAATGCAAAATGCAACAGTCTCTGAAGATAGTATTTCTATAATATAATAATTACTTGTCTATATATCTAAAAAAGACAATTAAATTTACTGAACTTAATTGTGTAAAACTAAGGACATTAATTTTTCTATTTAGCCTTTCGATACTTACACACGATTTATAAAATATACAAAATGAATTCTGGAAATTTAATATACACATTTTATAAAATATATTCTTATGTAATGAATTAGGATTTTGTTTAATAAAACTCTAATTAAAATAATAATATAAGTTCATTCTAATTACACACACAAACTCGATTTAATTTAAAATTTTTCGAATAGCATATATATAGGGTTTTCTTTCATACATAGTATATTCCATACTTTTAAAAATAAAATAAAATTTATTTACCTATTTAAATGTATATTAAAAATTTAAATAGATAATTCTTACTTTTAAAATATAATACTGATGGCTTTTTTGTCTGACAATTGAATACTATAAAAACTGATACCAGTTGGCTAATTTGTTCCACTGTGCGACAACGGCTTCTGCCTTTTGTTTACATTTGAAGCACGTCTGTTTTGGCTGCCACAGCTGCTGACCGACGGCCATTAACTTGCAGCCGGCTTCAAATTGCAGCTGAGATGAGACGAGATGAGGCCCAGCTTCTGTGGCAGAGGGAGCTTCGGATGCAAAGAGCAGCATCTACGATTACACAACTTAAAGTTGACTGAGTTTGTAACTGGAGCATGCACGGGTTTGCCTTCGGTCTCATTCCAGGCATATTTGTACGCCTAGCTGCCTTCATATCTGTAAAGTCAAATATCCAGAGTCAAAGCTAAGCCTGAGGTGCATTGAACGCTCCAGAAGATACATATATATAGAATACTTACCCCAAGTATGTTGCCTCTGCATGGTTTTTATTGTGTGCATTTCACACGCTTGTGTGAAAAGCGTGCTATGATATGTTCCCATTCTATATCATTCTACACAAATATTTAACTGTTTACCTTGGGAATGCGATGCAAATAATTTCCAGCTGTACTATAACTATACCCCTAATTATACCCTTACTGTTCGTTTAATGAAGTCTTGAAACTGTCCAAGTTTAGAGTTGAACAGAAAGTTCACTTGTGTTTGTTGACTATAATTAGATAATCAGGTTTATTAAATATTTTTTTTTTTTTTAAGTTCCGAGTATTGTGGGAAGAAGCATAATTTAATAAGCTATTGCTTAAAATAAAAACCATATTTATATTCAAAAAGTAATTCTTCCCAGTTTCATTGTAAATTTTGTTGCATTTAATAGATACTTCCATTTTTTAAATATAACACGACCTTTTCTAGAATCAAACAAATAATTATCTTACAGTCTTAATAACCTCTATATATTGGTTTCATAACATTGCCATAATTATGATAATTTAATAAACTGCAAAAAGCAAACAAATCTAAAATTGATTCCGTATTCTTCGCACAAGTTTTTTACATATTCACAAATCGTTGTCAGCTAAACGATTCGTCAAAATTCGTTTTTTTTTATTTGTTTTAATTCGCCAACTTGATAATTTGTCATAAAATAACAAAAAAAAAAGATGAATAACATTAGTTGTATACAAGTTTTTTTTTGTTTTTTTTTTACCGCGTGTTGCTTACATATTTTCACTTTCATTAATAATTTTTGACTTTTTGACTTTGTCGTAATTAATTTTTTTGGTTCGCTTTGTTACGTTTCGGCTAAATAAATCATGGCTAAATATGATGGTCTTCTTGAGTGCAAATTACATTTGGCATTTGACTTTCTTTTTGGTCTCGTTTTGGTTGTTGTTATTATTGTGTTTTTGTATTTTGTACGGTTTGTTTAGCACCAGAGTTCAAACTTTTTATGGCTTATGGCCATTACTTTAAAAGCAATTCCAAGCCCAAGTTTATTGTGTTTGCCATAAGAGTATTTAACCCATAAATGGCTAGAAAACGTGCACATAATACTTGAAGGTTCTGAGTAAACCCCTCACGAGGCCTCGTGATAGTATGTGGAAAATGTTGCTGTAGAGCTGCAACATTTTGTTGGGCACATGCTGCTGCAACATCTTGTTGGTACCACTTGGAAAGGCAACATTTTGCTGAATATTTGAACTAGACTGAGATAACAAAATATGAGTTAAATCTTTTGTGCAGCATATTTATGTATGTAAATATTTAACTTATTTTAAATTGCTTTATTTATAGTTTTATAATAAGACTGTCAGCAACATGTATACGCTAAATGTTGGCAAGCTAATGCTGCTGCAATTGTTGCACTCACACACACTCTTATTCAAGTCCATCCGCTGCACCCCTTCGCTCTCTACAATTACCCATCCCAATCTTCAACCTTTATGAAAACCCACATGCCGGACGAAGCGCTCAATTCTAATTGGAAACCAGTTTTCCAAGCGCCGCTCACTCTGCCTACTCGAAAAGTGAACAGCAACATCGTGGAACTAGTTCGCCCAGACAGCGTCGCCCACAGTTCAGCAACACACTTCAAAGCGACCCACACACACTATTCATGTTGCACACACACACACACACCTACGCCGGTCAGAGAGCGGACAGCAACATCTGCTTTGCACCCACGCTAGCTAGTGTGACAGAGAGCGAGAGTGAGAGAGAGAGGGATATGGAGTACTTACAGTGAGAAGAAAATATTTTTCTTTTGAATTATTATTAATAATTTAACTTGATAAAAAGCAGAATATATATACAATAGTAAATAAATAACTATTATTTACCTACTGTAAGGTCAATTAAATTTCTTCTATACCAGCTATAAGGTGTATTAATCTTGTCCTACTTAAATTTCCGTTAATCAGCAACTTTATAATCGAATCGGTTAAATAACTTATACTAAAATAAATCGGATGGTTACTTATATATTCTGATATTCATTGAAATGCATGAAGTTTAATTCAACATAGTTCAATTTGCTTTACCGTATTAAAAAACCAATTTATATTTTCTGTATTTGTGAAAAATATTAATATTATATATCCTGATCGGTCACATTATCATAACTGTAAGCTTACAAAACTATTATGACTTGGCGATGTTGACTCTGTATTTCATTGGGCCAGACACACCACGATTAATCCAATTTTATGTAGAATGCAATTTTATTCAATTTGAAATTTACCTGATTTACTTGATTTTATATATATTTTTATATTTTTATATAATATTATATATGGTTAGTTTATTTTGTTCAATAACTTTAAAAAATTTTGTTTTTTACATATAAATATTTACACAACACACCAACTTCTCTTAGAAGAAAGTGCAAAATATATTTCCTAATATAAATATAAACATACCTCTTAATATGCTTGACTTCATCTTAGTTTTATATTCTGCCTTTTTTTCAGTGTAGCAACATATGTTGCTAGCGCACTGCTTTTGCCATACGAGTATACTGCCGGCTTTTGTTTATGTTAGCTCGATCTGCTCTCAGCACTAACAGAGAGAGAGAAAGAGAGAGAGAGTGTGTGCAAGCGCTCACTTGCTTGGCTGACAGGTTAGCCCTCGTTTGATGGCAGCGCTGTGGCTTCAGTATTGTGCTCCGAACTTCAGTTGTTCTCTAGACACTGTTCAGTGCGGTTGATAGACGTTCGGTCTGCGTTATATCGTTGTTTAACTAACTAACTGTATAAGCTTATCAGCATGCAAATCAAAGTGTAAACAGACGAAACTGAAAGTGCAAAAACAAATTTTCGATTAAAACAAACAAAAATCTAAACAGTGCATCCAACTCTATATACTGATATATTTTACGAACTCCGAGAATCGGCATTAAAAATCGCTGCTGCACCTGTTTCCTGCCAACCGCAACAGATGCGCCCCACTCGGAATCGCATTATGCGGCACGTACGCGCCTTCGGCTACGCATAAAAATGCGTTGTAAAGTTGTATAGTGAAGTGCATGATAAGTTGGGGCTAACTAAGGGCTCTACGATAAACAACAAAACATAAATATATATAAAATAGAAGAAAAAACAACAATTATACTTCGACAACGGCCTTGTGTATTTGATGTGTTTTTCTAGTGCTTTGTGACTAAACTGCAATCCATCAAAGTCGGACTATAACATTTTGGGATTATACACACATTTGGATAAAAAAAAAAAACTTTAAAGGTAAGTTCTTAAGTGATCTATCTGTTAACCCAGTTTATACGCAGCTACCGAAATTGATTTATTGCGATAATTCAGTTTCTGGCTTTAATTTCCGCTAGAAAGTCTTTGGCAGATGAGATAAGTATCTGAAGACTTGTTTTGTGCTCTGATCTGGTTTTCTTTTCGTTGGCGAAAGTCTAGAATTTTCACTAGTCGAAATGGTTTTCTTCATTAACTCGTTGATTTGCTTGGCTTTTCTTCAAGCTCTTGAGAATCTTCAGCTTTTGTCGTTGATCAGGCAGAGTTGATTGAACTTGAACGTAAGTTTACAACGGTTCTCTAAGTGCTCAAGACTGGTCAACTCATTTCCGTTTTCCTCACTCTGTGAATCTTATAAGACTTCAGATCATCTGTAGGCGATTATAATGCAAATTTTTAGTTGATGTCATTGAATGAAATGTGCATTCAACTTTATAATATAAGAGTAATTTTCTTATACATTTTTAGCATATTTATGCAAATATGAAATGCCTCAAGGGCCACACACACAGATGGAAATTGAGACCTTCCCAACTATTTACAAAATGCATAAACATTTTTATGTAAATTAGTTTGGCCTGTAACTTTAAATGATGCTCACTTAATTAGTCAGACTTCGTTAAATGTTTATGAAAGACATCAAACTAAAGCTTACCAACATTTTAATAATGACCAAATAGGTTTTACATAAAATTTCCAGTGGTTCAATCAAACAGTTAAAAAACAAATGAAGTTTGAAGACTCTACAAATTATAGATACGTATCTCACAGCTCGTTACGACCAAATGTAGATTTCCATTGTGTAAATGCAAATCTTCTGATGTAAAATGTTTCACACGCTCGCATTTGGAATTGAGATCAGCTAATAGTATATCATTAGTTAATTCAAATGACAAATTATAATTCTTATCAACTTATTTGACCATAAATCAATGCCATTAACATCATTTGCCAACTTTTGGGGAGCAACAAAAGTTTCCATAATCATATTCTAAATTCATTATTCATCCAAAGCTGCTTAAACAATTCACTTGTAGAAGCCTAATTAACGTAAATCATATTTACGAAACTTCCACGAAAAATCAACAACCGAATTAGAAACAAAAACACAAACGAATTATTGTATAATTTGTCATATTGAAATGAAATTTGTTTAAGCTCACAGCGCATAATAAAATGAAATGAAATTTTACTGATGTGCACACAGAAGCTGCTTATATATGCATATATATATATAACTTTTATATATATATAATGTTGATGATGATGATAATGTTGATTACCTTGGAAATTCACTTTGGCCAACAGACGCCGTTTTACTTGATTATGAAATTTTCGCCAAGACACTTGTCAATTTAATAGTCTCTTGGTGTTGGAGTTGGAGTTGGTCTCTCCGCGGTTTTCACTTCACTTTCTGGCCAATTTTGTGTCTTGGCTTGAAGTTCAGTCGCCCCAAACACACAATTGCCATTGATATTGAATTAATTTCCTGTCTCTTGTCGTGTGTGAGAGCTACAAATTTTCACTTGAAAAAACATGCCTGGACATTGCGGGGATTACAAAATGCTGCTCACGTTGAACGTCTTAAAAATTTTGTTGTCTGGCTATAAATTTGTACAACTTTTGGCTAAGCATTGTACTGCCTTCTATTGGCTAATTAAAAATCAGGAAATGCACGCGAACAATGCACAGCATGGGCTCGCAGGGGTAACAGGGGTTGGCAGATCCTCAACCCCGAAAAAAAAATAAACTGTTGTCCTACGTGATCGTATCCCTTAAAATACCTGACCCTCGGGCTACTGTCAAGTGCGGTTTGCTATGGTTTAGCGCCCTTTTGATAAATGTAAACGGGTAGAAGTTTAAGCCGCTTCTATTACGGCTATTTAGACGGGGCTTAGAAGCAGAAGAAACGTGATCTATGGACAGTTTTTGGAGAGGATATGCGCCTCATTTGATTTAGATATTGGCAATGGCAGGCACGTACATGGTAGTTTAGTTTTATAGAGAACTAGCCTAAGGTAGTGTATTGATTAATAAGTATATTTGATTTTCTCACAACATATAGTTATCTTTAGCCGGAGATCGGAGCTAGTCGCAATTGAGTTGTTAGGAGATTACAACTTAGTTATCGAATAGAGGAAAAAATTTTTATTGAATACATTTTCATTAATTCTTTACTTTCGTATAAGCTATAAAGTTTTTCTTGACTTTACATATAATAAAGACCCAGGAAGTTGTTAGCTTACCATAAACGTTTATAACAATACCTTTTTATGTTTTTTTTTTTCTCTTTCAACAAATTAGAGACACACCCGCACATATTAGAAATACAATAGACAATTGTCAAAAGATTTGCATATGTACGGGAATGTTTTCATTTTAAAAACTAAACGTAAAAAAAAGTCAAATGATTGTCAGTTCCAACGATCCGGACTTTCAATAACGTTAACCTCCCTCAAAAGCGTGTCATAAGCAATTCAAAATGATTTGCAATTCAATAAGATCTATGCAATTCCAATATATACAGCCAATTCAATTGAATTGAAAATAAAAAACAGGCCAAATATCTGGGTATTTCTTATTCACATATTTATTTTTGTTTAGCTCGTTTCTGAATTCGCGCGAACTTGACTAAATTACAGCTAAATGCGAGCTTAGTCAGCGCTTTAAAATTCAAATTATATACACAAAATATCAACAACAATATAATATGAATATTGAAATTTTTATTTGTATTTTTTATACTGTTTCGAAGAAACGTCAGCAAAATTTAAAAATCAAGTGTTGACGCCGTCTTCAATATTTGCTGTTGGTTTTTTTTATTATTATTACGCTTTTGTTGACACGCCGTTTTGTTAACAATTAATTAACAACAAAAATAAAGTAACTGAAATATCTGTTAACTGTCTATTTGCTAACAGAGCTGTGAAATAATACGCTAAATGGCGTGATATAAAACAATTATGGCGTTTTATGGCCAGTTTAACGGTTAGAGTTATCTAAACAGTTAGTGATAATTGTTGTGATTGTAAAGAAAAGTCTTTTAATTTAGTAAGAACAGAGTTGCAAATAAATTCGAATTAAATTCAATCTCATGTTAGAAACTAAACTTTTGAAAGATAAGCAGAAATAATTGTTCATATTTCATTAAAAGAAAGTCTTCCCAATGCTTATATATTTATCACTCAACTTAGATAACATTTGGAAATATAATTTATGTCTGGTTTAACAGCTTAATAGATAAATATTTATAGAGAACTTTAGATAAATAATTGACGTGATGTTTTATTGAGTTTATACAGAATAATAAAGCTGAATAAAAACTTGACTTTGTTTGTTTTTTTTCTTGCTACTTTTTGCGCTTGTTTTGAAGAGGTAAAAAAAGAGTATTCAGACTTTCTAGATCTCTGGGCAATACTTAGCATTAATTGCGTTTAGCATCTTTTATGGTTAATCAACTGCAACTTGAACTTTCTTCTGTTTAAATTACTCGCATTTTCTTTTGTCCCACTGTCATTCTTTTAACACTGCTCATCATCAGCTGATCCATTGGGGTCAACTTCTGCTGGGTTATAAGGTTGGAAATGCCTTCACTTTGTAGAGCTCATAAAACTTTCGTTTAGGCATTCAAGACTTACTACAAATGTATCTCACAGTTTGCTTATCAACGGAAAAATCAAAATTTTATTTACTTTCCAACGTGGTTTTTATTGCATTTAGCGTGCAACACGTGCCCCCAGATTTCGTCCGCCCCAAATGAGGCGACAGATTCTCACGCCCCTTGTCAAATGTGGCAACAACAAAACTCCCAGTTGAACTCTCGTTTTTCGCTGTGTAGCTGTAAATGCAAACCGCAAAATGCGACCCAACTGTGGTGCAGTTCCCAGCTCCAATCCTGTACCTGGCCTGGTATGTGGCAATGTGGCTATGTGGTGTTGCCTTGACTTTAATGCACTGTGGGAATGCCTGCCACACAACTTGATTGACTTGCAATTTTTTGTTGTTGTTATTCAGGGTTTCATTAACTGCAACTGCGTCTGTTGCAAGTTCCAGTCTCAGCTTGAGTCTACTCTCTCACAAAATCACGCTGTCTCTGTCGTAATCGATATGCGTGTGCAGTTGGCGAAACCTTAACACCCGTCGGATGAAAGGGTTAAGGCCGGAAACGCCCCAGTTTAAAGGCTCTGTAAACGCTCCAACTAAACTCGAAAAAAAAAGAAACACAAAAACGAAAAAATACCAAAGCAAATCTCCCGAATAAAAAGACAAGCTACAAAAAATGTTGCCCACTTGGCGCTCTATTTGAGCGTGATTAATTTCTGTACATCAGTCTCTGCCAAGCGGCTAAATGCACAAACACTTGGCACAGGCATCGGCTTGTCAAAAAATGAAAAAAAAACCAACAAAAAAACTAAACTTTGCGCAATTGCATTTTATATATATTTTTTTTGTCAAGAGATTAAAGCTTTGAAGTTAGAGGGTATAACGATTTTGTCATGGGCTTGACACAACCACAATAATTTAAAAAAATTTATTTTTATATAGCTCAAACTCTAATGACTTAAATAAAGGCAAAATTGAATAATTTTAATTAAAGAGAATTATTTAATATGTGTATTCGAAAAGGCATAATTGTGTTTAATTTTTTGTATTTACTAAGTAAACTATTTAGACATAACTTCAAACAGAAAATTGCCTGATTTTACCTATCAAACTGCTTACAGAAAATATAAAAAAAATATTCTAAAAAATTAATAATAAATTGGTTACTATTTGATTAGAAACTAGTTCTTAAATTAATTGAAAATATCGAAAAATTGGTAATGAATACTAGGTTTAATTTCTTAAATAAATAATATAATCTTGAGGACTTTTCCTGTTCAAGAAAACCCGAGTAATCTCAAAGTAAATTTCTCAAATAGAACAACAAAAGTTTTTTAATGCAACAAATTTCTATAATATTATCATTTAAGGAATATCGATCACATGACAAATATCCCACAGTTATCGATTACGATTATGTTTAGGGTTGCATTCATACTTGTGAGAGTATAAGAACTTCGGTGTGCGACATTTATTTCCTCTTATTCCCCACCGTACTTTGACAAATTAACCAACTTTAAAGTTGCCACTGCTACTGCTGCCACAGTAGCTGCCACAGTTGTTGCCACTGCTGCAGTCAAAAGAGACACGTTGACGTCTTCGTTGGCACAACGTAGGGTAGAGTGAGGGAGGGGCTTTGCGGACTGCGGGGTAAAGTTGACAGCAGGAAGCATTTTGTTGGATAGCTGCAACAACCTTTTGGCCTGCTCGTCCTTACACTCCCAGGCGAGTTAATTGTGCGTTGGTAAATTTGTATGGGAATCGCCTTGTTTTTCAATTTGGCTTCAATTTTAGCTGCTGCTGAGTTTGGCTTTTTGGCAAGTTTTGGCAAATGAATTGGAAGGAAGCTTGTCAAGTTTTGTGAACAAATTTGTATAGCGATAAGCTGCTGATTGAGTGTATCTTTTGCATAAGCTGAGCTATAGAACTTTGTCAAGGCTTTAGTTTTGAATGCCCTCACATCATGTACAGTAGGGAAATGTATAAATAGCGACGCTTTTCTCATATCAACCAGTAAATACATCATATCTTTGACTTGTTCAATGCCTTGAACCACTCCGAGTCGTCGCCTGCTGCCCCATAAATGACTCAGCCATATAAATGCATATTTTTCATGGGGTTTATCAGCAGCTACAAATAGTTTTCTTGAATTTCTAGCAAGAGTTATGCAGTCTTAAAATAAAAACAACTTAATCGACACTTTTTATATACAAAGCGAAAAATTAATTGTCGGCGCTTAAGTGGAAAGCAGCCCCATCATATTCCATATAAGCATCTTTATATATGTACATAAATTCTGAAGAGTAGAGATACATAATAATATGCTACCCTCGCAGACAAGACTGGGGGCTGTTGCAGTTGCAGACGTGCAGGCAGACAACAGTTTCAGATCCCTCTGCTCATAACTTCATTAAGATGTTTTTGGTTTTTTTTTTTGTTTTTGTTTTATTCTTGGAATTGGCTTTGTTTTTTTTAAGCACTTACTTATGTTGGGTCTGTTCCTGTGGCAGACATATGTGGGTGCCTCTTGTTGTTGCAGCGGTTGCAGCTCAAATTTATTAATGTTTTGAATGCTTTTAGAGGCCGGCTTTTTATGATTAGTGTTGTGACTTTGTAGGCATTAGGAAAAATGCCTTAAATGTGAGATTGTTGATTGTTTAACTTTTGATTTATCTGCGCGAATGTGCAATTTGTATGGGATCGTGTTATTCAGAGACAATAAACGACCTTATTGTCATCTTTAACAAAACATCGACCTTGTCATTAAATAGACGTTTAACTATGGGAATCAGCAAGAAAATGTTTTTTCAATGCTTTTGCATACAATTGAAATTTCCACACAGTTTGCAATTTTAAATCGAAAAGCCAAAAATAGATTTTAAGTAGTTTGCATTTGTTTATGTTTTTTTATATTCCACCTTTTGTATACTACACCTTCAAACACTCTACTTGCGACATTTTGTAATCATTTATTGACAAGTTTACAAGTGTAAAACAATACCCTAAATATATATGTATGTAATTTCCATAGAAATCGACAACGAAATGAAAATTGTTTTTTTTTAGCTTTTGTAATTGTGTAAGCCAAAAACTTGCACTGAATTTATACTTTCCGTTGAATGCTGAAAGCTTTATGCGATTTCTAGATTCACTCGTTGTATTCTTTATTACTATTAAAATATATATATATACGTGTATTTTTTCAAATTTAATTTACGAGGCGGCAAAAGTTTTGTGTGTTTGGTATATATATATCATAAAATATGACAGGCTTTAAATAAATTTATGACTCGGTTGCTGGATTTACGCCAAAAAAAATATATTTATTTTTATTTACGGCTCTTTAAGCTGATGGAATACACTAAAAGTGTTCGGAAAATGTTGTGCATTATATTTAATTAATTTCAAAAATGCAATGTCGAGTCAAGGCTTGTTCTATGTAGTTAATGTGCGTGCGCAAACGGGCAAATACTCTGTCTTTTATAATGCGAAAAAATTCTTTTTATATAAATAAATAATTTAAAAAATATATTTTATGCCTCCGAAATAATTTTACATTACTAAGTAGATAGTTTGGTATCTGCCAGACAATTTTGTATCTTGCAGATACTTCTGGGTAGATAGATTTGTGTTTTCAGGATAGATTGTATCTTAATTCCGTGCACAGCTTTTTCAGAAACTCTTGTAAGCTGCCAATACTGTTATTTATTACAGTTGCTTGTGAATCTTACAGATACTTTGTATCTCAGAGATACTTTTATATCTTACAATACTTTTTTACTTGTTATTTTTTTTGTGTCTCTATCATCAGATTTTGTTTCTTTTCATATTATAAATGCTTTAAATACCCTATAAAATGCAGAGCATTAAAATCCACTTGAAACACTTTTGTTATTGGAATGAAAAATCTGTCAAGTGGCGCATCGAAACGCCCACAATAATAAAATAACAACGTTAAGTAAATAAATTGCTACCAAATTAAATTAAGCATTAAGTGAAAAATGAAAATTATAATAACAATAATTGATTAATTAATTGACAGCAATTGAGTTTAATTGAGTGTCTGATGGACGACTCTTCAGATTTTGGGCCCCAGCGCAGTGATAATTAGTTTTTCCGACAATTTCAATACGGAAAACGTATGAACAGTTATTGGCATTAACATTTTGCACTAAATACCAGGTGCAACAAATTTTTTTTTATTTATTTTTTATTTTTTTGCGCCCAGCAACAGGAATGTAGCAGACACGTCAACAAGTTGACAGCGATATGCCAGCGTTGCGACGTAATAGCAACAAAATTGCAGCGGGCAGTCACCTTAGCAACATCATCAACGCAGCTAGCAACAATTAGCTACAGCTACAGAGTCAGGCACAACAACAACAACAGCAAGTGCATAGAAACTTTGTTGACAAACGCGGAAAAGCACTGCAAAGTCAAAGACCGACAACAGCAACAGCGCAGCATAAATAAATGACTAAGCGTCAGCGTTGACGTCGCGTCGACGCGTGCTGCATTGACAGCTCAGCCGCAGCAGCAGCAGCGATAGCAACGTCAAAGCGTGACAAATAGCTAAATATTGTTGTTGTACTTAATTCTTCTTCTTCTCATTGCACTTGCTCAGTCAGCAGCAGCCTTCGCACATGTTGAGCAACATCTTAGCTGAAATTCTTAAGCGATAGAGTGATACAGCAAGCATGTTGCAGTTGCTAATTGAAACTTGTTGCTGGACAAACATTTAAATATATTCTCTTATTTGCTTATGTAACTACTATTAAGCCAGAGATAAGCAGCAGTTGCAAACTCAAACAATTGTCGAAAAACGAAAAGACAAGTCAAAAGCAACAGAGAGAGAAAAAAAAAATAAATTACTTATAATTATATTTACACAGCAACAAAGTTTTCGTCGCAGACTCCAGAGCCAGAACCGCAACCAAAAGAACTTGCCCATTAGCACAAAGCCGCAGTCAAAACTTGTGCCTGACAAACATCAACAACAACAACAACAGCAACATGTACAGGAAGCAACAGCACACTTTATTATACCGACTATCAAATACACTTGCATATAATAATATAATAATATCTTAGACACAGTTTATTAATAACAGTTTAATACTACGTTTATATACAGCCTTTGTAGAAAACGCTTTTGTTAAAAATGCCGAAAAGTATTTACACACCTTTGGTTTCTTGATTAATCAGAATAATAATTTTTAATCAAATTCTGCATATTTTTGTACTCACAATACGATTAATACATCATATATATATAAATTGTAGTTAAATTCTGCAAAGTGTAGTAAACCTAGGAATTTGTGAGTTTTTTTAAAATATAGATCTTAATCATAAAATATCTTTATTTTCTCCCGATATTTCTTATGCCAGCCATTTAATAAATTATAATTTTGATTAAAGTTGGTTTATAAATCAAACAAGTATTTCATGCAGCACTTTAATCCTCGCTCGATCATAACTTTTATGATATTAAAAAAAATATATAAAAATAGCTAATTTTACAGATCACAAATTTATAGTGCATTGCACACTTTGTGACAAAACTTAAATACCCTCTGCAAGGGCATTAAAACGAAGAATGCGCGCAACATTTTACGAGCAATGTGTAATTTCATTTGTACTTCATTTCGGTTAGCCAGCAAAATTTTTTGGAAGGCAGCAAAACTAAATAAGCAAAAAAAAATAATATAGAAAAAAGTTAAGAAGAGAAACAGAAAATGAGAATTTGAGTTTTTGCTTAGCCGTTCGGAAAACTTAAAACTAGTTTAGTTTAATTCGCAGTTGGTAGCCGCAATTTCCGAGAAATGAGCAAAAAGACTCATTAAAATGCGCAGTTCATTCTTTATTTATTTTTTATTTTTGGTGGCCTCTTCTTATTTATGGCCATATAAATAGATGTTATACAAAACATATTTTTACCACAATAAAAATCAACTTCCTGTCGCAGCCTCTCCACCATTAACTGAAATAAATGTTGCCCACTCATGCCAACAAATTTGACTTGACTTGACAAATTATCGCTCACATTTTTTAGGGGCTCGTAAATTTAACGTCTTGCACTCAATGGTAAAAGTTTGACATATTTCCTTTATTTTATATATATTCTTGGTAAATATTCTAACATAAGTAACATTCCTTGAAAACCATTTTTGATACAGGAAGTGCGCACCTGAATCAATCGAATTGTGTACGGTGATTTTGATGATGATTTCTAATTGATGAATGGAAGAATAAAACTCAGCCCTTAAATTGTGAGTAAAATCAAAATGATTGGCATAAAAGCAACGACAAGCTATAAGGATTACGAGTAATGGGCAATGACATAAATGGAATTCAATTGCATTGAAATGAAAAGTCTTAGAAAAGACATGAAAAGAGAATGGAGTAACGATTACTGGAGAATCTACTAAATATCATGGAATTGGTGTTAACTGAAGAATTGTTATAATGATGAGATCTCGCAGCAACTGACGAACAAATTGTCATGATCTAGACCAGATTATGTAGAGAAAAGTAAACAAATCGATTTCTATAGAACTTTAGATTAAAGTGAAAGGAATTTTTGAGACTTGAATAAAAGTGTCTTTTCTATTTTTTTTTTGACAGATTTATTTATTATTAAGGCAAACGGGGATAAAATTGCCTCATAAATATAGAATAGAATATGGAATATAATTGTTTAATATATGAGGGAATAAATAAAGTTAACAATGGTTTTCAATAAAGTTACAATAAAAGTGAAAGGTAATGTTTAAACTAGTTCTTTAAACACTATGAGCTCGTTTAAAGCAACAATTGAACAGTTCTATTCAGAATTATATTTTAAAATATGTTAAGCCCTTGCAAAGAAAAAAAATACAAATTTATAATGCTTAGGCATTTAAATAAGGATTTGTATAACTAAAAACGAAGGGCAAAACTAATTGTTTTATTTTTTTTACCGTTTTTTCATCGATATCGTTCTTTATAGTCCATGTTAAGTCGCTACTTAAGTCACTTTTCTTGTGCATTGTATTTATTTTCCGGAACACTCTAAAGAATGTTGCGCAACTTCTGTGCAAGCTCTTAGCTGCAGCTCAACTTGTCAACACTGAAATACATTTTCCATTTCCAGTTTATAGCCGGGCCAAGAGCTCTTCGCAATGCCCACGCTTATCGTGTGCATGCATCAATCTTGAGGCCAAACAATATGCTGACAACAAGAGCTTCTACCTGGAAAGGTAAACACAAAGAGTCTATAAAGAAAAACACAAACTCTTTTCACACCTACGATACTCTAAAAGAGTTTTCCCTGTTGTTTTACAATTGTGGGCGTTAGGCTGGAACAAAGGCAGTCAAATGAACTTGAGAGTAGATCTTGTTAGCAGCTGACCTCTGAACTCTGCGAAAGTACCGCTGCTCCAACATCCGCTCCAACACAAAACCGGAAACCATAATGAACGCTCTCGAATGATAAAAAAAAAAAAAAACAGCAGGCAATTTGAAATCTATCTGTGCCCAGATTTACATTTTCGGCACTGCTCCAAATTTATTCGGCATTGACTTTGAACAGCGACCGATCATCTCAGTATCCACATTTCCCATTTTCATTACCATTTCCATTTTCATTTCCATTTCCATTCTTGTGCGTATTTCCACATGTTGTGCACGCACATTTCCTCTGCCTACCTGCTGCCTCCAGAGTCTGAGATCGCAGCATGTGAAGCATCCACACCAGCTGCCTTCCAGCTCGAATCGTATTTCTCATAGCGAAATTCCCACACTTGCTCTCCATCTACGGATATATACTACGTACAAGGACTGCAAGTCAGCTGCCGTTCTGTGTGCATCAAGTGCATCTCTACAAACGAATCTGTTTTTGTATCTGTGAGATACGAATTGGATGATGCGAGATGAAGGCATATGTGCGTGGCTAGATTGTTTTGATGGCTTGAGTGTGTGTGCGTGTGTGTGTTGCTGTTGTTGTTGTTGCTCTTTTTGTTTTTGGCACATTTTCCCATATGGTTTTTCATATTTCTGCGTCGTGGCAGCTGTCGCGTGTCCGTCGCGAGCATGGGAACCTAAAACAGTTGCATTTTCATTGTGGGTGGGTGGGAAATACCAATAGATAATAAATACTGCAACCATGGTTAATACACTTGATGTACACATGGGAAAATGGGTTTGGTTTATATTTGTGTACTGAATAAAATACTAACAAAAATACAGAATATATGAATTTAAAAATAGTTCATTGACAGATGGGATTTACATATATAAATCGGAAAACAGACAATTGTTTTATTTGTTTATAAAATACTTAAATATTTAACTAAATAAATGAATTACCATAGTTGAAACAAAATAAATGCAAGTTTAAGTTTGCCGTATAGAAGAAAATATTAAAGGTTTAAGAAAATATTATATAAAAACAATAGACAAAAACTTTAGGTACGCTTTTCTTAATAGTGAAAAATAAAGAAAAATTAAAATATTAAAAAAAAATCAAAAATAAACTACCTATAGAAAGTTAAAGTTAATTACACTTGGTTTACGCAATAAAATATTAAGTAAAATTGGCAAAAAATCTTTTGTAATGTACATATTTAAATACAACTTTACAATCTGGATACAATCAAAATTTCATTTATATAAAGAAATATAAAAAAAAATTCTAAATTAAAATACCATTTTGATTGTTTAAGCCTTATTGCTGGCTTCTGAACTATATATACACTTCCTGGCTCGGCAATATTGCAACTTTAGCAACATATATAAAAGTTGCTTTAAATTATTTAATTAATATAAAACCATGCCCACATGCAGAGTATACTTGTATTCGCAGTTCTCTTCTGATACAATCGCTTAAGTTGTTTAGCATTTTTGTTGCACATTCTTAAGAATCATTTGTTGTTACTTCATCTAACAATTAGTCAACTGTTTTCTCACTCTCTTAACCTTTATTATTGCAGGTAAGCCCCGACTTGGAATCCCATCATCGCATCCGCAAGTTGTCAGCGACTTTTACAAAACCAACTAACTATTTATAAGGTAATTTGAGCTCGCTTAGCAACAGGCAGCGCAACTTGTGTGGAATTCTTTAAATGACAATACAAATAAAAATTAATAGCTAGCTGGCGAGACTCGAACTGGAACTCAAACTTGGACTTGTTCAGTCTCAGTCTCTGTCCCTGTTCCCGTCCCTGTCCCTGTTACCATTCCTGGCCCCTGGTCCATGCCGTGTCCCTTTGACGGCTTTTGTTTACCTTTTAGCTGAGGTTTGTCTTTGTAGGGCCTTTGTTGATTTTATGCGCACGCCGCCGTCACGACTGTATATAGGAATCTACCCATGCACTGAGAGAAAGAAATACAACCATTTAAGACAAAAATATCTTATTAAAGAAAAATATAAAATTTCTTGAGAATATTTTGTTTATTTACAGCTTCTGCTCTTACAGCAGTTCTTGTTTTAAATAAATATGGAATATGCTTTTATATTACACAATCTTTTGTACAGTGTACAAGTTTATTTTAAAATACGCTTTGCATAATGCGACGGCGCCCGAAACAGTTGTCCTTATTTTTTAATAGTCTTAAATTCCATAGCAAATAATTTGACAGCAAATAGAACGCAAAAAGCGAGACAAGGGATGGGCAGAAAACCCAAATATTGAAATACCAAATGAATAGGCAGTTAAAGCGCTTCTTGTGTCTACTTTCTACTTTCATATAAGAAACTTAATATACAGTTTTTTTTCTATTTTTTTTTATGTAAGATACTAGAATTGTGTATATATTTTTTTTGTTAACTTCCCTTTTGACATCTAATTGAATTTCCCGTTTCTATTAATGTTTACATTTCCTGTTATCCGCACACACGCACACACACCCAAAATGCATGTTCTTTTGTTTCCCGAACCCAAATTAAATTGTGATATTCCCGTTCCATTAGACATTAGACAAGCAGTGTCAAGGTGTGGCCAGCTCTATAAAAAGAAGGAGAAACTTATTAACAAACTTCTTAAAGGCACATGCGATCCAAACTTGAGCCCAAAACCCAAACCCAAGTCTAAGTCGGCAGCACATTTTTTTGGGGGTTGCAGATGTGAAAACCAAAAAAAGTTCAATGAGGCCAAGATGTGGGGAATGTTCTTGTCCTTATAAGTGACAAGTTAGGGCGTGGTCCTTCATGTCTATTGGGGAGGCACAAAAAAAAAAAATTTAATGTGAGTGATTTGCCAGATTGTAGAGCGCCAACATTACGTGAGGAATGGCACCTCAATTTGCGCTATGAAGGGGCTGCGACAATAATCGTTGGAGTGTGTTAGGTGTGAGATCTTCCAGCGGGAGTGGGCGACTGTTAGGAGTTGAAATACTTCAACTGAGAGCCACAATTATCCGACACTGATTGTGATGAAACCTGTGCTTGGCATACCAAAACAGCATTCACAGTAATTCGAGTTGCCTATACGCCCCAAGACAACTGTTTCTTTGACTCTTTATGAAAATATAAACGCCAGTAGACATGAGCAACATCTGTGATTAAGTTGTGACAGCAAAATATTAAACTGTGACTGACTATCGAGGGTAACAGGTTTGCAATTCAGTCTTAATATTAACAGACAGTCCGAATAATCATAGTTAAAGTCCTCTATCACAGCTAATAAAATTTTTATTCATATGACAGTAATATTTCTTTTTTTTTTAAAAACATAAACAGAAAAATTCGTCTTAAGGCAGCGAAAATTAGAAACAAATTTTGTTATATATATATCAAAGTTTTCCTAAAAAAAATTAAGCGAATTTTTCTCAGATTTGCTGAAGAAAATATTGTAATAAACTAAATTAAAAAAAAATTGTTAGGAAACAGAAAGATTTTATTTGATTTTTATTACAAATAAATTGAGAAATCACTGTTATGAATGTGACTGCAAAATAGCAGCATCGCCAGCTCTAGATGGCAATTGACAATTTAAATGCTTAAACATTTGCAACACGCCTGGTAGCGTTATATTTTCTTAGTTTTTTTTTCTCTCAAACGTGCTACCGGATGCCGAATGCCTTTCGAACCAGTTTGTGACATGGGCCCCAGTCGCAGCATAAATCATATCAAAAGAATTTATGCAGCAGGCAAATTCCTTGGCTTGAGAGTGAGGCAAACATGTTTTAAGTCTTGACTTGCAACAAGTTGCCAACGGAAGTGGCTAGAAAACGTCGGCACTTGCAGCTTATCAAACTATGTGTATCTTTAAAGTAAATATGTATCTCGTGCTCTTTCTGGCGTGGCTGCTAAATGAGTTTTGTATAGGAAGTGATTTCTTCCAATTTGACTTCCTGTTTTCATGTACATACATATGTATGTGCCCCGCCAAAGGATGCATTTAATTTCGATGTCTTCGTCGCCAGAAGTGCTCGGGGCACGACTCGGCTCTAGTAGATGATTGGCACGCTGGTTACAGTGTTGTTGTTGTTGTTGTTGTTGTACGAGTATCTTGTAGATACTTTAAGTGCGTGTGTCTCTAACGCAGCTGATTTCCGGAGCAACTTTTCAGCTCGCACGTTATTAAATCATATATAATTATTGACAAAGTCTTAAATCTAAACATATATACACTTCGCCCTACCAATTTCAACCCCGCAACTTCATCATGCCGCACAAACATGTGTTGCAAAACTTGGCTTTGAATTTACGAGCGCCGCCAAAAAACTTTGCGCCCTAAAGTATGCAATGGCAAATTGGAGTGCGCGTGCTTGCATGTGTGTGTGTGTGGGTGTGTGTGTACGAGGGTGTGCCTCTGTGTGAGTGTATATATGAGGGTGTGCCTGCTGCATTCAATTTCATAGTTGCGACTCGCACCTACGTAGAATTTACGGCACTTTTAAAATATGCAATTTATGAATTCTGTCAGCCAAAGGGGGCGTTTCGCCTGAAGCTATTGGGGGCGTGGCTGTGTTTGCTTTTCCCCAGCTACAGAATGTTGAAAATTTTGTAAGAATTGTGTGCGAGGGCATTTTCTTATTGCATTAACTTTATATTTTCATAGTACCATAGCTTTAAATTGAAATTTTGGTGACTATAAAAGACGCATTGAAAATGATTTAAAGATAAATATTTAAATTGTCTCTAGCAATCTCTGTTGGGTTGATAGATCTAGAATTGGGGAGCATATATTTTAATATGTCAGCTATTATTTATTTCAACACTGTCATCAAATTCAAATTCAATTTACGAATTTACTTTCAACGTGACCATGCAAAATATATTTTATATACAAATGAAATAAATACCACAAAATATGCAAATGATTAGGTGACAAAATGCACATATGTACGCACACACACCTACACACACGCACGCAGACAAACAACAGAAAGCCATCACCATTTGTTGACCACAAAATTTCAAATTGACATTTGCTTTGGGGAAATGCATTCGTGACGGGGAAACGCCTAAAAGCATGCTCTAAATAATTGCAATTTATTTGTGCTGCCATCATGTGACAAGTGCCAGCCGCTGCCACACCCTTCACCCCTGCCTAGTACATCACACTTGTCGCCTCCCCGCAGCTTAAACCTAATATGTTCATGTTATTAACGCCACAAAATGTAACGCAAAATGTAACTGCAACTGCACTTTAGTGCGGCGTTCTGGCAACCCCAACTGACAGCATGTTGTTTCACAGTTTCCCTTCACACTCTGACCACACTTCACCTGCTACTCAGTCCGCGGTGGCTTTGTTTTTGATATCTGCCACACGAGGCGCCACTTATGCAATTTTGACGCCTACAACAGCAACATTACCAACAAGAACAACAACAACTGACATACTGACAACACCTGTATCCACCGTATTCCGCTTTTCCGACCGATCTGCTTTGCCTGGTACTGCATTTTATCTCGCACTTTACGCTTATACAATTTCCAGCGACACACGCTGCGTATGCGTAATGAGTATTTACCCAGTATAAGCCAAGCAACAAAGAAAATTTAGATTATTCATTTAAATGCCCGACCATTTAATACCCATACTGGGTAAAAATATGGAAATATTATAGAAAATATTAAATATATTTAAGTGTATATATTTTGTATATTTATTTATATATAACTAATAACCTAATTTGTTAATATATTCAATGAAATTTGAGTTGGCGAAATAAATTCAAAATAGCCTAGCATCATTTGGCTGACTTTATCTGTAATATACCCCTCAGCAATATTGGGCCAGAGTATCAAAAGTAATTTTCAGTTCTGTGTAAGGCCACATAAAATGAGAAGATTGAAGTCTGGCAGGGAAGTTTAATGTTAATCTGCGCTGTTGTTTTGCATAATGACTGTCAGAGTTAAAAGTTATGAAAATTTATTCTGCTTTTGGTTATGAAAATAAAAAAAAGCTCAACTAATACAAAACGCATTATCAGAAATTGTTAAAATTGCAGTTGATATTTACTTAAAGGCTTGATGTGTTAAAGCTTTATATTAAACTCTTAAATTTCGAGCTGCTTTATTGTTGTTTTCCGCCTCTTTAAACTTTCAAGAGTTTTAGTTGTTCAACACTTTGTTCATTTCGCAGCCTTTTTGTGTTAATTTCCTTTTTTTCTATGCCACTCTTAACTTGGTTAACGCTTGCCTTACCAGCTTTGCGTTTACCTTATTCTCTGCACTCTATATATACCTCGCGACCAGACAAATAGCTTCGATAGGTATTATAGATTTAAGTAATGTGTTTGTAACAAACTATGTCAATTTTGATAGTTTACGATTTTTGCTCTGTAGTCGATTTTTCTGTCAGCACATATCCGTATGTTAAAAGAATAAATGTTTGAATTGACGGTTTTTTTTATATTATATATGTATATTCAATATTTATTGCTTAATAGCAAGTGTGACCAAACATTGGCATACTGAAAAAGCCAGTTAATCAATATATTTTAATTTGATGTGCTATATATAAATATTCAAATCGAATCGAATCTTCGAAATAAAAAGAAATTTGCTTTTGGTCATGATTATTTTTTTGCAGAATTATAAACGTATTTTTAAACTTAATTATATATTTATTATTCAAAATTATTAAAATCGCTCAGCAGAAACATTTTAAAAATATATACTGGAGTCCCTGCCTGACTGCAATTAAATCCTACCAAATAAAATTCTTTTATTTTACAAAATTTCTTAAAAACAATTGAAATTTATGAAATTTATTAGTTTATAAAATTTACTATTTTATAAAATTTAACAATTGCTATTTAATTGAAATTTTACTCATATAACAAAATCGAAAAATTTTCCGATTAAAATTGCTTTGAAAAATATAATGGCAAATGGTGAAAATAAATGGTATCTCTTATTCGTTATCTTTCGTCTTAGGCATTCTTTCTTATTTTCAATTGTGCAGGTGAATTACTTTACCGTATAATACAAACACTGCCTCGGGAACCCGGCTAGCTTTGATTTGTCTAAGGCAACTGCTATTTTAATGAGCAGCTCGGCTGCCCTTTTCTGCAGGGCTGTACTGTTTGGTCTGTATTAAGAACAATGCCTAATGCAATGTGTTGTTAATGCTTTTTAATTTTACTTAAAACAAAGGCGCATTACATGCTTAAAAATAAACACGAGGGCAGCCCTTTCATGGCTACTTTTCATTGCAATTAAAAATCATTTATTCTGGTGATCTCAAGGCACTTTTAAAGTAAAAAAAAAAACGTCGGATATGGGTCAGGAAAGTTCGACTGTATAGTATATAAAACCAAAACTTTAACCACATAGCAAATACGCTTCGCTTTTTAGCTAAATTGCGTTTGTAACAAACTTAAAAAAAAGGCTTAGAAAAAAATACATATTTAATTAACGCTTCGCTCGAAGTGCCAAAAGTAGATCCAACAATCGTTTTTTCTATGCTTTTTTCTGGTTTTGTGGTTGTTATTGTTGCATTGTTGTTTTTAATGCTTTTTATCCCTTGCGACCTTGCGTCCTTTGGCATGCTGTTTTTTTTTTAATTGCGTACTGAATTGGCCAATGCGGCAAAGCGTCGCCTAAGCGGCTTAAAAAAAGGCCAATGCAATAAAATTATCTGCCTAAAAGGATTAAAGGAAAAATTCACAGAAATAACTTGAAAGGATAAATAAATAAAAACGCGCTTTAGCTTTGCATTATACGAGTATATTTTAGTTAGTCAGTTTGCAAGTGTATTTTTTGTTTAATTTTTCTGTTTTTATATGTAAATGAATTTGTGAATTTTATACTTTTGCCGAGGGTATTCGAGTTTTTATATTAAATATGTATGTATATGTAATATATATTCCAACTTGTATCCATTTAAAAACTTTCATTATTTTTACAATTAACTTTTCAAGACGTAATGGATAGTGAATAAATTAAAATGTATATCGATAACATGTATTCAGGATTTTCGGAGAAATTGAAAATGAAATCGCAACATTTAATTACATAAAAATAAATATCAGGCTCTCTAAATGGAATCGCAAGATTAATTTACGTTTAAATAAATTTCTGTCTTTAACTTTTTGACTAGATTCAGGTAAAATAACTAAATCTAGAGTTTTTATTATCTAAAGGGTATTTATTACTCGACAATCTGAGTTCTCACCATTTTTTTTTGTTTGCGTTTGTTTTGTGCATAATGAAAATAATAAAAATTATAATTCTGGTTTTAAATGTGCGGCTCTGAACGTTAGCTGGTAATTGTATCTTATGTATGTACTTTGTAAATTATAATTACATATTTAATTTTAATACGTCAGCTACTATATAATTTATTTGTTCACAGTTACTTTGCTTAATTACATAAATTAATTTGAACTTTATTCCCTTATATCTGCAGACTAAAGAAATTATTTAATAAAATGCAGTTTCCATTTCAATTTACAATCTGTTGCCACTTCCGATTAATATTGTGTGCATTAAAATATATTAAATATTTAAGCAATGTGTCAACAAATCAGAATAAATACATTGGTTGTAAATATTTTTTACAATTAATTTGATAGAGATGAATAATAGTTTTATTATATAAAACATCAATAAAATAGTTATTGTTAATTTTGAAGTGAATTATTATTTTGAATGCGATTCGATTTTCAGAATTTTTACAAAATTCGCTTGAATGAAAAATATATTTATCATATTATTATTTATTTATTTATTAAACATTTTTTTAATTGCTTGAAGTGAAATTTAATTCGCCTGAAATAACTTATCTTATAACCGAGAATAATTCAATTATTAAATTGCAATTAAATTATTTAATTTATTTAATTGATGTTATAATTTAATGATTTTCATGAGGTCTTCTTGCTGTTTATATAGGTTTTAATTTTTATTGTTGTGATTGATGTTGATGTTGTACTGAATATGCATTGTTCTAGCTAACTTTTGCCCCAATGTGCGGCCAAGCATTACAAATTTATTTTTTCTTTTTGGTTAATTTTTCATTTACTTTGCATTCTTAGTTGAGTGATTTTTGATGTTTCGCTTTATGCTTAATTTATGCGAGTCTCATTTTATTTTATTTTTTATTTTCTTGTAGATTCCGCTTATGAGCTATTTATAGTATCTGAAAATATTTGATGGAAGGTTTGGCGGACTTACTCGCATAATGCCAGTGAATACCGCAAAGTTAAACGGGTCATGAATTTACTTATTTGGGTCTTACTAATAAAAACAACAAGTTCATAAGGTTTTTTTTATTTTTTTGTAAATTGCATTTAATTTAATGAAGAATATAATATGGAACAACAATACGTTATTTCTTTAAACTTGAACAAAGGGGTTTCAGAAGGTTGCAAATGTTTTTGAATGTACCTATTAAGTATTTCTATATATATACAGTTTCGATACATACGTTTATTTAAGCATGTCATCAGAAAATTGTTGAAAATTATTGTCTTTTGTGAAAGTAGATAAAAGCTGCTTTAAAGAATGAAAGTTTATATAATTTAGCATACAATCGAGCATCTGTGGCAAAAGTAATCTTCCTTTTTATACTGCTTAATAGCTTGTTCTACTCACAAGCCCCTTGATTTCTTCAGATTCGCATTTGTGTCTGCGATTTTTCATTTGTTTTGTGGCAGCTTGAACATTTTGCAAAAATGTTCTTGAATGCGTTCGCCTGTGGCAAGTGTAAGCTGGGAAGTAGATTCTTATATACAATGACGATGACGTCGATGTGTAACATTTGCCAATGCGTTTGCTTTTGCCTTTGTCCTCGCGTCATTAGCACATTGGAATGAATCTTTGAAGGACGACTCTGTAGCATTCACTCTGATTAATAAAGTCAAAGCGACATGACAGTCAAATCTTATCAGGCTCAACCCATTTAAGAAGGACGAGAAAATATAAAATGCTAAAATGTTTCTTATTTTGGGGTAGACTCTTAAAGTGTATTTTCATGTAACAGCCCGGGGCATCGACCACAACAATGTGCGTAAAAATGTGAAATTCTTAAATTAAAGTCACAGCTTTGATATGCCAAGTGGCATCAAGCTGGCAGCATCCTTTAAGCAGCCGAACTTTTTGGGCAGCAACAACAATAAACTTGCTATCCTTTTGACACAAGGTCCTTTTTCTGGTCTGCTGGCCATGAAAATATTTAGCTACAGCTTCCAGCTGAAGCTGCTTCCTTTGGTTCTGGTTATGGCTGCGTTTTTGGTCCGGCTTCTGGTAATTCAATCAATAATGCGTTGACATTGCCATCGAGTGTGTGAAAATGATAAAGGATGCCCGGCGATGCTTTGACAAGGCGGCAAGTACAAAATCAGTATTTGATTTACTTTTGTCACAGCAACAGGAACAGTTCAAGGACATTGCGTATGACAATCGTAAATGTCACGGATCTGAGTTTTTATCACACTGTTGCTGATAAATCTCAACGGTGCGTGCATTTGAAAAAGCCGGCGAAACTTCAAATTAAAACATTCCATACAAGTTCTTCACATCGCCCTTGTCTCTCTATAAGTTCGAGAGTCTGCGTATCTGTAACTTGGCTTTATTACTTTTGTTTTTTGGACTGGCCAGGCAATTGCTTATACAGTTTTTCTCCTAGTGCCAACAGTTGTAACTTGTCGCCCACAGTCGCAGTTGTTGCTGTTTTGTCGTATTGCTTTTTGGAATTTATGCGACTTTGCAACACTTGCAAAAAGGAGGCAGGTCGACAGGGTTGGCCAGTGGCACAATGTTGACCTATCCATGTCTGCATCGTTTTTGGTTGGCATAATTGGAAAAGTTGGTTACTATCGTTGCCAGACTAGGCCTTAACATTATTCACAAAATACCAATTAAAGTTCAATGAGAGTTTTCCAACTGAACTTAACGATTATTTGCTCACTTAGCTGATTATCTGTAATTGAAGTCATTAACATTGTTCAAGTTAGTTCTACTTCCATTTGTTTGGCATTTTAGCAGTTCACTTTATTTTTGTTACAGTTGTTGTCATATCTAAGAAGATGCTATCTAGAATATCGATATTTTAAATTATTTTATTAGTGTCGATATTTTAAAAGAAGAGTGTAAATAAATTTAAAATTTAACTGTTATTGAATATATAAGATAATAAGCTAATGATAGACAACAATATTTTTTTTTGAAAATTTTATATTTATTTTAATTTTATTTTATCGATATTTTTATGTGGCACTATGCATTGGTGCCACATTGTTATTTTGCCACCTTTATTTACTGCCCAATTGCTATCTCTCAGTTTGTTTTTTCTTCCACTCTGTTACACTTTTTTTTCCCTCTCCCTTTCGTTTTTTGAGCACTTTTATGACCAGCCACGTGCGAGCCTTAAAATTTTATGCGATTTTTCTAATTCAATTTCATTTTAACGATATTTTTCTTGATTTCCATGCTGTCTCTGCTGCTTTCATATTTGCTTTATTTATCTTTTGGGACTTTTGGCATGTTGTGTGAAAAATTAATTTATTTGATTTGCATTTCAATTTCCACACATTTCACTCCTACACTCCCTTCTTCCACAAAATCTTCTTCACAATTTGTGGGACAGCGCTTCTAAAAGTCTGCCCAACTGTTAATCGTTAATGAAGTTGCCGCATCCGGCTCATTGAGGTGAATTGGGCATAAATGTGGGCACAGATAGCGGCCCCCAATCCCGTTCTTTAACCATCAGAGCGAGGGTATTTTTCAGTAAGGGTGAAAAATCGGTGCTGCTTGACAAATGTTGCCGCAGTGAAGCATGCAACGTGGCAGCGGCAAGCGGACAGCGGGCTCGAGGGGAAAATGCAAAAGCGAACATCTCGCTTGAAGTGCCCTCAGCTCAACAAGCAGCATATCTGTGTGTGTGTATGTGTGTGTGGGTGTGTGTGTGGATGTGTATGTGTGTGTGCGGGTGCCTGAATTGGTGATGTATTGAAATTAATAAAAGGGCACGGCTGGGCACGTCATGGAACGCGGAACGACGCTTCGCGTTGACAATGGGCCATGAAAGCGAAGTGGGGCAGGCAGTCAGGCTGCCACGATGGGTAAAGTGGAGGGGAGTGGAGTACAGGACAGGGCTAGAGCCGAATCGGGATGGAGTAGGGTCTAGGGCTCTCCTAGAGGCAACAACGGCTGCTCACCTACGTTAAGAGGGAAAAACATTTTTGATTTTGCTGACAACTGATTGAATGCTCTGCTAACCCCATAAAACCATATGTGGCATACAATTTGAGGCGTGCCGCATTGTAAAGCGCTTGTAAGCGGAAGTTGTTGAATGGCCCCGGGACTGCTCAACATCCGGTTAGAGCAAAGCCAAGCCTTTTATCCAACTCCCTGTCTGTGTGTGGGCGTTTGCATCTGCTAATTGCTGCAACATTAGCGAGGCATATGCCGCATATTCTTTTTGCTTAATTATTTGCATTAATAAGGAGCCAGGCACAGAGTACTATTAATTAAAATGTTCAAACTATTACAAAAAAAGCGGACTAAAAGTGATTCACACGATTAATTAAAATTCGCCGGCAAAAGGCAGCCTGGCATGCTGAGGACCCAGAGTCGAACCTCGTTGCAAGTTGTTCCAAGTGGAGCAGCAAGTGAACCACGACGAACTGCCACAAAATTCAAGTGGGCACTGAAGCAATGCAAGCGATACGACATGCGATTCATATGGGTTATGGCAACGGATTGGGGGAAGAGCACGGGTGACTGAGCAGCTGTGGCATCCATCCTCATCCCCCCTTTCAATCAGCGACAAATGTTGCAAAAGAAGCTTCAAGTGGCAATTTCAGAGCAACATCGCTGGGTTCAAAGTGCCGCATTATATGTCATATTGATATCTGGACTGGGTTGAGTTACAGCTCTTATCAAAATATGTTCAAAGCTCGAAAGATATTTGCGTGGCGTTAACTATTTGCATTAAACTTTGAAAAATATATATGTATTTAAATTGTTAGAAAGGCGATTAAATGAATAAACATATTTTCCTTAATATTATTAATATTTAAGTGCTTTGAAAATCTATAAGCCTCTGACTGCTTTTGAAGCAGAAATAATTGCTTGAATAATAGCGATAATATAAATAATTTGAAGATGTTTATGAAATAATGCCTTAGCAAATTATTTAATTATTCTTGGAGTGAATTTACAGCTCCGTCAATTTATATATATAAACACAATATTTATAAAAGAGAATATATTTTATTAATTATTGTTATTGTCCATCTCTACATCAGTCGCTTTGTGGTAGGAATTGCGCAGTTTGCTCTCAAAACTTTCGATATCTTTTAATGCAAATCTATTTATACTTTAAATACTTTCTTCTATAATTTTTAAATTATGTTCTTAATCTCCAATTTTTTTTTATTTCGATTACAGATGCTGAAACACGTACAAATCTCGCCGTTGCGCAATCGCTCCGATTCGGTTTCTCTGCGCTCCTCGAGCAATGTCTCCTCCTGCGCCAGTTCCATGTGCGGCAGTCCAGAGCCACCCACGGATATGCAAAGGACACCCTCGCGTGCCTCCAGCTACTCCAGCCTAAATGAGCAGCTGCCACAGGTAAAACATATTTAAAACCTTGCTTATTAGCTGTTGTAATAATTAATTTTTCTACTCTTTTCAGACGACGATTAAAGTCTATACAAATTGTCTGAAAATTGACATTGAATACAAGACGCTGGGCATACAGTGGGACACCACTAGCAAGGAGGTGATTGCTCAGCTGCTGCGACGGTAAGTCCAACTGAAAGGATGCAATTTTGTAGATATTTCGCTAATGGTTTACTTTTTTACAGGCTCAAGATGCGTCATCGTGATCCACGTCTCTTCTATTTATCCATGGAGGTAGCCGTGCGTCGTGCCGGCGTAAAGACCATTCTGGTTCTGGACGAGGACACACGTCCTGCTATACTGCAAGCCTGTCATCCCAAGGGCGAGTCACGCTTTTGTCTCCAACTCAAGCCCGGTGGACTGATACGGGTGCACACCTCGGCGCTGCAGCCAAGTTCGCAGTACAAGTCTTTGGTGATCAGTGAGGAGACAAACTGCGATGAGCTGCTGCAGTTGCTGTTGGGCTGCTACAGTTCGCTGGAGCCCGTCGAGAGCTTCTCCTTGTATGAGGTCTGCCCTGGACAGGAGTGCCAGCGCAAGCTGCATCCCGATGATCTGCCCCTGCGCGCCCAGGCGGAGCGCCTTAGACGCGGCGAGAGCTGCCACTTTTTGGTTCGTCGTACGCCCAACTATGTGCGGCGTCGCCAGCTGCTGGCCAATCTAAACGAGGCCATCAATCAGAGTTATGACAGCGACTCGACCACTGTGTCCAGTGCCGCTGTAGAGGATGCCGATGCCGCCAGTCTGCTGGAGCTATCGATGGAGTCCGAACTATCGCTGTCTGAGGATTTGCGCAGCTGCAGCAGCGGCGATGATGCCGAGGATGATGAGTGTGCCAGCAGCTCCGGCTCCTCGGACAACTCCACAGAGTGCGCGCTGCGTCGCGATTTCTATCAACGACCCAACGTGGCAACGCCAGCTGTCACGCCCACTGCCCCAGTCTCGAACAACAACAGCAGCATTGGCGCCTCACCGCCCACACGCGCCTACAGTCCCGTCTACAACATCCGTGAGATTCGCACGGCAACGCACTCCTTCTCCTCGCTGGGCAAGGACAAAAAGCTTCTGGACATACACGCTCGCTATGCGCCCTCCGGCATCTACACTCGCCTGTTGCCCGTTGCTGAGGTGGATGCCACAAGCAACCTGGATGTGAATGGCAATGCAACAACAACAACGACAACAGTGGCAACAACGACAGCAAAATTGGCAGCGGAGGCTGTTAACAACAATCCGGCCAAGGGATTGGGCCACTTTGTCTATTTGTAGCCTCGGCGCTAGTCAAGCTGCGAGATTGTACATAGATCATTAAGCGGATTAGGCTTAGGAGAGCTGTAAGGAAATCCCCAAAAACGAGTACCGTTTGGACCAAAGATGCATTTGTAGTTTAAGATTATGATAGTGTACAAAGCTAAGAGATTAATGAAAAATGTGGAGCTCACATTGCTTTTAGAATTCCCTCTTTGGGGGATTGTAAAAGATGATCAAATACAAAAAAAATGAGTCTATAGCTTAAGGCTTTAGTCGCGTAGCTAAAGTTAAACTAAGTCTAAGATCTTGGCACCTAACAATTACAACATAATATATAGTAAGTTACATATATGTAGAAACCAAAAGATATTGTAATAATAACACACACTTAAAAAGCCATCAACTTTGTATGCATTATTTAAAGCTGTCTGGAAAATATTGTTTAAAGGATTCAAAGTGCATTTTAATTGCATTAAATGCAGGTGACAGGCGGGAAAAATAAGCTAACGGCAATCAGCCATATAAATGGTCTGCAATTAATGTGGCCAGCCGCACAATTTGTATTTAAAATCCCGTATTATTGAGCGGCAGCCAAGCAGCTTAAGTTTAATGATTTACGTGGCGTATACGCAATTTGCATGGCCCGTTCGTCTGTTTGCCTTATAAATGAGCTTACAATGGGCCGGGCAGGTTGAAAACATTGAGGAAAAAGTTGTTAAAGGACCATGTGAGCTGAAATTCAAAGCACCAGGCAACGGCCAACAGACAGTGGGCAGTTTTTGTCTTAATCAGACAAGCAACCACTCAAATTACATTACACATTATCAAGATTTTGTTGGCCATTAGTGACCTTTTGAGGGTCTGAACCCTTTTTTTCTGCGCAGTCTGAGCGCACTAATTTATTAAGAAAAGGTCGCTCAGCTGAATTAAAAATAAACAAATTGCCAATAAAATCCAATTTGCTAAAGCCTAAAATAATAACTCAGCAGCCAAGTCAAAGGGTTACCATTTAGGGATTCTTAATATTTTGCTTGCAAGGATTTTGTTTGGCTAGCATTTTGTTTATGTCTGTATTGCGCGTATCGGAAGCGTCGGTTTTTTTGGCCAACTTAAAAAGTTGTGTTTGCCTACAAATTGCATTGCGAAAAGCTCATCAAGAATGCATGACTCGCAATTCGGACTGCCGAAGTGGATATATAAGGGCATGGGATTGGGATTGGACTGGGATCTGGTCCTGGACAGTGCCAGCTGTTCAGCGGAAACGGAAATGCTAAGCAGCCTGTGCAAACAGTCGGCTGACTTTTTAACATAATAACTTAAGCACTTTTTAAGTCGAATTTAAATTTTTTTCCTTTTCGCCTGGCCATTTGCCAGCATTCTGAAAGATGCAGATGCCACTGCAGAGTGAATGTTGCATTCCAGATAACTGCAAGTCATTTCAGTTCTGTGGTTCTGTCTGTGTGTTGGATGTGGGTAAGTGGTGTGGGGATTACAAATACATATGCAGATTGTTGAAAGTACATACATGTTAACTATGAGAAATGACAATCTCTCTGATGTACAGAGGCTGCTAAAAGTGCACAATTGTTGCTTAAATCATTTGGCTTTCGATTTCTGTTTGCCTGTTACTTGGAATCTATTGAAATGTTTTCTTTGTCAAAACTGTAACTATATGGGAATGACTATGAAAATAGGTTACTTCAATGGTGTTCATTCAGCAGTACTTGACTTTAAAGCAGTTAAGGTCTCCCACACAAAAATCACAATTTTAACTACTCTCCTATTGCAAACAAATCTGCTGCCAAGCCACTTTATGACTCTTAGAAGAGACAGTCTTTTGCATATGGAAATTTGTTCATTGTGCAAAAAAAAAAAAAAAAACTCTGCCAAAATGTGGCTATTAAGAAACCAAAGTGAGTTTTCGTACTTTTTGTTTAACTTAATTGGGTGCCATAAGACAAGTCATTAAAACTGTGCAAGAATATGAAGGCAAAGTCGTTTTTATTTTCATGCCCAAGAGTATGCAGTTAAATGAAAAATTTGTTTTTATTTGTCTATTTTTGCGATGAACTGATTCGCATTTAAGTATGCATTATGAAATATCAATATACCAGGGATCGCAGATAAGAGTCGAGTTCAAAGAATAACTGTCATTTTAAACTTTTCAATAAAAGTCGGCAAATAATTTTATTTATTGAATTTCATTATAAATTATTATAAAAGTTGAAAATAATAATATAAGTAAGTTTATAAGGTTTTTAACGTAAAAATTAAACTAATCTTATGTCACAATTGGAATTTTTGAGGGAAAAAAAAAATAATTGTCAATTTTATTTAAAAAAGTCTACAAATAATTCTTTACTCATAATTTTTATACTTAAAAATTATAAGAGTTGCGAACCCTGCAAAATACTTAAATTTTGCATTTACGATTTGTGCACAATGTTCAAAGCACTCATATGATTCAGATATATGGCCCACACATATATAATACCCACATGGAACACACACATGCAGCATCCACATGGGGCGTTTGAATGGAGCACCTACGTAACTTGCATAAAACTGAGCTTAGCTCGTTTTGTAACTCGCTCGACTAATTGCCATAATCCGTTAGGTAAATTTGTAAACAGTTTTTTTTTTAGCTTGTTGCTATTGAATTGGACTTGTGTGCTCTGTTTTTACACAACTAATCGGCTTAGTAGCACAACTTATAGCTATGGATACGCCCACATATTCAGGGTGGCCGCAGTTGCATTTGACTTTATTGAATGGCGCCATTTTTAGCTTGAATGATTTTTAATCCTTGATGGAGATGACTCCCACCATGCAAATTAGTTTTCATTTTTAGAGGCTATAGTGGGTATTTTATTCTATAATGGGAACCCTTTCATAACGACACACATACGCTCATTTATAAAGCGAGTACATGTGCTTTGCTTTGATAAGCACCGCCTTTGGCATTTTAATTAAAAACTCTTCAAATAATCATAAAAGAGTTTGCAACATGTAAAAGCTGTATGTCAGAGTGTGAGTCATGTCCTCGCCGAAGGATTATATATTTACCTTTTTTTTATTTTATTACCTCAGATGAACAAGTGACAATATAAACAGTGTAGGATGGAGATTTACTATTGTTGAACAGCATGTGTTTATCAATTTATTCAAAATACACATATATTTTTATTTTTGTCTATTTTTTGAATGTACAACTTAAAGTCTACTGCATTGCACTACATTTGCTTGCTTCAACAAAATTCGATTGTTGCACTTGGCTTGCATGGACAATAAACTCTTTCCAATTAATACCCTGTACCCATACAATGAGCAATAGGGTAATTATATAATTGTGCAAAAGTTTGTAACATATTTTTGGAACTGTAATACAATGTTTATGTTCTGAATCAACAAACGTTAGTTTCTAGCCTTACCTAATGTATGCGTATATGACATATTAATCTCGGAAATTATTAATTAATACAAGCAAGACTTTTAGAATATAATATGTGATAGGGGTTTGCCACATATACCTGGCTTTTAACTTAATTGAAAACAATCAAAAAAAAATATTTCCAATTAAAACTAGTAGGAATGCTATATTAGAATATACCCGGCTACGGGGAGATCATTATATTCATACAGTAAGGCGAACGAACAGACGGGCAGATGTTGATTGACTCAGTAATTGATGCTGATTTAGAATTTAAAATATACTTTATATGGTTAACGGTGCCTCCTCTTGCCTGTTTGATTTTTTTCCATATTTTTATTACCCTCTTTTATTAATTTTTAATGGGTACGGTCTGTAAAATAATTTTTATTGCGTATACAGTATTCTTACCCCAATCGAACTAAAAACAAAATTTAAGCAAATATAGGTTAAATAATTTATTATTATTTCTTCTGATATTGAGGTTCGTTAAGATATATTTAAACAGTAACTCACAGTCGAGCAGTCTCGTTGTAAACCTTTCTTGCTTGTTTTGCTTGAAGTTGTCTGTTGTGTACACACACACACATACATGTACATCACATCACACACACTCACACTCACACCACAAACACACTTACACATTCACACATGGCAAACGTTTTTCGTCAGTTTCCGTAAACTTTTTGACCCGGCTGTTTCGACATTTTGTCGAGCTGCTGTTGTAGTCTGTTCGCCTGGTACTTGAATTTTTTAATTTTTACAATTTTTTGTACAGTTTTCTTTTTTTTTTCGATAGGGGGTTGTTGTGTTTGGGGGTTGGGCTTGAGTGTATGCAACAACTCTCAACATGTTGCTCGGCACATGTTGCCAGTGCAATTGCAGACAGTACGTATGATTAATACTGGCAACTTGGCTGCATTTGTTTTAAAAAGTTATTGACCACGCCCAGTTTCCCACACTGGACGAAGGTATAAATCATGCAGCAGTATCTTGAACGCCATTCGCCGGCAGTAACTATGATTTATGTCAATCCGCAGCCTCTCAAGTTGCTTTTAATTATGAGAAATGGCAGGCTCAACTGGCCAAAACTGAGCTCCATTTTGAAGGCTCTACTTGACACAATTTATGGTCACTTTTTGCATAACAAAAGTCTACAAAGGCCAGCGGCAGGGCTTAAAAAATGGCAAAAACAAACAATATTTTCAAGAGTTTTTTTTCGCCAGTTTTCTGTGCATTCTTTTGTATATTTTTGATTTTTAATTTTCGCCGTCACTCGCCGGGTAACTGAGTTATCTGGGTTTCCTTTGTGCTGGACACTCTTGTGGATTTACTGCAGCGTTGCTGAGTTTCATTCTGACAAATGATGAACTCGAGCCAAGAAATTCGAGCATGCCAAAACGCTGCGCTAAGCATTAAATTCAACCAAAATTGAGATATATATTTTTAAATGCTTTTTCTGCATTTTGGCAGCCACAGCAGTGCGTGTCCTACAGTTGACCAGAAAAACATTGTCATCGCGCAATATCCGCAATATATATATTTATACACTGGAATATAAGTACTTTAATTAAATTGAAAATAATTAATTAAATTGAAAATAGAATTCGATGCTGCTGATATGGCAAAATCATTTGGCCTCGAATCGCATTGAATTAAATCCCAATCGCAATGCAAAATTTCGACAATTGCTTAGTTTACTTAAATATGCAGTATGAATTGCAATTCTGAATGGTGGATGATATCTGATGGAGGATGAGGGGGTTTCGAGGACAGAAGAGAGTCCTATCCATGACTGTTGAGCTTTTCGTAGTGCATATCCTTTTTAGACCGCACAATTTGATTGAATTTTGAAATAATAAAATAAAAAAATACTGTGTTCGTTTTTAGGTTCAAGTTTATGTATTTTTAGCTGGTGATGTATTTTTAATGGAAGTCGGTTTTGCAATTTGGGCTTATGTATTGCGGGTTAAATAGACTTTGCAAATTTTAACCTGAAAGTTGACTATTAAAAGGATATAAGCAAAATTCGTTACTGTATGTAACAATTAACTATAATGTTTGAAATTAAGTGCGCGTGGTCATATAGCTCGAAATAAACTCACCTTTGTTTCAATACTGAAAACTTTATAATTTTTAAAAATTCCAAACATGAAGTTTTATGTTAGCTAATTTATTAATTTATTTTTTGTATCACTTTAAAGTAAAACTTACAATAAGATATGGACATAAACGCACACGCATTGTGTCCTTGAAATATAGTAATATTTATTTTTAAATACAATACGAGTTATGATATTTTTATTTCGCTAAGTCTCTTAAGAGTTCTGGCTAAACTGTAACGAATGCGACTTTTAAAAATGGTTTGCTTATATTCTAATACAACTTGACAATGATAAAAACTATGCATATTAATTCGGTTTTAATTGCTAATACATACAAGCAACGGGCTTCTTAGAAAATCACAATAAATTACTGCTAACATTAAATTACGACTAGAAGTTGACTAGAAGTCGGTGCACTGTTCCGATGGGTTCTACGACCGTCGACCAAAGATCTTGAAATGGTTCCTCCACCAGCTTGGCCATCATAGCTGCTCATTCCCAATATGTGTTGTTTCCGTGGGCAGCGAGTGAGTCTGCAGGTACATATATAAATCAATATATATATATATATATATATATATATACAGGAATTGGTGAAGAACCTGTGAAGAGACTCAAATAGAGTTCTGGTACTAACCTGCAGCGCCTTGCGCTTGTGATGCATCGATGAATTGGAAGATGACTTGCCCTTGCCCTTCTTCCAGGAGCACATCAGCAGCTCCTTCATGCCCTTGCGAAAATTGCGACTAAGGAATGCATAGAGCAGAGGATTAACACCCGAATTGAAGTACGTGACCAGAAAAGTGAGCGGCGTTAGCAGCGCATTAAAATTGGAGTCCCCGCGATACGAACGTGACCTGTTAATATGTTTATATATGATATATAGTTTACATTTATGTACTCGAATGTAAATGAGCGTAGTGCAACAGAAAACTTATTTTATAATGGGATGGTTGCCAGTGGATTAAAGGACATACTAAGTAAAAAACTATAATATTTTAGTTCACAAGTTAGAACTGATACAAAGTTTTCATTTAAAGTTTTTTAGCTCGTAGTTTGGAAAAAAAACTCAAATAAAATTTTTCTTGTACTATAATCAAAATGTTTGTTAAAAAGCCGAAAGTTTATTATATATATATTTTTTTTTAATATTTAGGCTTCTTTAAAGAACGAATCGTGGCCTCTGTAAAGTTTATTTTGGATTTATAATGTGTAAGACCAGAAAATATTAATATTCTCTCCAAATTTTATAATCTCCCATTGCTCTTGAAATTTAAAGACTACTTTTATGATAAGTCAGTCACTTTGACATAAATAGACTCTCGAAAAATATTTAATATTAATTTTTATAGAAACATATTTTCTTTTGCTGCGTTTTGATTTCGTTTTTATTTTATTTATTTTTAACTATGGAGCTTACACAAGTAGACAATATTTTTTCAACCGATTTGCCACAACCTTAAGTAAATTTCAACATATTTTTACCTAGACTGTCAAGCTGATGAAGTTTTTTTACTTAAAATAGACGTAACTTTGCACCGAAAGTAAAGTTTTTAGACGCCTTCAAGTATAGAGCATAACTAAACCGAACACAATATTTAAAACAGCTGCAGTTGTGAATACCCTGCAACAACGGCATAGTTGATTTTGCATGTAGTTTTTGTAGGAGTTTTATCAAAAATATAATTTTAATGATCAAGTTATCGAAATTAAATCAACACGGATTTTGTATCGATCCGTAGCGGAATTGAAATTTGTTTAATCTTAACAAAAATTAATTTAAGAAATATGCTGAAAGTTTTATAGTGTATATTAGACTAAGAAAAAAAAAGTATAATCATGCTTATCTTAATATAATTATTTTCTCACACTTGCCTTATCTATATTTTTAGATTTAAAATACTCTTGCGGAAGCTATTATATTTTCGCATTAAACTTAACTAGCTCAAATAATAAAAAAAACCAGGATATTTTATATTCTCATACCTTTAACTATTTTATGCTAAGTTTTTTTTTACAGAGTGGACAAGTGAAAACTTTTGGTCAACTGTCAAAATGTTTTTTCGTTGTTTGCCTGTTGACAATTCGTGCTGCACTTGCAACTGACTTGGAAGTCAACAGAAATGGACGAAGGACGAAGTGGGGCATTGCTAACTGATTGCCACACTTAAAGGTCCTTTACTTTGTTTTGGTTACTCGCACAGCTTGAGTTTTAAAGTGGCTTTTGCAATTGGCGTGCAAATTTAGAAGCAATTCCGAGAAGCAACTAAATATAAATTGGCACCCCAAGCCGCGAATTCTCTGGGGTAGATTGGGGTGGCACTCTATGGGGTGGCCATTTGACGACCCTGGCCAATCCATATAATAAGCTTACATTAGACACAGTTATAACGCAAGGCCAGTCCAACACAGTTGCCAATTGCCAGCTGCTACTAGCTCACAATTGTCAGGATGCTGGAATGCTGAAATGCGTCGTCTGACCTCCTCTTCAAATGGTCTCTGAGCTAATAATGAGCACGTGCCGCACAACAAGCTGTGTGTTGTCTGGATCGTAATAATAAATGTATCAACAATAGTACGGGAATAGCAATTGGCAGCGCGTGTCAACACTGAATGGAGAAAATGCCTAAATTACATAATGGTCACTTCATTAAAGACCGTTTTCTCTGCAGAACAGAATTCGCATTTAAAGGTCACCCTCAACAGGCACACAACATAATTAAGCATATTGAGCTTAAAGACTTAAACAAGTCATTTACTTGACAGACTTTTAACGAAGTTAATTTAAACACACTTTAGAATTACTACGAACTAAGCATTTATTAATTAAGGAATTCTGAAACTCTATACATACAAATATCGCATATTAAATTGATTTTAAATTAACTGATTAAATGGAAAGGAAATTAAACTTCACCTATGTGAGCTGTGAACATGATTCAAAGTATTCATTATTACAAAAATCATTATTATTATTAATTAAGGAATTCTGAAACCCTATACTCACAAAAATAGCTTATCAAATTGATTTTAACTTAACTGATTAAATGGCAAGGAAATTAAACTTCACATATGTTGACTGTGAACATGATTCAAAGTATTTATTATTACAAAAATCATTGTCAATCAATAAAAAACACCGGGTCCATATATTTACCAATATAAATTTTTATTAAAAATTATGCAGTTAATTTATATAAGTACTTATTTAAGTAGCGTCCTCCAGAATTTAAAAAAAAATTTATTGGAAGTATATTAAAATAATTAATTAATTTTAATAATTTTTTTGCAATCTAAAATTGTAACAAGAAGTGTTTTGACGGTTTTCGCTATATTCTTCATAAGTTTTTTCATAATTTTCAAAAATTCAGCGTGGTTATAACAGCCAAGTACCTCTTACTTTATTAATAAATAATAATTAATAATTAATAATTAATAATTAATAATTAATAATAATAATTAATAAAATAGCCTGGCTTTTAAACAAAATTTATTAATATATAATATACTTTATATTTATATTTTATTTATCATGCAATTTAGATTGATGTAAAACATCAAAAATAAAATTTAAATATTGGCATGTAGACCCAGGAATCTTCTGACTTTTTTAACTGTCAGCTGGATATGTTTACAATAACTTACTTAGGAAATTTCTAAAGGTTTTCAGAATTAACTACTCAAAGCTAATCAAGATGTCACAGCTCCGATTGATTTATTGCTATTCCTTTTTATTGTATTTTCATTTATGTTGATCATTTATTATTATTATGGTGTCAAATACTTGGAACTGTTCAGTTATTATCATTGTAAAGAGCATCCATTAAAGCATTGCGAAATAAATTATTTTGCTAAAGTCATAATTTATTATACTTAAATATTTCATTTAATATTTACAACGTCGCAGATTTGTTCGTCTGCCAGGCAATTTCTCAAATATATATAAGATTTAATTCACATAATACTATATATATTTTTATTTTTTTTAATGGCTGCTGAACGAAAAAAAGCTGAACTGCATTTTCAGTTGAATTTTCGCGCATTTAATAAATTTGAATAATGTTCTGGTTTTGGTCGCTGGAAACAAATAAATAATATTTATTTTGCCAACTTGTGTGCCACATTAAAACAAAACAGAATTCTTTCTAGTATTCTTCTATGTATCTTTGACAGCAAAATAATTGAGATTTATCTAGACTTGGCCTGTCTAAATCATGTATACTTTGAAAACTGTTTACTTGTAAGGAATTCAATTTACATTTTTATTTTTATTTTCATTTTCATTTCAATTTCCATTTATTTATGTGCAACTTTAAAGACTTTGGCCTTTTGTGGGCGTTAAACTGTTTATATCGAATTTTCTGGGCAGCTGTCATGACATTGCTGGCCAGCCAATCACTCAAGCCCATTGAATCCCTGACTCAAATGACCATAAACTGTCATATAATTGGAAAATCAAACAAGTCCAACAAACACGTAAGGCAAACAAGCTTAAATAAAAAAAAAATACGAGACGAACACGAAATTGATACGTTCATAAAGAAGGCAGAACGTCAAAGAAAAAAAAACACTCTTAACGCCAGAGCGAATAGGAAAGAGTATGAGGAGTTTATTTTTTGTAGCTATGAAACAGATTCCCATTGAGTCCTTGTCAATTTTTTATTAGGGTATATGTCATGCTGCGTGAATGCACAGAAAATACTGCTAATGTAATAAATTAAAGATATCAGAATCACCTCAAACGTTATTTGAAAGTATGTATTTAATAAAAATTAAATAAAAAAATAAATCAATAGCTTTGAATAGCATTAAGTGCAAATATAAATACATATTTTGCAGGAGAATAAATTCTGTATTAATAAACGTAATGGTAAAATAAAAAATATAAGCAAATTAGAAACACTTATAACTTTTAAATAGCTCTTAAAATTGGACAATTAAACTGGCGTTCTCGTTGCTAAATAGAATAACTTGACATTTTTACTATTCTCATTCCCATTTTTAAGTCTTTGAAAGAATTTCAATTGACGTAAATATTTGATTTCAAATAAGACTTAATTTGTTTCACAAGCAATTGCAATTAAGTAAAGTTTTACAAAACACTTTTATAAAACTAATTTTACCGGGAGATTGAAGATTGATCTGATTGATTACTGATTTGTCTAGTTTTGAATAAAATATTTATACTCCGATGATCAAAATTAATACTCAATTTAATTTTACATCATTTGAGCAAATCAGAAATGATATAGGGCCTTCATAACATTAGATATAAATTCAATTTTGGCAATTGTTAATTTACTTTGATTATGTATTAAATGGAAGTTAATTTAGTTGAAACAAAATAATAGCATTGGAGGAAAGCAACAAGGAGTATTTACTAACAATCTAGAAGTTTAACATTTTTGGCAATAATTTAAAAAAATGTTTTACAATGATGTTGATAAATGTTTTCAAAGGCCTTATTTTACACATATTGATTAGGGAAGGGAATTTCGGATGAAAGCCATATCAATCTTAAAAGTGTTTTTGGATTGAAAACAGCTTTTTGATTTTCGATTGTGGCCACAATGAGTTCACAAGCCACAGAGAGTTGAAACTGTTCGTTAGTTACTTTCCGGCCTAAAAGGTTTTGTAAGGAAATGGCTTTTTGTGATTTGCAAAAGCTGATTGGTTTGTGTGGTTAAAGTGAAATATTTGCCCAAAAATTTGATGTTTAAATTGTTAAGGATGTGTAAAGAATAGTCGATTTATTTAACGGAAATGAGCAAATAATGAAACGAAAGGACGAAAACAAGGTCTGCATATTAATTTGAGTACGTGCAGAGATGAGGACGAGGGCAGCAGCATCAGGCGCTTGGCCAATTTCAATTGACAATTTAATTGTTTGCCAGGCCAGTTAATATCTATGGCTCGACAGATGGCCACGCCGTATGCAAATGAATTGCCAACTGTTTGCATAATATAAAGTATTGTTTACAGTCTATATAGAGGCACTGAGATGATGATGATGATAATGTTAACTAAGATAATAATAATGATGATAGGGAGTCTCAACTCTACTCACCAGTATTGCCACATTTTGCGCGCATGATATGGCAGATTGCAGAGCGCGAATGTCAGCACAAATATTATCAACATGCGGACCACGCCCCTTCGAGCGCGCAGGACATTATTCGATGAGTGTGACATGTGTGTGGCACCTCCTCCTCCGCCTCCAGTTACAGAGCTGTTGCCACCATTACCCTGTCGTTGATTATGCGAATGGGAGTGATGATAGAAGCTCGTTTTGCGACAGGCAGTCACAATGGGACGATCCGACTCTAAGGAGACCTGCATAAGTAATGGGTGTTATAGCATTAGATATATCATTTTTTGAATAGTACGAAGGTCCTGCTATTTGGCTTATCGACTAGCAGATATACCCACCTTGCAATTATCAAGCTAATTTTTGTATTGGGTGTTTGTTGTTGTTAGTGATATTGTTGTTGTTGTTGTTTTTTGTGATGTTTGTGGTTGGTTGTTGTTTGATTGGTTAGTAGAGAAGGCAAACCAAATGTTGTTGTTATTGAAAAATAAATATATAAAGGAAGAGAGAACGTTTGAACATATAAAGATAGTTAAAATAGTTGATTGTGGAACAAGGTTATAAATAGGCGTACATAAAATTATACATAGTTTGGATTTGAATAAAGCTTAGTTTTTTATCACAGTTTCAATCGAACTTAGTATTTGTCTAGTAACTATCAAAACAAGCTACCGACACTAAATAACGTTTTTTGATTAAATGTTTGGACACTCAGAGTTTTAAATTTGAACTAACAGCTAATTTATTCCGTGTATTTTTCTGTTCTTTGGTTCATTAAAAGAAAATCATTTTTAGCACTGAATATATAATAAGAACGAGCGAAATTTTTAAGTTTCGTAAAAAAAAAATTCTAAGGTATTTTAGCAAAAAATCATTAACCTGATATTCGAATATTCTAAATTAAATCCATTTAATCATATTTTTAATAAAGGCCGCTGCTACTTCATTCAAACAAAAAGTTATTGAAAATGGATAAAGTTTCTATATATATATAATTTTTAAGTGCAAATCGTCAGTCTAAATATCCAAATGTTTAGTTATTTTAAAATACAGCAAATAAGTTTACTATAAATAACGTCAAGAAATCTTCTGAGAACAATCACTATTTTGCTGAAAAATCACTTTACTATATCAAATAAATAAATATGACTTTGCCAGGCTATTTCAGTTTTGTGCGCTTTCTTTTAAGGACTCCCCACTTAAATCTCTGCAACTTTACTCAGCGTAAAAGTTATATTCATAAATCATTACTGCTCTTAGATATGCTCAGTAGCTCTCAAGGCCATCTCACATTTTTAATTTTATTAGCCATACTTCAAACGCCAGACGATTCGCTTGATGGATGACCAATATCTGAAGTTGTTGTGGGTAATCGTGTAATCATTTCGAAAGTCGTCGCATTTTCCAACTGAAACACAATGCCAGCTGCCTGGACAGGCGCTCAATTGGGGCTAAGTAAGTGGCAAACTGATACATAGCGGATACGCCATGTGGCACAACAGCTGCCAATATAGCTGATAAAAGTATTTTACTTGGACTTTTGACTGCCAATATAGATGGTAAAAGTATTTCACTTGGACTTTGGATTATTGTGCAGTTGTGCGGTTTATTTAAGTATTTTGCAGATAAGCTGCAAACCGTTCAAAGATACTTGCACTGCGCTTTGACACCTGCTGCAATAGCCGCGAGGTAACAGCAGAAGATGCAGGCCACTTGGCCAAGTTGGGCGAATCGAATTTCAGGTAAAAGTTGTGTAAGCTTCTCGACCAACTTCAGTAAATATTAACCCATTATGAGCGACAGCAAACTATTATAACTGCCACGAGCTAAAATACTTAAAGTGTGCACGACAAAGTGGAAGTCAAACTGTGTTAGGGCATAATAATAGTAACTAAAGTATTTCAATATTTTAACTAAAGCAATTTGAAAGAGTGCCATTGTGCAAGTGCAAGTAGTTTAGATAATATTTAGAAATATTTTATGGATTTGTAACGTTGTGAAGGGAATCTGTTCAATAGCGTATTAGCCTTGTCTGTCGGTCTGTTTCTATGCAAATTAGTCTATTATTTTTAGAGTTAATTGAAACTTGGCACAGTCTTATTTTCTAGCCGGTCAGATAGCATCAGTGTATCATATAAATAGATTTTAAATAAAGTTATATTAATAATCTATCTGGTTTTTATAATATCACAATCAAAGTCATTCGGGATATCGAAAATAGTTTCTATTAAAAATCTATGTCAACTTATTTCTCAAGTCTATTTAAGTGGTTGTACAGTTTTTTAAAGCTTTCTGTTTCTGTTCTCAAAGCAGTTTATACTATCCTAAATATATACGAGCACTTTAGGATTAGTTATTCTATATCAAGTACTTTTTTGCATAGCTGCTTCAGGGCATTGTTTTCCTAGCTCTCTAACTGGTATGCAGCTCACCTGTGGCCAGTTGGCTGACTCACCTGACTCTCGGTGATGCTGACGCCACGTTTTTCATATTTACTGCTATGTTTACGTGACAAGGACGTGGAGCTGCTTCCGGTAGCCAGAGATGCTGCTGCTGTTGTTGCCGTCAAGGCTGGCAATTGATGCTGCTGGTGGAGCTGATGGTGGTGCGGATGAGTAGGAGGATGGGGATGTGGATGTGGATGCGCGTGATGATGATGATACATGCTGTTGTGCAGGCTCATGCTATTCTCCTGGCCGGGTTGATGCTGCTGCTGCTGCTGATGTTGCTGCTGCTGGGTCACATGGGGGCTAAGACCCCGCGAACTGCGCCACAATGCGATGGCTATTTTACTATACAGCACCTGACAAGATAAAGGAGTTCAATAGATTGCAAACATATTAATAATAATTAATCTTAAGTCTGCAACCTTTAGCAATGATAGAGCAGACTATATATCTTGCAACGAAATAGAATTTCGTATAATTTTCAGTAAAGCGTGCTATATTGCACGGAATAGTACGGTTCTGTAGAACATTACGCTACATTTGCGTTTCTTTTGAATATTTGCATATCTCGATAAAATTTTAACATATGGCGTGCTCGTATATTACATTGTAAAGCTCAATGGATACATATTTTAGATAGTTTAAGTATTTTTCAAAAACCAAAAAAAAAATGTTGTTAAATGTTGTTATTAATGTTTGCTTAATATTTGTAGAAAAATTTATTCAAAATAAAAAAAAAAAATTTAATTTTCGATTTACTCTTTTAGCTAACACATATTAAAATTTATAAGGTCTAACGAATAGTAAGTAAGATTAAAATCAGAAAATAATATAATAATTTATAATATTTATTATTGAAATTTGGATAGCTTAATTTTGATATAAAATGTTTACCAATATTAATTAAAATTATTTTTGAATTTAACTTATTTAAAATGCTTAGATAAATTAGTTTGATGAAATATTTTAACAGTTGAATTTATATTTGTTTGATAAAAAATGCCATCAATTTAAAAAAGCCAAAAAAAATACTTTTTAAAAATAACAAAATTTATTTTAATTTTGAACTTTTTAACTAACAATGATTAATTTAATTGAAAAAAGAATAATGTCCAAGTGAAAGAAATAAAAGTATGAAATTGGTGGTCTTAGAATTAATCTTATTATTTAATTGATTTCTATTTTTAGTGCGTTAATCAACTGTTGTTTTGTTTTCCTCGTTCATAAGTACTCACCGTCATGACCAGTAAGGGCATTACGTAGAGTAGCACAAAGTTAATCATGTCAAGCAATTTGGAATTGAACATTTCACGATCCAGCACACAAATCTCCTCCTCCTGACCATCCTCGGTATGAATATTCTTGATTGTCTTACTGAAGACAAATTTGGGCGTTGAATAGACCGCCGATGTTATCCATACGGTGACAATGACCATCTGTAAGAGTGGACAAAATGGTTAGACGAGTTAATCAAACACGCAAACAATTTGTCTAATTGCGAATAAGCACACAAATTGCCATGTGAATAGCCTATTTGGACATCTTCATGTCTGTATGACTATTATGTAGTTTAATTGAAGCTATTAGCATTAACAAACGCATATTTAGTTGTAAATTGTTTCAGTTGGCTTTCATAGACACAACTTTGGACATTCATGGGCAATTATAGTAGCTCACAGAGTGTGGCAATATTTATGCTTGAACCCAACCCCAGAATTTGACATTGATATTGTCTAGCATAGGTCGCTTGGCAAGTCACCTCCTGGCAATGGGAAAAGTTTCACTTTCAACAAACTTTTGACTGCCATGGCTTATTAAGCCCTTTGGGGTAGCGCGTTCTGCAACAACTTTTTGGGTTCACTTTAATAAGTTCCATTAGCGTGCAAATTGCGGTCAAAATGGTTATCAAAGTTATTAAAATTAATACATTTTAATTGTGACTGCCAAATTTAATGAGCAGTGAAAAAAAAAATCTCACCAGTTTACTAATGCATTTTTAATATTTTTGTGAAAAATTAGCTACCTGGGAGAGAAAAATCAAAGTCGTTTAGAGCTCTTTAAAGTTAATTATGCTAATTTAATTGCAGTTTCTACTGCGTATATAAAACTGTTTTTATAAATACTGCAAGATTTTAATTTTGTATTATACATAGCTATCATTAAAACCAGTTGAAGAATTTTGTTGAGGCTTATGCTTACCGTAAATAAGAGTTAATATAAATTTTAATACGGAAATCAATTTGCACTCAGTCAATGTATTTGTGTTCTAAATTCAGAAGCTGTAGTTCATTTATTGCATATGTTATACCTCTTTTGTCATACAGAGATAAACTTAGTATCATATTTTATTATATTGTCAAAATAAATAAATTAATTAATATCGTTGTTCAAAATAATGCACACCTTGCATTTTGTGTATATCTTAGAAATATGATTCCATGACTGCTTAAAAAAAAAATCAAAAGCTCAAAGCAGCTTGTTCAGCAGTTGCTTGACTATATAATATATTTAAGCAAATTAATAACTTCAAATATTTTTGCATTTTATTTCTTTACCCTTAAGGTAGTATGCAAACTATCAGCTAATTATAAACAATTTTCATATTAGATTATTTGACCAGATATTAATTAATTAATTAATGTGAAAATCTTGCATTAAAATGTGCACATAAAAAAATAACTATTTTTTAATTAAAGCTTTTTCTAAAATCTATAATTTTTCTTTTTTTTAATTACTTTTATAGCTTTACTTGGATTTAATGCAATAAAAATAATATATATAAAGATATTCGGAATGCATTCTTTTCTTCAAATTATGAAAAATTTTGCAAATCTCTATTTAAAACTTCCACCCATAATTACACTTTTATAATGCATTTTAAAAATAATTTAAATATATTTAATAATCTATCGAATGCTGGATTGAAAGATCCAAGACTTAGGCTAAGCTTAGCTTAGGGTATTTTCTAGTCGAGCACTCGTGATAATTAGTTTGCATATTGTTGACGTTCGTCAACTGTAATACCATTCTCTTCGTTTATTGAATGCAATCAGTTGAAGTTTAACAGCCGAAGCTTGAAAACGTTTCCACACATTTCAAGTGCGAAATCAGTTAACAAATATATTTTTTCCTTATGTGCCAGTGATTATATAAATAACAAAATGAATTTTATAATAGTGCCATCAATCTTATGTTTGGTTTTGCAAGTGTCTTTTGTTCGAATGAATTCAATTTCGAAATTTGATGAGGAGTTACAGCAATCAGAAGAATTGGAATCGGCTGATGGAAAAGAAATAAGTGATACTTACGAAAATATTACTCAATCAGAAATGAGACAAAATATGATCATCGGAGAGAGAAACTGTAATAGTTTATTTTATTTTTCAATAACAAATGTTAATATTAAATTTTTAATTTGAGCAGGTAACCTACCAAGGGACGACAAAGTCGATATTGTGAAAAGTGATGACAAATGTGAGGAAAATGTTATTAAACTGACGCGACAATTGGCTGCATTTAGGGCAAAACTCTTGTCAGATGATGGCAAAATGAATGATCTGAAAGATCTCTTATCTGCCTATGAAATACAAATCGATGCCAATATAGCAACTATGGCTGCTCAACAGGATCAAATAGAGTATTTAAATAGTACTATTACTTCATACAGGCACAAAAACAATGACTTGGATGTCAAATTGACAGACTTACAGGTCAGCGGCCGAGCAGAGGCTGCCAGACTTAGACAAAGGGATGATCAGCTATTGGAATGCAAGGCAAAACTTGTAAAGTCTATGGCATCCAGTTGTCTTATCTATGGCAACTCGTCAGATATTCACATATTACATGTGCCAGGCGTAGAACCCTTTCTAGCACCCTGTGAATCTCGCTTTGAAGGTTCAGGTTGGACGGTCATTCAAAGGCGATTGGATGGTGGCGTGAATTTCAATAGAAACTGGAAAGAGTATCAGGATGGCTTTGGTGATTTAACTGGAGAGTTCTTTATTGGTTTGGAGAAAATACATAGAATGACCAAAGCGCAACCACATGAACTTCTCATTTATTTGCAAGCATATGATTTCACAACCAGATATTTCATATTTAGTAGATTTTATATTGGCTGCGAGGAGGAAGATTACAAGTTAATAGAAATAGAAAGTGACGGTTCCTATGATGATAATAATGGAAATCCTTTCACAATTAGTCAAAACCAAAAGTTTACAACCTACGATCGTGACAATGACAATTATTGGCTAAAGAACTGTGCAAAGGAATACAAAGGAGGATGGTGGTTCAATTCATGTGACTGCTTTGAACCGTGAGTATACAATTCATCGTATATATGTATATGTAGTATGTATTAAATATCATTACTTTCTTTAGGTTTGCTAATCTCAATGGAGTATATGGAAACTCTGATATTTATGGTCAGGGTATTGTGTGGACCGACTTTTCAAAAGGTTTTTCACTAAAAGCGGTTCAAATGATGATTCGACCTAGAATAGAGCAAAGGCCTAAAGAGAGTACTTTCACATCTGTAGAATATGAGCAATTATAGGTGATTTATATATTTTAATACTCACTGCAAGATAAATGTGTTAAAGAAACTCTTGAGGGCAACATACACTACTTAAAACAGCAAACAACTGCATTTTACAGTGAAAAACAACTTTATTATCTAGAACTATTTTTAAGCTTAACTATACTACAATGGAATTCCCATTAGTTTGTGTAATTAAAATTGGTATTATTTACATACATTTGACAGTATAATCAAACCGTATTTAAAACAGAAAGCAACTGTCCTTATAACAATTAAGTAAAGTCGAGTATACCCTATTACGGTACACCCTGTATCCTTTACTATATCGTATGCAATCACTCAACTGCGATTTGCTATATTGATCCTGTGATCAAGAATTTAAATATGTGTATACTTTAAATGGTCGCAAATGCCTACTTCAATCTGTTATGACCTCCATACTTAACAATATTCATTATACATTTTTTTATAAATAAATATATTTGGAAATTTTTGGATATTTATGTACAAGTATGTGTATGTATATTTAAGCCAATATTAGATGCTTAACTTTTTTTCCCAATCCAGCGGAAATTATAAATATATTGGGACAACCAATTGATAAGTTTTAGAAAGTGCACATTCATATAAAATTAATTATGGATTTTTTTGTATAACTTTCCTCGTTCAAGTGTTATTTTATTTTTCTAAAGTTGTGTATCCTTTTTGGACACTATATTACTATCATACCTTTAAATCCTTATTATTAACATTTAATTGATTGAAAAGATTTAATTCAAATGAAAAAAATATTAAATTCAACTTCCTGCTTAGATACTAGGCTTAACAAGTCTCTCACATATTCCACAATAATAATTATGACGTTGACGTGACAAAAAAAAAAAAAAAAAAAATAATAATATTTAAGTTTTTCTTACAATTAATTCTGGCTACTAACATTCTAATATTTAATATGAAGAGTTTATTATGATTGAAGTATTTTTTATATATATAAGCTTTTTTGTTTTTAATGTCTATTGAAATAACTATGCCTGAGTTAGTTCCAATGAATTTTTATCACAAAAATAAACCACTTGGAATTGTAACAGAGAAAATGTTATACTCACCCTTAGACGTGCCGCAGTTAAAATTTGTTTGCATGTTATTGGATGTACAATGGCAAAGTAACGCTCCATACAGATGACAACAAGGATGAAAATTGATGCCGTGTAGCTCAGCGAGTGTACAAATTGATACATGCGACAGAGAAATTCGCCAAACACCCAGCTGAAAATAGTCAAAAAATACAACAAAAAAAAATCAAAATTAGCTAAATTTATTTTTAAAGTTCTACACAATAATATTTGTGTTATAGGTAAAGCAGACACCATAATATCCCATTGGCTTTGGCCAAGGGCAATGCGATTGTCACAGCAGGAGGCTTTCAGGATGCCAATTCACATAAAATGTTATGGCATGCCCACCGCAAACTAATGCGGCATTAAGGTATCATTAGAATTTTATGTTGCCACGGCTATTCACACTTCGCTTTTCTACCCTGTACTCATAAAATTTTGTAAAACGGGCATGTTAAAATTGTGCTGATGTGTAAAACAGACCCTAAATAAGAACAGGTTTAACAGAAAGCTTGTAGATTTGCTGCCATAATAATTTCGCTATATTTTTTTTTGAGATATATTTAATTTTTTAATAAAAACAGAATTTCTTTAAAAAATTGTGTACATCTACTTATGTATTTGTGTATTAATATGTAGGGTATCTGCTAGTCAATCACTATCAATTTAGAGTAAAGTATTGTTACTTGTTTATTATTGCATTATAATGTCGGTCAAAAAATTTCAGCGAAACGTTACGAGAGCCAGGATTATTGTGTTGCAGGATTAACACGTAATTCTATTTTGGGAAACCTGTAGCTGGCGTGGAGCAAGTGGTGTCTAATAAGAGGAAATTGTTGTGCTTTGTCGTTTGATTGCAGGTCGGATTTTTGGGTCCTTTTTTAGCTGTCATCCTTGTTGGGGGTATGGCATTAAAAATTATTGCCCTTATGCCAGCTGTTTGGAATTGTTTGCTGCAGGTAAAAGGCAATAAAATGCTTTGGTACTCAAAAGTGCATTAGCACTGAAAGCTTCTATTATTATTTAAGAAAAGATTTTATTAAACTTATATATTACAAAACTTCTTCAAAAAATTTAAGAAACATTTATTTATTACGTGTTATTCCAATTGTAGCTTAAAAATATAGTCGTTCAATTTTCAGCAATTTTAAGCAAATTGCTTAAAGTATATACAAACTTGGAATTGGCAAACTTTATGGAGATACCTTAAAAACTATAAAATTTCTTATTTGACACTTTGTTAAAGCTTTTATTCTTTTTGCTCATTATAACACATCGAACTGATAAATTTGCTTTCCATGAAAATAAAAATGAAATTTACAAAATTGAATTTTCTTATATCGAAATGTTTTTTTAAATTTTTGTGCACAAATTAAATTATACGTATTTTTTATGAGCATTTAAAGTGACATTTTTATATATCTGACTCACACACTCTAAAATTTCTGTTTGACGTTTATCATATGTTCTCCAATAATAAAGGTCCTTTACACAATTTGTCCAACTTATGCATAAATTTATGAGCTTTTTGATATGATAATTAAGTAGCTTATATTACAGCTTGTCCTATTAAAATTTATACGGACAAATGGTTTTAACTTCTGGGAAATTCGAACTTTTTATTGGAAATAAATGAGATATTTTAAAATATGCACAAAAATGACTGCAAAAATAAATAAATAAAAAAGCTGTGAAATGAGAGCCAATAATAATTTTCAAATTATATAAATAAATAGGCAAGTATTTATTTACATTTTAATTTATATTTGTATGCAAATGAGCTTATTGAATACATTTTTAATGTGGTCATGCAGCTTTTATATCTATTTAAAATATAATAACTTTGTAGAAGGGGTAAAAAATGTAATCTTTAAATAATAATATCACGGAAAATTAAATTAAATTATTTTGAAACTTATTAATTAACTGTGTAAAAGCAATTCAAACTAACATATGTGATTTATCATATAGAAAGCATCATTTGAATTGTATTTATTTTTAATAGAAATTTTCTATATATAATCAACACATTTTGATATATAAACAAGCAATTGCATTGCCATCGGAAGATCCCGTTCACGGTATACTCTACTTCCTACGGGGGTTTTTTTTGGCAAGCTTACAGTGAAAGTTTCAAGTAAATTCGATGACCTTAGCTATGAAGATCTGGGCATAAAGATATTACCAATTTGGAGGCCACGAAACATTATTTTTAAATGCTAAATCCCAATGAGGTTATAAGAATAAAATTTTTAAGACTTAGTTTAAAAAATTTAATGGAATATTAGTTTAATATTATCGACAAAATTTTCAATCTGACAGACTTCTATGACTAGAAGGAATAGAGTATATTCAATGCATTTTTATATGCAAAAAAATACAAATTCAGTTCAAATGCACATGAAAAATGTGAATAATTTATATATGCTTTTCTTTGTTTATTATTTGTTGGCTGTTTGCTCATTTGCTGAATGTTGACTTATTTTGCCAGAATTGCAAGCAAGCGTGCAACACGCAATAAAAATAAACAACAATAAAGCAAATGACTGAAAAACAACATAATAAAAAGGCAAATATATAAAAATTTATAGAACAACATTTGCACAATTGAAATGTTCATTTTTGAGTTAAAATGAAATTCAATTTCTCGAGGAAAAAAAACAAATATAAACGAGGACATTTATTTCTTAATAGTAAGTAAACTATTATAAAAATAATTGAATATTGAAATAATCTGCTTGACAAACACATTTATAAAATAACTTTTACAAAATGACACAAACTTGTTGGCCAAGTGTCAGTTTCTGAACGAGAAACCTAAACTCAGAATAAAATGAGAAAATCTATTTGATATACGAGTAAAGCATCTGTTCTCTGTACAAGACACAAACAAAAAAAGCCAATGTTACTGGAAACAGTTCTGTTTAAGGATTGTATTGCTATATATTGGCATCGGAGATGCCAATTGTTCTGAACAAAAATAATATATATTGCATTTTAAAAGGTAGCAAATAGCTCCATCAATGCATTGCAAAATTCGTGAGAAACTTATAAAATTCTGTGCAAAGAAACAATAATATAGCTAGTTATGCATAAAGTGTGCATAACAAATGTACAACCTACTGAGCATGTAAACGTTCCTCATACGCCACGTTATGCCGCATTAACAAAGGTTTCAGTCGAAGTGGAGCTGCCTTGTATACAGATGCCCTGTTACCTGTCACCAGGTGCATTTTATATGCACACATTTCACTGTGTCCCTGGGAATTTTGTCAGCTGCATACGCTAAACATTCGAAGGACGATTCGAGGCTTTATGTTGAATATATTAAAGACAGAACTGAAACTCCAAGCTCAGTTCCAAAAGGATGCAGGTGTTGACAACGTATAAAAAAGTGCATATTAACAATTATGTTTACACAATACTTACTGGAATACTGAAGTACATGGAGGTTAACACGTTACAAGGCTTATGTAAGCAGCTCCTAACAAAATTTTTTTTTCTGCTGACCATTGCCATCTCATTTGAGCTTCCTATTGCTACAAGGACTTTTTCTGGCTTACACTCTTTCGCCAGAGATTATTTTATTTGCGAACATGCAAATGTGTGTGTGTGTGTGTGTGTGAGCATGAGCGAGGATAGTATTTAATATATAAAGTATACTTTATATATATATACATACTATATACATGGTTTTTTTGCGTGTGTGTGTGTTTGCGAATAAAAATAGTAAAAGCGTGTTGTGAGCTGAGGTGGAAGTGGAAGGTGAAGTTGGGTCGGATCACGCCTTGATACACACGTTGCAAAAGTGTAACTTGTTTGTGTTGTACTGTACCCTGTACTGCAACAAAACATATAAAAAGTTAACTAAAAATTAGAAAATTTAAACTCTCGGATGCTTAAATCTTCCGAAAATAAGAATTTTTGTGTTTTATTTAAAACAAAAAGATAAATAACACAACTACCTGTGCTCCGATTCCCTATTTAAATATTTTGTCATACCCATGTGTATATTAGGTAAAAACACACGTAAATATTTCTAAAAGTTCAAATTAAGTGAAATTAAAAAACATAAAAGAAATTTTAGGAATAATTAAGAAAAGCATTCAATCATTTTTTATAATTATGCCAATGTCTGAGAATATAACGAATCAATTGGATTTCCATAAGGATATCGTAATTCACAATTTCATAATTATAAATAAATTAAATTTACTTTTTTTTTGGACATATTTTTTGAATTAAATAAATCGTCCAGATATTCGAATATTTCAAAATTGATAACATTCAAATATTTTAAAGGAAATTTTACTAGCTGAATTCAGGGTATCTTTCAGTCGATCATACTGGACCCTAGTTTTTTTATTTGATTTTTTGTTGTTCAGCTGCAAGTTGAATTTTATGTTGCATGCTTCCGGGCTTCAGTCGTGGCGAATTCGTCAGCGGCCAACGCCGTTTGAATAATAGAACATGGGTTTGAAAAAGAGTTTTTTTGGAAAGCCGAATATATTTTACGCTACACACTGCAGGCAGAACAAATAATAAATTATGCACTGAAGCTTTAAGTGCTTTAGTGTTTCTCAGAAAATAAAAGCAAATGATTAATTATTATGTAGAAAGATTATGATGATTTAATTTATGTAAAATTTTTCTATTTATTTATATTTTGTGGAAAATATAACAACAATGTATCAGTTTACTTTATAACACGATTAATACCTAGAACTTGAATAACGAAGCCCGTTGGTCAGTTTCTTTATTGAATTGGATAATTTGCATTATTTCTAACAATCCTTAAAGTTTTTAACCGAAATAAATTAAGGTATTAAAATATCTTGTAGTAGAATATGCAAAATATAAATTTTATTGTTTTGCTTTTGGCTACACTTGTGTCTCTGCACGTAATTTGTAATTGGAATGTTAATTAAAATGTACTTATCTAGATTCTAACTTACCTGTCTATAAGATAGATGGACAGATTCTGCATTACACAGAAGAGACCCACACAAAAGTCGGCAAATGCCAAGTTGGCCAAGAAGAAATTGGTTATTGATCGTAAGCGACGCGACAACGTGACCACCAATATCACAAGTAGATTGCCTGAAAATAGAAGAGAAATTTAGAGATATCAAAATGTCTATTAAATTTTTGCAACAATTCCAAAACAAAAGCTGCCAAAACCATGGAAACCAACTGGGAGATATTAAAAATGTTAACAAAACATTTTGGCAAGTGGGGCAAACAAAGGAGGTAAGAGGAAACCCAGCTAAACTAGCTCTCAATTTCTACTAGGCCAAATACAAGTTTTTGCTAGACAGCTGACAGTTTTTCCTGCACTGGGACACAATAACTTTCTGCAGTCTGTGTACATTTTGGATGACAATTTTTGTCGCATTCCCTTAACGTTTGGTTTAATGTTCCGTTGAAAGTTTATTTTAATTAGGGGTTTCGTCCATGCCAGCACTCTAAATGTGTGTTTCCATCTACTAGTAGATGTCTGTATGTTGCCTTAATTAAATGAAAGCTCTGCCAAGTGGATTTAAATGACAGCAACTAAGGGCTTATGATGTGTGGCCTCCAATTGAATGGAATGTGCAGCATATTAGCTTTGTGATACTCTTGGCAGTACTATGAATGTGAAAAAGGCTTAAATGCATAACAATTTAACTGCAGAATAAATAAAACAATTTGTCTTGAGCTACAGTATATTATGTTTAAATCTGACTTAAGTTAAAAGCGAACCGATAAAATGATTTATTTTGAAATAAGCTTACTGCTAACATTAAAGAGATTAAGTCACCTTAATTATTAAGAAGAAATTTCTGTAAAGAACAATTTGTTTTACTTCTTTGACATTTTTTGAGCTTATTTTTTTTTTTAATTTTCCACGCATGTCTCAACAAATGAAAGGAAAACAAACAGGAAACTTTTACAACACATGTAACAAGCAGACCGGAACCTTCTTTATTAGTCCGTATTCTCTCCATTTTTGTAACCCATTGAAATAGCTCATCCTTGGCAACATTTTGTTCGGTTTTGTTCAGAATTGTTCGCTCCGCTTGTTTGAACTAATTAAAAAAGTTATTGTTGAAATTTACTTGTCGTATGCCAGTGCCAACAAATAATTATAATACATTTGTGGGCAAAAAAATAAATAAATATATATATAATATGTTCTCTCTTTATTTTTGCAGTCAAATGGGCCGGGCAATATATATATTTATTCACAAAATATATGACCGAATTTATGCACATTTGGCTGAACTGTAATTAATTCTTGTTTTAGCTATTATGCATGCATATATGTATGTATTAAACGAGTTGTTGCAAATTGTTTGAAATTTACATAATAAATTATTTTTAGGCTTGCCAGACCACAATGTGTACATGAATGACATACAACATGATTTTACTTATAAGGAATTTTAATTTTACAATTGAACACACAACTTGTGTGATACAATTAAATGCATTTACAATTTAAGTTAAGTTCAGGCAATTAAATAGCTTAAAGTTCCATAAATGCAACTTGCGGCAGCTGTAGCCTGCGTTACCCCGAGTTACCTTAACCACGCAGTTAGTCCTTCGTCTTGGGTTTCAATTTCAAACCTACTCAAACCACAATTGGTGGGTCAAATATGTTTGAGGTTTGAAATGTATTTGCTTAATAAGACATACGTTGTTAGCGGTTCCTAAGGCAACTTCTGCACTCTACCAGAGAGTGTGTGTGTGTATGGTGTTAAAGCATTTTCTGATTAAAATTAAAGCCGTTTAGCAATCTTCAGAGCTATTTAAACCCTCTTTTAACGAACTGGCATGTAATACTAGAAATTCATCTTTAACTTTAATCAGAAAACGAATAAAGTGATGTTGTCATTTGTAGCTAAAATTCGTCTTTGCTCAAAACCTATAATTAATAACACTACGCACATATACATTTATTCTCAAATAAATTATATTAAATTCAAGCAGTCCAAAGCAGTTTAATACCGTTTTCTTTAATAACTCCAGTGTAAATAATCCGATTGAAGTTTACCAGTAATCATATAAAATATCAGTAATTCAAAATTTCCTATTTGAAGTGATATTATGGAATAGACAATCTGACCAAATTTTATCTAAATGGGACTACTAAATCTTAAACTACTTTAATATCTTGAGGCAAGTAGTATAGCTTAATCTGCTGCTCAAATAAGTTAACCAATCTTTGATAAATGCAATAATCAAGTAAATATATATTTTTTTCCTTTAATTGTATAAGTGACCTTGAACTTAAGGATTTCGTTTCTGTTACACATACGCCTCATGTGGCGCCCCATATAAATAAATTGCATCAATTAGTCATTACGACTTTTGTTTATCTGCGCTTAATTACAGACACATTAATTTGGCATTCTTAGTTCCGACCCCGCAGCTCCCATACCCTTATTGTAATAATTATGTCATGCCAAATGGCTTTTAGAATCAATTATGTTTTGGAGTATTTCAAACATGGGCCCCATCATGGGTGAGATTTACAAATGGCGACACAAAACATGACACAGTGTCTCAAAATGTAAGCAACCTATTTGCTTCAGAAAATGTTTGGGGGTGTTAAACCAAGGGGAAGGGTATGTGTGTTGAATTGGCCAACATGTAAAACACTGGGCCATAAAATTTGCAACTTGCAGTCACGTCCTCAGATGGCTTTGTTGTTGTGGTTTCTCGGTAGCAGCTATGACAGGCACTTTATTGCCCTTTTGCTGTTGCCGTTTTACATTAGCAGTCGGAGACCATTTGCCTGAGTGTGTGTGTGTATCTATGTGCCACTAATTGCTGCACCCCTGGGTCGTTGCGGGAGCAGCCCTGGACAGCCATTTACAGCTTTTGTCGCTACGGCAAACAAAACGTTTAATTCAATGACATTATATTTGCTTTTAAGCTTATCTGCATTAACTAAGCTAGTAATTTACATTAAAGTACATGTTAGAATAATTATCATCAGGGTAATGCCGACTGGAGACACTTGTCGACTTGCTACAGCTAATTGATATAGTAATTTGAAAAGAAATCTAGTAAATTTAAAAGAGGGATGTGCAACGATAATTATTAAAAAAATGTTTATATTTCACAAGAAATTTTTAAAAGCAATAAACAAAATTGCACTAGCAATAATGTAAAATCATAAAGATTTTATTTTGACAGGTGAGCTCAATTTAAAAATAATGAAAAGTGAATTAATCTCTATTTAAAATACATTATTTAACTAAATCATGTGTATATTTACTTGAATAATTAATAGTCACTTAACACTAAACTGATTTGTGGACCACACAAACCGCACATCAACAATTCTTGACCCAAGAACTGGTCTTAACCGCATAAACCAAAAGCTGAAAGTCGGTCAAACGGTCAAGCCACAAAAGACCTTTATACCATATCAGTAGACAGTTTTTTATGGAAAGGAGCAGCTTTGAGTAATTGCCAAGTCAGCAGTTATCGGACAGAGATACACCAAGGAGAACAGAAAACAAAAGGGAATCCTCAATAAACAGCAGCACAAACATATAACAGGACGACAATGTCAGGACTGGGATCAATGTAAGGACACAACATGTGATGATGGCCAATTTGTTTTGCCTTTATTTTTAGCTTAGAGTGAAGGCCTTAGAAGTAAGACCATAGGCGGTCAAGGCTAATGGAGTTGACAGTTGGGAACTAAGTAACCAAACAATAAGATTAAAATATAAATCAATTTTTAGGCTTATAATTTTTAATTTAATTTTGAGATATACGCATTAAAGAAAATGGATAGCAAAATATGTGTTTTGTTTTCTTTACTGAAATGAAATATATTTATTTATTAAAAGTATTATCTTATCATAAAAACTTACCAAAGAAGCAACAACAGAAGACAATGGAGTAGAGTGTGATGAATATGATGCGCACATCGGTGCGATCAAAGATATATTCACTAGTATTCTCGGCTCCCTCCTCATCCTCTAAAGCGATCAGTCCGCTGCCCTCCTGGCTTACAGTCAGAGCTGTGGTTTGTGGTGGAATTAACGAGGATGTTGTCTCATTAAAGGACAATGCGATTTCCGTGCTGCTAGCACTGACTGCCAGGGAGGAATCATTTGCAGGCGCTGCCAAAGAGCAGTCAACTAATAGGAGCGGGAACAGGAGCAAGGATATGAAGGGCCACGGAAATGCGTGGGTGTGTGTGCTGCAAGTTGGTTGCAGGGTGAATTCCTCTGATTGTTGTGGTTGTTCCTGTTGCCACTCTTGTAAGCCGGAAATGCTATAATTTGTAGTTGCAGACAAGCTTCTGTTGTGGCTGTTGCTGTTTTGATTATGTGGCTCGTTTTCGTTGTCATCATTATCATCATCATCATCATAAGCTGCTGATATGTTGCTGCTGCCACTTTGGCGCTGTTGTTTATGTTCTCGTCTCAGCGCTGCTTCCGCTTCCTGTCGATGCCGCCGCCATTGCCGCTGCCAGGACGATGTCGACGTCGACGTAGAAGTCCACTGTAGGGTATAAGCGCTCATAATGCTAATAATGCGATGCAGCTGCAATAAACACAGAAAAAGAGAGAGAGGGAGAGGAATATCAAATAATTGTTGGAGAGAGAGAGAGATAAGTAGCTGCATGGTTAGCCATAATCAGTTGCCTGAGGAAACCACCGATGCCAGGAAGCACTTAACCATAATTAAAATTTACTGAAGCAGTTATGAAATAGTGCTTTCCCCGAAAAGCTAATTTTCTCCCAAATTATGCATACGCGGTGCTTAAATTTTCAGTTATAAATATTGACAGGGAATATTGGGATTGAGACTTGTTAAAACACATTTTGCATTTATAATCGCATACAAAAGAATTCAGGAATATTAATTAATTTTTGCATTAATGTGTCTACATTTCATTAAAGTTTATTCTCCTTGGAGATAGATTTTCAATATACGAGTATAAAGAAATATAACAAAAAATATTTGTAATTTTTATTCACTCAAATTAAAAATTTAAAATAAATTCGTTTAAATAAATAACGATATATAACCAAATATTTTTATTTTAATTTTATTTACTTATATTTGAAATTTAAAATAAATTCGTTTTTTTTCTGCTACTGCATTCATTAATTTATTGTAAATGTAACGAAAATAGTGTAGTATAATCAAATTACAACAAAAAAATTTTTATTCAGAACTATGATTTCTTTATAATTCAGCGAAAAATATAACAAATATTTAATTTCATTTTATAATTTACGATTTCCTTATAACTCAGCGAATAATATAATAAATATTTCATTTGATTTTATATTAGTAAATATTAAATATTTTTATGAAATTTGTTCGTACATAAATATTAAATACAGAGATATTGTTCGATTTGAGGCATTAAAAAATGCTCATAATTAAAACCAATTCGCAGCTTTTTTAAATAGCAGTTTAAAATCTTAGATAGTTCAGATACATATATTTAAATAGCAACATTGCTCAAGTTGTGCATTTCTCTGTAGTTTGAAAAATAACATAAATATTTAAATTTTATGTGATTATAGATTACATCATCTATTCGTAATATAATTTGATATAGCTACACTTACAATAGTTACCCAATTTCATGAGTAGAGACTACAATGAGATCATATTATTTTACACGTTTTAACAACAGTTAATTACATTTGTGAATCAAGAGGCTTTATCAAACTAAAATCCAACCACTAAAATGTTTATGTGACAATTTGTTTATGTTGTTTATTGACTGTTCATGTTGGCATTTAAATACAGTAATTCTCCCTCTTTCTCCTTGACCAAAAATATAATATTATATTTACATTTGGCATATTATAAAACCCTGACTTGTGCGTGTTTGACAAGCATGACGATTCAACAGCGTTTTAATTACTTGATAGCTGTTTTTGTGTATCTGTGTGTTGTGTGTGGAAATGCGTACTCATATGAGTATAAATGAACACGAGTCCTTATTAATTAGAGCACGTTTCACAAATGGGAACAAACAGTGAAATGGGCAATAATCAAAGCCCAGATGATGGGCAAAGGGGAATATTTTGGGGGGAATCGAACAACCTGCACTCGCTGCACTCGTTTAATTAGCCACGAAACGTTGCGCACATCAAAAATAATGAAAAGTGGAAGCAAAAATAAACAAAGAAACTGAGATAGAGGGAGGAGAATTACTACTACTTTTTGTGAAATTAAAATCTTCAATTGTCATTATACACTTCCTAGGGTATATGAAGTAATCATGTGTATCTGTAATTAATAAAATGGGTAAGAGGGGATTCAAATACTGTGAAAATGTATAACAGAGCAATAAGGAGGCATTTCCGACCATATAAACTATATTTAATCTTGTTCAGGATCAATAGACGAGACGATTTAGACCAGTTCGTTCGTTTGTCCGTCTGTACAATCGCACGGAATTCGGAGATTAAAAGACTTAAAGACATAGTCTTAGTATTATTAACTAAGATAATTTTAATTGATTTTATAAATAATTTCCACAAGCTGATTAAACATAATCTTTGCCTTGATTTAAAAAAAAATGCAGACAAAAGTTACATTTGGCTGATCGAAGAAAAAGTTTTTCTAAATGTCTCGAAATTTAAGTAAAACTTTAAATTGCATCCTCTAGAGATAAGTGTTCTTACTTGTTTACAAACTTATTAGAAGACAAATGTTTCAATTATGCGCATTATTAAAAGCAATTTAATTAAAAGAAACAGACAAGTAAGACTAAATAATTGTGGACTGGAGAGAGAAAAGCCAAAGGAAAAATGTCACATATGTGAAAATTTGTGTAACAATTTACTTCGTCAAGTTTAATTGTGTTAAGTGCAGAAAAGAAAGAAGAGTACATCCACGTGTCGGTTCAAAAAGGATGAGTAAATATGTTGCGGCTAAAATGTCATTCATTAGATACTTAAGTCTGAAAGGCAGCATTTGACAAGACATCCACTTGTCAAAAAACTGAGATTTGTGTAATTGTTAAAGTACACTTAAATAAAATTGAAGGCAAATAATTAAGCATAAGGTGAAGCATATTTTCTAGTATCTTTTATCAAATTTTATACTTAATATAAGACAGTTAAACTTAATTCACCGCAAATCTCAAAAAAAAAAAAAAAATGCAATTCAAAGTTTTTCTTTTTCCATGCACACTTAAAGCCGACAAAAGGGAAAAACAAAACAAAGGGTCCAAAGTGGCAATCATATTCCAAATGAAGCATCGAAAACAAAGTTCTTTTTTTCCTCATACCCCCAACACTCGACACCTTTTATTCTGCCACATAACCCTTTCATAGCGCACTTTGTCGGCAATTTCAAAGGTTTCCATTGCATTGGCGCTAAAAGTTGCTCCGATGTCTCTATGGATGCGATAATGTGGGTCAAACAGCAAGAACTGCAATTAAAGGAAACACTTAATTGCCTGAAATTATAATTAATGAGGCCGACAAAGCAAAATGCAACTACTTAAGCGCCATTTACGGATCTTGTATTGGCAAAATTCCTTTAATTTTCAGGTGAATGTTTGCAATTGTTTAAAAAGTCGTGTCAATAAACTTAATTCATTGCAGGTCGTTTGATTAAAAAAATTGTTAAACTAAGTTATAAATACTCTTTTGGAATGAACTAAGCTAATTTGTAAATTATTTTCAAATAACTGAGTTGAGCTTACGTACCTGTAATTAATTAATTGCGATAAACTAACAATTATTTCATTTAAATACGTATCATAAGTAATGCTGTAAAAATGTGCAAAAGGATATTCTCGGCTATACTACACTATATTACTCTTAATTGATTTTTTAATTTCTTCTCAAATATCTATAGCATTTTTTATTTATATTATTATCACAAAATTCGACTAAAACCTTGAAAAGTATTCACAATTATAGTATTGTTATAAATAATACAATATTTCTTGTATTTTTTTTTTTTTTTAATAAATTAAGTTTTTAATATTTTCCCTGTAACGCAAAAAACTAAGTTGATGACCAAAATTTAGAACAATTTAAAGGTGGACAACTCTCTTTTATATAGCGTTTATTTTCTCTTATAATAAATTTTCGACAATTTTTTTTTTAAATATAAAAAAGCTTTATTAATTTATCAATTTAATAATTTATCATTCAACGAACTAACGCTTCGATTTAATTTTTGGCATGAATTTTTATAAAAGGAGTCAAAGTCACAGTTCATTTAATTCATACACATTTCGATTGATTTTGAATCTGAACTTTATATGTATCGGTATATGGATGATACGATTACATAGGGCTGAGTGCCAACAATTTGCAAATACGATATAAAATCCATGTAGAATCCTTTTGTTTAGCATTTCTCTGTTTGCACATACGAAAGACGAGGCTTACAACTTGCTGGTTGGCATCTAATAAACATTCCAATGTCGAGAATCTGCTGTTTGTGCTTCAATGTTTGGCTCAAACTCAGCTGGCAGGTTTACACGGCGTCCTTGTTACCTTGCCATTGGCAAAACTGTAAACTAATGTCAAATGCAGGTGCTCAAAACAAAGGGCAGGGGTTGTGGGAAGCCGGATAAGCCCAGTAAACACATCTATGATTCGGGTCCTGTTGCAAGTCCTTGCCGCGACAGTTGTTTGGGCTTACATAGTATGGAGTCACGATTGCAGCTGGCAATGGCAGACTTTAGGATTAGTTTGCCTCTAAGTGATATTACATGCTGCTTGAGCTCGCATTTCCTCGCAAGGTGTATAGAGCCCCACAGCACTCAACACACAGCCTAATGCCACTTTTTGCATACACTGAAGTACATGCAACATACAACATGCACCTCGAAAGACAAGACATAATGAAAAGCCACTGCATTTAATAATACGTAACAGACACTTCACACAAAGAAATATGAAGCGACGAAAAATATTTGAACTTGTGTGCATAAAAAGTTATTCTGCATATGCAAAAAGCAGTTTAGAAATTTGATAGAATATTTGTTAGAAAATATTCAAAAAATATGAAATAAATGTTGGTCTGAGATAAAATTCATCTGTAGTCATTTTCAAGCTGAATGAAAAAGTAATTAAAATTTTCATTTAATGTATAAAGTCTGTCTGATCAAATATTTAAGTCATACTTTGATGACTTCGATACAAAATCTGTTAAGCGGAATGTAATTTATATCATTTCTTTGATATCTGTTCAATATGTACATAAATGTATATTAAATTTGTTCAGATGCAACATATGCGCATCCTTTAGCAATGTACGTTTCTTTATATGTAAAATGCACTTATTAAAAAAAAAATTTTAAAAAAATAACATACGAGTAAATTGTTTATTTTTTTACTCATTCAGTTTTTTCATTATGTTGGTTTTAATGGTCAACATCATGAAAATGTTAATAAAATGGGCGAAAAAATAACAAAAAAAAATTCTGAAAGCTCTGGTTGCCAATTTGTTGTGTAATTGTAATTCTCCAACTTTCATATGGTATGCAAATTGTCGAGCTGCGTGCTGTGGGTACAGAATCATTGAGCAACTGTGAAAATAATGAATGTCCACTAATGTGTAGTATTTCTTATTGAGATACTCTTTAATAATAAGATCTATGTGAATCAAATTTGTAACTTATTATAATAGCCAAGATTTATTAATCCTCAAAAATTTCATTACATAATAAATCTCTTATGTTGAAACAATTTTAATTTAGATTAATCAATTACATTTATAAAATATATTTCACAAGTGTATTCCCAGTTCGGCTAATAATTTTTTCATTTTTACCTAATTTTTTCATGTATTTTTTGTCGCTTTAGCAGAGTGAATTTAACAATTTTTTATGCATCAGTTTTTTTATTTTCGATTGTTTTAAGTGTTGACATTTTTCAGTTGGTATGTTGATGTCTGCATAATGGTTGTATCTTTATCTATGTTTTTAGATGTATCTGTGGCTTTATCTGTGCACACTTGTGTTTGATTGTGCATTCCAATTAGTTGAAATGTCAAACGTTTATTTCTCTAATGTTCATTGACCGCACTTTGTTTGTTCATGCATATGTAGTTTAATTAGTGTTGTTATATGTATGTATGTATAAGTAATTGCTATTGTTATTTCAGCTAATGCAACATATTTGCATAGTAGCTTAAAGAGTTACCAAAGTTACTAAATAAACACTTTATGCCCGCCTTCAACTAATTCCCCGAGTCGTAAAGCCAACGACAACGCGCTACTGAAGCCATTCCAGAGTTGTCAAGTTACAAGTTATGTGACAGCAACAAGAGGCAAATGTCTGGAACCAAAACATCAAGTTGTAAATGCTTGGGATTTAATGCCAGGATACTGACTTATATACGACGCTTGCAGGATGTTACTGACAGCTACTCGAGCTGCATTTTAAGCACCTGGCTAAACTAAATAGTTTGTCAGGAGTTTTGGTGGCAATGGCGTCGACTTCCGCAACGGAAATTGTTTGACGCCTTAATGAGCCAAGTGGAGCCATGGATTGACTATGTGCTAGGCGGAGGAGGTGTGAAATGGGCGGGGCAACTAAGCCGCTTGAGAGATTAAAAGTGTCTTAGATAACCAAAGTGATTTGCCTGATTCTGATTTAATTAAAAAGCAGCATCAAGTGCTAAGAAAACATGAATCTTCTTGAAATTGATTTGTCAGGTAAAACTCTCCTGGGTGCCAAGTCTTAGGAAGGTATTTAAAGGGACTCTGATGATGAAAAATTAATTTAAATTTAATGCACTTTAACAAATTATATCGAACAGCAAATGGAATAGATTTAAATATATGCCTGCCTCCCATAGTAAAGCGTAGAAATAAAGTTTCATTAAAAAAATATTTAAGTGTAAAAATGTGTGCAATAAAATCTGCTCAAAAGTTATATAAAATTTAAGGAAATTCATAAAAGGAGTAAGATTCGAACTCTTTTATTTATTTTTTTTGTTTGCAATCAGCGCACTAATTAACATATAAATGTACACTTAAAATTTCGGCATATAGGAATTTTTTAAAATTTGGTGAATAGTGGTAATAATTTAAGTAAAAAATTTTACAACATTTTTTATTATTTTTAAAAAATATAAAAATTATTTATCCTTTCGCACAGCAAGATAAAAATGTTAGTAAGCCAAAGTTTGTATTTAATGTTTAAAAATAACTTTCCCATCAAATAAAGATCATACTGCATATTAATCATTGAAAAATTTTCGTGTATTCCGAAAACATTTCCAACAGCGCCTTCAACTTGTTTAATCTTGGCTATAATTTCGTTGACTTTTAATGCACAAAAATCACGCAAGATGGCAATGGAAAAACTGCAACTCAAATGGCAAAAACTTGTGCAATTTTCTTTTGCCTGACTCTGCTGCCAAAAAAGGAAAAGTCATTACAAATTGTACAAAATGTTTTGCAGCTGTTGTTGTTGTTGTTGTTACATCGTACACCCATCTGCCAGCTTTCTCCCTTAGTGTCCTCAATGTATCCTTCCCTCTGCCATGTTTGCGTAAATTGTGCTGAAGTAAGGACATTAAGTGGTAATTGAGTGTTCACTGTGCACCATGTGAAATATGCTGTCCCGGAAAAAAATTCGAACCGACATGTGAGCAGAAGGAAAACTGGACTTTTACTGTTAACAGTGGACTGCTGGGATCCTTGGCATGGGGGTCCTGCATGATAACTATGATTTATGTTGCCAGTTTTTGGCTGCCAACCAAAATGCAATGCAATTGTTGGCAGTAAAAGAGTTTTTCTCTGTGCGACATTTAAAAATGTATTCATTTGACGCTACAGAGATATTTTTGGAAAATATAACTAAATGGAAATTGTTTTAATAAAATATGCTTATATTTTTAATCGAATTTATAAAAGTCAGACTTGTAAGACTGAGAACTTTACCTGATTAATTATAACAGCTAAATTTTCAATTTTCTCACAAAATGTGTGCTCCCTTTATTTCCCAGATAATGTCTTAGGCTCCTTAGCATATAATATATATAATTTTACTTTGACTGTCGAAACTTTTCCTACTCGTTTCGTAATCAGCTTAAAAGCTCCCACAACAATGCCCATCACCTGTTCCAAGGTTGCACCCAAGGCTTTCCAATGATTCCCCAAAAATGTTGCGTGGGACAACAATCTATTTTCCACCCACAACTATTATACTCAGACTGAGGCAACAATGCGTTGCAAGCTCAAGTGTGGGTTCTATTGGATGCCAATTTGGCCCGGGAGCTGCACAAACAAATTGGCAAACGGCGGTAACAACTTGCGGCCAATTTGTGCATTGGAATTGCAAACGCCATCGGTGCCGGGGCTCGTATTGCATATTTATGGCCGAGACTGCAATTTATATAGCTCAAGTTGCAAATGGCAATTGGTAAAGTCTTTATCGACTATTTTTTTTTATTAAATTTCCATAAAAGTTACATTTTTTAGCTCGTTGATGCTACGTTTATTGTATTTGGCCCCTAGGCTGTGAGAAATTCTTTAGCTGGGATTATGTAAAAGTTTTAAGGCCTGCACGCGGCAGACTCCCGCTGAAAATGGCGGAAGCCTTAACTTGAAAAAGTTTTTTTATTTAAGAATTTTTGAGTGTGACAGGCTTGCTATTATTGAGCAGTGACAATGACATCGACAGGAGCTATCTCGATAGTCAAAAGAAAAAGAAAGGAATTCCGTTAAAAATTCTTGGCTAATTTTAAAAAAAGTAAAACTTTTAAAAAATTTAAGACTTGATTTGATTGATGATATAAAATGTATTAAATATAATTTTATGTAATATTCGCTCACAAACCATTATTGATTTTCCGTTCTCTGATTAATTATAATTGTACACAAAAGATATACTGGGTTTATTTCTCTGTTTAAAGATAAATATTAGATTGCCATTTTTTCTCAGAAATCATGCACACATAGGCATAATATTGAGCTGGGAAATTTATACATTGCATTATGCAAATGAGTTTTGTTAATAAAGCATAGATTATGATTATGATTAGTTGTTTTGAACCATGGAAATCAACTTTCTACTTAAACTTTACTTTTTATACAGAAATTGTGAAGACAAAAACGAACTTTGAGACAGACACCAACATTTAATTAGACAAATTACCATAATAAATTGTTAAATCAAATTGATAAAGATATGGCGACTATTTCAATTTGCCACCGACGTACCTGAAAAAAACAGATACGAATGTATTTGTTGAAGTGTAATAATAAAAACATAGTACGTATATGTATATGAGATGTGCAAATTGACTACATTGACTAACAAGGATACAGTTCGTATGTGGCCAAGAAATATGCATACTTAAAACATATCTTTAAAGCTTATGAAAACCACAGCAATTAAATTACAATTCAATTGAAAAATTTAAAAGACTGCATAACTGAGACTGCACTGAAAATAAACAATGGCGCTAGACATCTGCCACTTGGTGTTATTTGCGTAAACAAAAGAACAAGGAAAATGTCAGCAATTGTTGGCTTAGGACTAGGGGGGGGGGGATACGTAGAAGGGTCACAATCTTAGCCTGTTGAGTGTGTGAGTGTGTGTGTGTGGCGAGTGTCGTGACATTGCCCCCAGCAGCTTAGCACTCGATAATTAAAATGGGGCCCATGGGTCGAGGACACGCCCAACGTGTCGGGTCGGTCGCTTCTGACCTAGAGCCATGGCCCTGAGCATAAATCTTTGTATGCCTTTGCATTTATCAAATGAGCCACACACTAATAAATTTCAAATGCACTTTTTGGACAATTCCATTTATGCACATGGGTTCCAAACCGAAAACGCAGCTACCGAACTGTGCAATAAAGAACGCCATAAATCTCTATTCGAGAAACAACTGTCCCGAATACTGACTCGAAAGTATATTACGGGTCTTTGAAATGGCTGCAAAGACATAATAATCTCATAGAAATTTGTTGGTGAATCTATTTGAGTTACAATCTGTTAAGATGCCATGAAATATGTAACGAAAAAATCGTGTGACCAATCCATTTACGATTCCCTAAAATATTGAAGTATATCTAAAGTAATTTTTAATTATTGCAAAAAAGAATTATCTAAAAAAAGTTATAAAAAATTCAACTAACCAAAAAGTGTGTCTTATATTAAAGGTATTTTATTAAAATGTCTCCCTTTAAAAATTCCTTGCTATTCAAATAAAACACTCAATTTTTCAAACACTTTGAATTCAACATGACCTTAAATATATTGAAATCAAAACAACTTTAAAGATATCGCATAATTCTTAGAAAAATTAAATTATAAGATTTTTAGGTTCTTTTTGTTCTTGTTTTGTTACAATATACAAAATTGTAAAAAGGTATTTAAGCTAACAAACTATTATTCATTTACTAATTTCTTAAGTGAAATATGGTTTTGCTTACAGTTTGTTCAAACAATTATTACATAATAAAATATATTATTTGATATTTGTTTTTATTTATTTTGAAAAGTAAATTAAGCTAAACTCTAATTTTGTCCTAGTAATAGCTTAGATCTACATTGTGGCCACATTTGAATATGGCTCCGATTTGTTGGAGACAGAATGTCGACAACAACCAAATCAGACAGATTTTAATTAAAATGAAATTTTATGAATATTTATTTAACTAAAATATTCGCTTAATAAACATATATTTAAGAATTATCTGTGAATCAGCTAATTTATACAGCATACACTCTGATTTCTAATTAGTGGCAGCTACTCAGGCTATTACAAATATTTGATTGATGGATTTCTAATGTAAATTGAAACATAAACTCAACATGCAAGGACTACAAGCAATGGACTTAATTGAGGCTTGCAAATGAAATACACGTGAAATAAAAATATAATCTATTATCCTGGCTGGGCAATACATGTGTTGGTTTCAAGAGTCTCCAATCTGAATGCCTGAATGACCAAGGCAAACTATTGTCTAGCATATTAATAGGCGTGTTAACCATTGAATGAAATATGAAGCTCATTAATTAGGCGCAAGCAATGGCCGTAGGACCTTGAAAATTTTTGTCGAGGGCCATTTATCAAGCTCAAGTTTCGGTTTCAAGCAGCGGCTGCATAAATATTACAATCTAATTATGATGACAATGATGATCAGATGGGAAAAGTTTTGCAGATTGCCTCTACAAAATTAATCAAATACTGCAAAAAAAAAAAAAAAAACAATACTGAACCGCTGTCCATTCATTATTTGGCGTCTGCAACTTTTGCTGGCAACTAAACGAACTTTGACGAGACGAAATACATAAAAACCTTAACGAAGTCGTTGCCACAGGCTGCACAGGACCTATATAGGACAAGGGGCTAGGCGAAAGAGAAGTGTTGTCGACTCCTTGGCGCTAATCAAATTGCAAATGTCGCCATTAATGCTAAACAATTTGCACAAAGACAATAAAGTCACGCATACGCCCCATGTGGCTGCGAGTATGAGCCGAGATGGAATTGTGGCCAAGATATGTCTGTTGCCACAATGATAAGAGCAATTGTGATTGACAAGGATGTGTTATTTATAAGTTTGCCAAAATGTCGAGCCTTTTGACAGTCTGTCAGCACAAGCTTTCCCTGCAAGTTTCACACTCCATTTGAGCTGTCATTATTTAAGCTACAATAAAAACCACATTCTGAATTTTATTCAATTAGTTTTGGCTCAATATTACCATCAAACACTTGACGAATACCAAATTTGAGGTTAGAATTTTATGCATTTTATATTCTGTTTATGTAAATAGCTATAAAATTTATCCTATTTACTGAATACTTAAAATCAATTTGCCAAATGAATTTTGTTCACACTCGCTTTACTACAAAGAGATTGATTCTATATTATTTATTGTGCATGCCAAAAAATATATCATATATGTAAATATATAGAGTATCACATTGTCAATCACTCGGTTTTTTTCACCTGTCAAGCACAGATCTGCCCCAAGGCTTCTCGTTTTCTCAAGGTGTAAATTCCCCCTGCAATCATCCCCCTGCGCTGCCTGTATCAATGTTGCCATTTTGCTTTTGCTGCTATCTCGGTTTCATAATCGTTTGTCCTTGCGGGCATATCCTGTAGCCATCACCTTTAACCATGTGCCAAGCACAGAAACACGCACAAACATTTATATATGTATATGTATATTTTGGCCATAGCTTTATCAGCTTAGCACCATCTTCTGGGAATTTCGGTTTAACTGTTTGTAATACTTCATCGAGAGAAAATTGATTTTGTTTCACGCCGTGTATTTTTTTCTTTTCCTATTCTTTTTTTTTAACATTTTTTTATTTTATTTTTGCTCTTTAGCGTTAAATTTAATTTATGCACCCGAGACTTTGAGCCACAACGTAAAATGTGATTTACCCGCTGGGTTTATGATGGCCACTTTGTTGTGTTTTTTTTTCCTTTCTTTTTTTACTAACCGAAATTTATGTGCTTGTATAAGAGCATCGAAATTTATAGCCAAACATTTCCGTTGTTTAGGGTGTGGGTAACTTCACGTTGACTCGCGTTTTACAGCTGACAACACTTAAAATTATTGTTATTACCTGCCCTCAAACCATTTTTAAAGTTTTCAGGAGAATTTTTAAATTACGCTGTCACTTGTGAATTTCATGCATGATTTTAATTAAAATTGTTTTAAAAACTGCAAACATACGCACGAATGAATAAGAAATAAAACCGCGGTTAAAATGATCAATTACACAATTCCTAGAACTAAAGCCATTTTAAAAATTCTGAGAATAGGTCGTAATTTTAAATAAGGCTAAACAGCAATTGAATTTTAATTTAAATTGTAAAAAGAGCTTTCCAAAATGTATCCACTGCAGGAAAAGCCAAATAGCTTGCTTAATTGTCCTCTTTTTAATGGGTTATTCGATTTAATGATCAAATTACGTTCAAATTGCTTAATAAACTTAAGAATCTTAATTCAAAAGGATGAGTTGTGAGTCTAGATTAACAAAGTGAATTATTTAATTAAATATTTTCGCTTGCATTTCACGATGATGTTGAATGACAGTCATTAATTCAATCGAATGAGTCATTGAATTTTTAAGTTAATGATTATAACCATTGTAGAATATTTATTATCTCTTTATAATATTTATATTGTTGGAATGGGAAAGATTAAATTAAATTTAGTTTATCACAAATAAAACCTAATTAACATTATCTCTCGCTGAATATATATTTCTTATAAACACTATATATTTCTCTATAAACAAATTTCAAACATAGTCAATTACTCTAAATAATGAATATAAAAATGTTTACTTAAAATGTTTGTAATTCTAGTCTGTTGTCAAAAATATCCCTTAGGCTTGATTTATTTGTAAAACAAATTTACATTTTTTTTATATTGCTTATTGTTTTCGTCAACATTTTATTACTGAAATAATAGAATTATTTCCCCTTTAGCAAAACGTGTGTGTAACAAACACTTTCACAGCCAGGGAAGGTGTTCACAATTAAGCTTCAGGGCAGCTAAAATTCTTGATTACACCTTAACACCTGTTCAAGCTTATAGCACCTTTAGCAGTTTCCCCAAACCTCTACAGAACTTCAATGTATTCCAGCCAGGACCTTAGGCCCACAGCCAAGTTTGCTTTAAACATTTACAAGGCTACGCTGTTTACTTGGCTGTTTGTTGTATTGGTGCGCTTGTGTGTGGGAGTTTCCGTTTCCGGTTGCCAGCGTAGTTGGCTGGTGTCTGTCCTGTTTTGGGCATTGAGTCTGGCATTAAGTGCAACTCATACTCACCACGCAACACACACACACTCACACACACAGATTCAAGAATTGTGCACAGTCGGCTGCCACTTTTGATTTTTATTGCCTTAAAGAGAGAGTCGCAATACTCGGTCGTGAGGTTTGGCAACGCTATTAAATGTCAACTTATATAAAAAATATGAAAAAACTTAAGATAAATATATTTTAATACTATTAACTTTTGATATATATTGATTATATTTTCTTAAAATTACCAGCTCGTTGCTTGTATTATTTAAATAAGTTTTTTTAGGATATTCAAATTTTGGTGTGAAAAATTTTCATTGATTTTTTTGTTTCTTTCATTTGCTTTCTTTTAATTTTTTCATTTATCTTATCAGACGTTGGCGGTTTTTCCGACTTTCCAGCGATTTCAATTTATTTTTTTCTCTTTTGTGTTCTTTGCTTTTCAGTTTCATCTTGTCAAATTGATTTTTATGAGCCACTTTGTATTTATTTTTTACTTCATGTGTGATGAAAACAATGAATTTGTTAATATTGAAAATTAAGCTTTTAATTTAACAGTAATTTATGTAAATAATTTAACTTTGATAATTCAGAATGTGCTACTCAGAAAATGGGAAAATTTTAAACTTTCTTATGGTTTTTGAGAATACATATATGTGTTTTATGCTATAATAAAATTGAAAAATAAGAAATTTGAAATGTTGTGAAATTGTAAGACTCGACTAAATCATAGAAGGAAAATCAAGCAAAATATGAAATAAATTTATTTAAATTAATTCAAAGTCTAATTAAACGGACTAAATGAAATTGTAGTATTGACGATTTAAGTGTGATTAGTTATACCTTATATAAATTGACTGTATACTTAATATTTGAATGCAAATTTTCCTAGAATGTTAAAAAAATTTCTTAATTCATATTTCTATCCAAGTTGTTTTTTTAATATTAGTTTTAGTAAAAGCTGACAACAGCAAATCTAGGAAATGCTTCTTGCTACCAATTCAAATCAATAAAAATTCAGCAAATGTTTACAATAATAAATTAAGGGAAATCTATCAGATAACCAATGCTACAGATATTTAATTATTGTTGTTCAATAGATTGCACAATGTGCCTTCCCACAACACTATGTTAAAAATTCGAGTACATTTATAGCAATTGTGCCATGTCCCTTATACTAGGACACAGGTTTTTGTTTGTTTGTCCACCTGGCCACACATTGAAATTCATAGAAATGCCGAGCTCTAGCTATCAACTGAAGCAAGAACTGTTACAAAATGGACTTTGTTTCGGTTTTGGCTTATCACTTTTTATTATTTTCAATTTCGAACACATTTTATCTGAATTTGAACCTGAAATACTTGGTTTCCTGTCAGTTTCTCTGATTGTTCTGTCAATTATTGGTAAATTGGATCGCATTGTTAAACTTATTGGTTCGGCAAATGAATTAAAACTGAAAGCACACAAATAAAAAAAAAAATTTAGCTGACTTTTTAGAGTGAAATTAAATTAATTCCCACTCATTCAAATCAAATACAGATACTTTTTGTTTTTACAAACTTTGGTGTAAATATAAGCTAGTGAAAATTTAATTATATTTGTTTGATGTGACTAAATTAAAACATATTAAATTAAAACTAGTATGCTACAGAGTATGGGACAATATTCCAGACATGACTATAGCAACTCAGCTTATCGTCCTAATCAAGAAAATATATACTTTATGGGATTCGAGACGTCTTCTTTTGCAAGGTTAAATTTCGTTAATACAATAATCGATTATGTCATCAACGAAAATATATATTTGTAAATTTATTTGTTTATTTTATAATTTCGATGACGCCATTTTCTAATTTCTGTTCTTTCCAAATAAATTAATATTTTAAGAAAACTAAATTTTTTAATATTTAAATAAAGTATATAATTGTTTGCCTAGTGAAAATAATTTTTTTAAAAATTAACATGCAGTGCCAACATAGGTTGTACATATTTTTTTTATTTTAATCCTAAAATTCTTTTGATTCACAAAATTTAAAATAACGACATATCGTAATAAGACATTAAAACTTTTCAAATGAAATTTTTATGACTTCAAACGTCCTTTATACAATATTGTTCAATTTGGCAACAAAGTGTAGCTGCAATTTTCTTTTAAATGTGGAATTGTTTTATAATGATGTCGACTTTGTTTTCCGGATATTGTTTTGTCGTTTGTTGTGGTTAATAATCTATCCGATTTGTTATATCCGCCAAATCCCCTGATCCCAGACCCTAAATTGTTTTTGCATGCCTTGAGGTTTCCTCTTCGAATGGAATAGATTCTATAATCAGCGGTATTTTTGCTTGTCACACTTTTGTTTGCACAGTTTTATTAAGGCTTGTTGCATGTCCCTAATTAGGGACTGAAAGACCAAACTGCCAGTCATGCAAATTAGTTCGCAATTGTTTAAAAAAAACCGCTTAATGAATGCATAACACAAGCTTAATTTTGTCAAGTTTCAATTCATGAAATTGCGTGATACTGCAGCAGGAAAACTGTCAGGATTAAAGTAAGACTCATAGTAAAAGTTGAAGTCAGTGGAAAAGGGTTTGAGGCAAGTCGACAGTTGGCATATTAAACTCTGCTTAAAGGTCAGGCCAAAAAAAAAGTAACCTTCATTCAAGGCTAACAAGGATATCGCGTTGACTTTTGTTTAAATAATTAATATAAAAAAAATCACTTGTGCATTGCCGGTTTGGTTGAAGTTTGGTTTGCTGAGACTGCTTGCATTGCGTATACGACATGCGAGCCAATTTGTTAAATGGCGCACGCAATATAAAACTGAATAAATTGTTTATTCGAGTGTCGAGTGAAACTATTCGTTTTTGATTTATTTTTGATTTATATTGCAGCAGTGGGTTGAAAGTTATCGTGAAGGAAATGGCGTAGGAAATTGACGCATAGGAAGTCAATAAAATATAAATTTTTTAGTTAAGCACGCAATCAAACGCAGGGCGGAAATAAGCAAATTGGCACATTAAATTTGAATTGGATAATATCTGAGAGAGATAGACATATATAATTTTAAATGCTTATCAAGTTTATATATAGGCAAATCGATTCACAACATAATTAATAAGACGACGCATTTGCATAATACTTTGAGGTTTTGCTTTGCACACGGCCTAAAAATAAAAAGGCAGACAATAGCTAAATATACGAGTACATACATATATGCTTACAATCAGCTGCTGAAATAGAGAACAATATACAAACACAGAGACAAATAAGTGTATATTAATATGCAAGCAGCATGAAAATAGAGCATACACTTGGGCGCCAGGACTCGAACTAACCAAGCATAGAACAACTTCAGCAAAAACACAAATGTTTATTTGGGTCATTATATAAACAGGCAAAGAATAAGAGCGGCAAATATGATAAATTGATGGTCTATGAACCACAAATGGTTGGGCTAACTCATTTTGATTGTGTGGGGGTCACAGAATAGTAGACCGAAAGTCAACAAACGTGTACTGATTTAATGTGGCGATAATGCCAAAGGAATTGAAATGAATTAGTGTCAGGTGAGCTACCAGCATGGCTTAACTAAGCACCAAAACAAAGGACATTGCAAAGGCAAGAATATAGGTATGCAAACCCGTATCGTAGCCAAATTACAATGCAAAACATATGCAAATCACAAACATGGGTTTGTAGTACACTTCTCTGAGCTGTGCATATGTACATAACTTTCTCTTTTGTATATAATTTATGACTGAAATATGCAACAGCCTCGAGTTAATAATATGAAATTACTATTCTAGTTTACAACATTTGCTAGGCAAAACTTGTAACTAAACAGCAAACAAGGTGAATGTACCAACAACTCAATATAGAAGTTTATCTACAACTTTTAAGCTTGTGCAAATTTATGAAATAAATACAACTAAAATTACTCCCTGATGAATTTTAAATTTTAGACATGTAGTTTTTTTAAAATGAAAAATGAAAGAATGTTTAAAGTATCAGAAATAAAACGACTGTTTTAAAATATTTGAATTTATTTTTTTTAAATATATAACATTCTCTTTATTATATTTACAAAATACTTACATATGCTGTTAGACATTTAATGAGTGTCTAAATTAAAAAATAATTTATTATAAATTATGATAACTATTTACAGTTTTACTGCAAGCCAATATTATGCCAATATTAAATTAAAAGTACAAAAATAACTAAATTCAAATAAGACAATAAATAAATCACAAGATATGTTCAAATTATGTTATATTAAAATTATAAATACGCATTATATATTGCAACACACTTGACATAACACTAAACTTAAATAGATTTTGTTCATACGAGTATTAAAAGCTTAAATTTTGCTTACATATTTAAAAAAAAACCATAAATTTAATCAAATGCTTTAAAATATCGTATTAATTTTATTGCAAAAAGTTTATATAAACTTTTAAAAGCTATATAAATCAATAATCTTTGCAAAATATGTACACATTTTTTTTACTCTTTCGAAACGGCAAAAAAGGCTTATAACCAAATTTTCAGTCAGTTTCAGCAGTCCATAAGGATTCAATAAATAATAAATTTAATTATTTAAAAAAAAAAACCCTTAAATAAAGTAAGCAATCACCTTTAAAAGCATATTTAATCAATTTAAAAAATGTATTGAATAAATAATATTATTAAATTGTTGATAGGATATATTGCAAAATATTTTGCATTCGAATTATTTGAATTTTCTGTTCTTCTTCTCGGGTTAAATACGTTTTTCCTATATTCTTGAATTATGATCCAAATTTTTATATAAAAAGCACGACAAAATAAATATTAAATAAATATCAAAAACACATTACGATTCACAATGACTTCAATATTCAATTTCGTAATAAGAATGTATGAAATATTGCCAAAAATATGAGTTAACTGGGCAATCTAGCTTTCATTGAAAAGAAAGTGATGTTTAGCCCAAAAATAATAGAATCCGCTGCAGGAGGAGAAGCTCAAAGTAAAAACCAGGGCAAAAGTCTTTTATTGCCACAAAAATGCGGGCCGGAAATGCGTTGTTATGGCTGCACTGATTTGTGTAGATGCCGCAAAAGTAAAATACGAAGTTCAGAGCTTAAAACATAGTTGAGCTTCTTCTCTTTTATTGCCAGCCCGAGCAACAAAAATATTTTTCAGTAAATTTATCCTATTACCCTTTGGCCAGCCAACAATAAAACTGCAATGAGAGTCAGAGAGTCCAAAGTGCATCCAAGTATACAAAATGAAAGGTTGGGTATAGTGTTTGGGCTACAATTTGAGTGCTCTTTGCAGCTAGTGTAATATTTAACATTCCACAACTGCAGTAAACCTCATGTCAAGGCACAGATACAATTTCCTGTTGTCACAGCTACTCCTAGCTACAGAGATGATTGAGAAAAAAAAAATAAAGCAAACAAATCAAAAATAAATCTATAATAAACTACATGTACATGATATGTATATAAATTATTGCTGAAAAAACTTTGACAGTTTAAGCTAGAGTCCTAGAAAATTTTTTTTAATTATTAGAATATTATTTTTTAAATTTATTATCAAGCAGATGGAAAAACACTTGACATTTAACATTTTACTTAACTTCAAAAGATTTGAGCACTGTCAAGTCATAGCATGAATTAATGTTCTGTTTTTTAAGAATGACTTTTTATTTTATATATTCATTTACAAAAAAAAACTTTAAAAGTTGTTAAAAGTCACTAAATTTAATTTCAAAGAGAAATGCTTTTCTTGTTGAAAAATTAAACTGAAAATCAATAAAACATAATAAAAAAAATTTATTTGTAGCTTATAAAGTTTTCTTTAAATTTGTGCAATATTCTTTAAAGGATGTTTTTATCGTTTTTGTATTGAAACCCTGCTGTTTTGAAATATGCAGCAAATCCTCTTAAACGCATGAAAATATTTTCTCTGCAATTTTATTAAATTTAGCAATAGCCAATTTTAAATAAGTTAACTTTAAAAGGACCTTAAATAAGAGTTTTAAATTGTTTTGCGTATTTGCAGAATACCATGTGTTCTCTATCCTCATTCAAGAAGTCTTCAAACAAATTTGCAATTTAATTGCTTACCGAAAATCTCAGCAATGCTGAAAATTAATTACAGTTGCTCCAACCAAATTAAAACAAGTGTCTGCATTGGCGGGAATGGTGGCAATTTGATTTTGCCGCCTCGGGAAATGCGCAACAATTTTGAGAGAATGGCGAAAACCGAAATCTATAATAAATGAGTCAATTACTTGAGTATCGAATCAAGGGGATGTGGCAAGCAGAATGACGCTTCATTAAAGCAACTCGCAGGATTCGGCAAATCTAATCAAAGTGTGAATGGAACAACTAGCAAGTTGACAATGTTTGTCATGTTCGCTACATTTGCTTTTATCCACTGAGCACTCAAGGATATCGTGGATGATGCCTAAATCAAATGCTGTTGATGAGGAGGCAACTAGGCTGGCATAGAGGCAGATCCTGTGGCATGGCCAGTAATACGCCCACAACTGCGCGTCATGTACAGGAAATTGCCGGAAATGTGCGTTCTGTGGTTTTAGATGATTTCAGTTGGAAGCACTTAAATATAACATTGAGTTCATGTGTCTAGACTCTAGAGATATTCGGGTATGGCAACATTTTTCGATGATTTGTTTGCATCTTCTTAATGTGTTGTTAGAGAGGCTTAGACTAATTTCTTTTTCAAATATAACTTATAAAGAAAAGTGATTTATTTAGCTTTAAGCTTACATCCCAACGACTTCATGATTAACTTAATTAAGATCGTTAAAGTTGTAAGCTACAGGCTGATTTATTATAAGTCTTTGTTTTACCAATTTATTTACATAAATTCCGATCTTAAAACTGTCATTTAAGGGACGAAAACATTTATATTACTTTTTATAAGCAATAAACTCGTCACAAAATTTCTAAGAGATAAAAACCGTAAAATTATAGGTAAATTCACATGTGTCGAAACGAAATTTGTTTGACAATTTCGGAGAAATTCTGTGATTTATAAGCCAATAAAAGTAATGAATTTTGTTTTCAAAGTTGAAAAGAGGTACCAAATATTTTATACTCTTACAGGAATGTTTTAAACGATTTTTGTTGTAGTCGATAAAAGGACTTTGTTAAAATTAAATAGTCTATTTTAATTTAGGGAGAGGCAAGTAAATATAAAAATGGGCAATAGTTTCTTTTTTGGGAAATGCATGAGTTTTATTTTATTAAATTAAATATAGAATTTATAGTAGATAAAATATAAATAAAAATAAAATATAAATAAATAAAATATAAATTCAAATGCGATCATAAAATATTTTGTTATTTTGATTTATCAAAAAAGAACACAATCATTAGCTGTAAAAATAAGTTAAAGATTAAGATATGTCACATTCTACGGTTTGCCTTGATTTCTTCCTTTCCCATATCAAACACGCAAATGAAAGGGCCTTAAAAATATTTGATTGCGTAAAAAACGAAGAGGCTTTAATGAACATGGGACTGTTTTGTGGTTTTGGTCACGCTTTTGTGGGTTACGCAAATAACAGAAAATTTGCTAATCCAAACACGCACACAAATCCGTCGAAGTTGCACCTGCCGCAGGTGCCCTCATTTATTGTTTGCTTTGCCCCCCAAAATGTTGGAGATACGTGGAGTGTTGACATTATTTTTTTTTTATCAAAATGTGAATTTTGGGTGGATGAAAATTTGGAAACTCGTCGTTAGGTACATTTTCAGGTATGAAATTGAAAATGTTGCCAAAAAGCTGTTAAGTTGTAGGTACCTTAGGCTCATAACAAATTGGTAGCTTAAATATATAAATTGAACAAATGGATGGAAAAACTCTTTAGGATAATGTGTTTAAAAAGTTCACATACCAGGTGAAGCGTTTTTAAGGACCACTCCTTCGGTTGCTGCTGACAATTCCAGTTGCACGCTTAAGTTGTCTGTCGAGTGCGTTTTACTTTCTTTCGTCCTTTGATTCTCGACAATTTCACTTTTGACTCTGTTAGTTTCTTTTGTCAGCCATTGTCCTGCTTGGGAACTGACTTAAGTTTCCTCAATTTGTTGTTTTCTTCTTTTTTTCAGTAGTCTTCACTTGGAATAGCTATTTTTTCACATGATTTAACATGCAAAGCGTGATTTGAAAAAAGTTTTCTTGGTTACGCCTTATGCATGAAAAACTTTTAACTTTTGGTGATTTTCAATTTGTTTCTGCTTGAATTTCACAGAACTGTTTTGGGAGAGTCAATCAGAAAACTGTTAAGAGCTATTTTAAGATTATATAATTGGGGATGCTCTACTTAATATTTGTTTATTATATTTTTGAATACTTTATTTGTTCTCACTAACACAAAGTTTTAAATTTCAGATTTTCTTGCTATTTTACACAATTTTCGATTGTTTAAGTGCATCATAAAATTCATTGCGCTTTGTTAAATTACACATACGCCATGTTGCACAAGTTGTTTTCACCAGTCAAGCGAAAAAAATTATTTGAGTTATTCACTTTGCGTAAAAATACATTTAAACTTTTTGCACGATTCTTCTCTAAAAATATTCGAATAATAATGATATATATAAGATGCAATATATTTCGTAATTAGCAACCACGCCTTGGGCTTTCAATACAGTATATTTATTAAATCAATAGAAAAGTATTTTTTTTATATTCTCAGCTGAAATGCAAAGCGATTTTAAATTTAAATTGAAAGTTTTGCATATTGAAATGTTGTACATTTTTTTTTTTTTGGATTTTAATCGTTAGTTTAATTTAGTTTATTATTATGAATTGCACAAAATCGATTTTAGCAATTTATTTTCTTACGAATTCTTTACACTTTGGTAGTGTTTTTAATTAATATTTTATTTTAAAAGTTGGTGATTAGCTTATTAATAATTTTACCTAAACTTTAATGAACTGCTCTTTGCATTTACCATTAAAAGTCTATCATGGCATTACGCCTAAAACAGTAATTTATATAAGCTTCTTTAATGTTCAAATTTTTTATATTTAAGATTTTTAATTATTTTTCAACAATTCTGGTTATTTTAGACAATTTATGTTTAATTTCATTTAAATTTAAATAATTGAAAAAAATTTTAGTCAATTTCGTAATATTTTTTTTATTTAATTTAATACGCATTAATTTTTTTTTCTTTTCAATTTTCACAACTACCTTTAATAATATTTTTAAATTACACGGAATTAAAAAAAAAATTACACATAGTTTTTCATTTACTTAATTAATTTTTTAACACCTTTCTTTACACTATTAATATATATTTTTTAATTTTTTAATTATTACAATTTTATAATTATACACACAACCAACACCAATAATTTTTAATTTTTACACACAGTGTATATTGTTTGATAAATTTACAATTAAATATTTCAATATTATTGTTTTTTAAATCATATGCACATTTCGCATCCAGTGTGTTTGAGTTCCCGCGATAGACTGAACAGATGCAGACAATTCGTCGTTGGCATTGACGTCGCGTCGCGGCTAGCCGAATGTTAACGAAGTATGTTGCGTCGTCTGCGGCATTGCAGCGTCGCGCCTACGTCGTAAATTAACAGCGCTGTTAGTCAACAGTAGCAGACTCTGTTAGCTATTCCTTTTGTTGTGGTTGCTTTCGTATTTGTTGTTGCATTGAACTTGAACTAGTCGCAAAGTTTTTTGTTGTTGTCGTTTTCGTTTTCGCATTTGTTGTTATCGCTAAATTTGCCGGTTGTTCGGCTCGCTCTGCTCCCGGCGCAAGCGCTCTGCCGGAGGCTGAACGTATTTTGATTACGAATTGTGATCTATATTGAGGCGAACTAAGGAAGTACTACATAGAAGTATGTACCGAATAAAAACTCAAAATATTTATAATTAATTCTATATATCACGTATTTATTTAAAATCGTAATTAAATTTAAAATAACCTTAATAAAATGAACAGACCCAACATATTTTAATACCTTTGCCAGGGGATATTATAATACTTTCGTTAGGTGTGTAACGCATAGCTCATTTTAACTCGCCAAATTTCAGTTTAATTTTCCCATAAATAAACTAATTAAATTATATAATAAGCTGACAATTATATCATATAGCTGTCATAGGAATAATCGCTGTGTTATTTTACCTTTTTACACGCTGTATCCAATATATATAGGAAGTCACCATAGCAGTGCCGCATATTGTATGATTTTTGTTTATTTATGTAAATAAGTTTATATGTAGAATTGATGCAATCAACATAACAGTTCGGTTTAATTTTTGTTAACATCAGAAAATAGAATGCATTCAATTTACTCAACTAACCAATGTATGTAACAGAAACTAACCCGTCCACTGTGAGTTTTTTCCTTACCTCAAAAATTAAAACATGGGGCATTGATTCGGTTTCACTGCAACGTGCCTCAACAAGTGGCAAGTGTGCTCGGTTAAAAATCAATTGAAAACGCAAAAGTTGTTATCAACATGAAACGTGAAGTGCAGATCAAGCTATATATAAGTCAGGAAGGCGTATGACCGTCTCCGGCCGTGAACAGAACGTAATTAATGCAGTTGCACGTGCATGCAAGCCGCACACATAACCTTTAGATGGAACACTATTAGAACAATGCAATTAAGAGGAATCCTAAAAGCGTGACAGGCTTTCGATGGATGGAGCTTAACTTGTCTTTTCTGTACATGAAAACTAAAACGTGATAATAGCCAAAATCTGCATTAAGTTAATATATTTACACAATTTCCTTTAAATATATATACACATTTCAGTCGCTTCTAAGTTCTCTGCTGTCCATACACGTGCCGAAAACGGTATTTTAAGAAACAGTACATTTATCCTTGAATCGAAAATAGTTTTAAAGTTTTTATAAATTGCCAGTTCCATACCCCATATATATAGTAGACAAATCCTTGAGTCAAGTGGCCAACCAACGTGAACTTGACACTGAATACTAAACAGAACTAAAAGTCTTCAATGTGTGTTTGAACTCTGCTGAAAAGCATATAAAATAGAATGTGTGTGTGCACAACAGCTGAATAGATGTTTCTAGTGGCTGACCACAGGCACAACGATTTGCTTGCATAAAAGTTAACAAACAAAAATCAATTGGCAACTAGAAACTATAGAACTATGGCTACTAGTTGGTGAAAATCCTCTCTAAGCCGAGAGAACATCCACTGGACATTGTTTTCCAGTTAAAAGCCGCAAACTAACCAGAGAAGGTTAACCTTGCTAACATAAGCGATATGTGGGTTGAGCTATAAGTTGGAAGAAGTGTAATCTTCTAATAACAGTTCATAATTACTTTTTATCATATAGTCAGGCAAGTCATCAACGGATTGTTAAGCTCACGCTGCAGATTTAAAAACAATAATAAGTTTTTATAGCTATATTCATTTGCATAGCTTTGTCATACATATTTTATTGATATGGAAAATTTATTTATTTTTCTTTAAATAACAAAGCCTCTTAGTAAATATTTACGTTATTTTTTTTTTTGGTTTTATATTTGGTTTATTTATGTTTTTTCCTATTATATTTTTTTCTTTAAAGAACAAAGTTATTTTTTTTAATATTTAATTTATTTCTTTTTATTTTTTGGTTTTATATTAGATTTATATTTTTTTTGTTTTATATATAATATATTAAAACGGCTAGCTCCCTGCTAAAAGCATTATCTATTTTTTAGTATTGGTTAGAAAACCATTCTACTAAAGTTACTTAATATTATATTAGGCTAAATTCGAATTTTATTACAATGAACAATAAATAATAAAAATAAATAAAACAATAAAACATTCTTTATTCCGAAAACTAACATCACATGGCTTTTGTGTGTTATTAATTTATTTATTTATACACTTGTATCTAAAAAAGAATCCTAAATAACAAAGAGTATTATAGTTAGTTCAGGTTGTTATTATCTATAAAACTGTCTTTACAACCCTCGCCGAACAATTTGCAAGTTATCAAATCAAATTGCATCTTTAATTTTCCCCGAGATGGTCAAGTTCAAGTGGAAAAGTAGTCATAAGTCGCACTCACCAGGCCGAAGAGTACAATAAAATAAGAGCCTCAGAAACGATTGGTAAATAATTTAAGTATGTTTGCACTGAGCTTTATAATTCTATAGAGATTTCAGGGGGCGTGGCCAAAAACTGTTCGGAATATTAAGGGTATGGAATTGACCCTGTGGCAACTTCTGTGGCAACTTAAACGCAAATTAAATTTGACTCTCTGACGGTGTGAATGAGATTTTAATACACACATCACTTGCTCAATTGATAAGTTAATTGATTTTTCCCTTTAACGAACTGCAAACACATATCGTTAATGAGACTGACTGAAAAGCGAATTTCCCGAATTTCTCCTTTCATGTATATTCAAATAATTTACTCCACTCTATTTTATGCAAGCATCCTCAATTATTATTTTTTATTTTTCCAAACATGAATAAAACCAAATTAAGTTATACTGATTCTGCATTTTATATCCCTTAGCTACAGATTGACGAAGTTTTATGTGGCGTAAAGAGAAGTCAGAAATTTAAAATTTTATCCCATTAAATGTGATTCGCCTTATAATATATATATGTACCCAAGAAAAATTCTGTGAAACCAAAAGATATTTTCTTGAACAAGATATTTTCGTAGAACAAAAGTGTGTTTCTGAAAATGGTCACCAAGTGATATTACAAAAGTCGTTTCATCAGCCAAGTTTATGTTTGTGCGAACATAGCAATAAAAATTATATCTCTATGTGAAGTGATGTATTTATTCCTAACTACAACGAGCAAAAGGAAGTGTTCCAAAAACCATATTCACATACTTTTTGATTGGGTTTAAGTTCACTTTGAAATATTTGTTTTTATCATTTGTGTTGTTCAGGGTTAAGTGCATTTTTTTATGGTATATTTTAATAGGAAAATTTTAATTATTTCTTTAGGTTTTTATATTCTGTTACCACTCAAATTGGGTAATTGAAAGGCGGTCTTTAAAACTATAAGGTAAGACTATAAGCAAAAATAGTGCTTAAAAAATTGCAACACTTTAAATACTTTTTCAGCGAGGTTTAATTATATAATTTAGTATTATGAAAAAATTAAAATTTGTGTTTATATTCTCAAAGTATAGATCGAGAGCCAGCATTCTGTTTCTTGATTTTAAAATATACAAAAATATAACCATCTCAGGATATTACCAACTTACCTTGAAAACATTCTTATTATTTTTGCAACAATTTTTTTGTGAAAATACATTTTCGAAACGCTTTCAGATCGCTACAAGCTTTAATCTGTTCTCACGGCCTTTTAGACGTCTTTGCCGTAATTATTGCACGCGCCTGAAAGTGGGCAGTAAAACAAAGTTAGGCGCGTGCAAATGTTATGACATGCTTTCAGGCATTGGGCTAATGAATAAGTATGACCCAGAGTGGCATAAAAACAACAAGGCCTGAAAGCAGACAAGAAAGTGTTGTTGTTTGGCAACGTGCAAGAATCGAATCAGACCTTGGGCTAAGCACGAGCCGCGACAATTACAAGGACGATTGGCAGGGTTCGAAGTTTGTACAGAGCCTGACGTATAGAAATAAAAACGGTCAGAACTAACTGGAATAACCTGCAGTATGGTTATCTGCTTGCCATGAAAACTTTGGCTGCTCTCATGCTTTACATCTTTGGTATCCCCCAGACTCATCTCTCTGCCTCATTTTCATCTCATCGCCCAGTGACATGTGGCATGTGGCAAGTTTGCTTTAATTTCGCTTTTGCTTTTTGCTTGGATTGTGCCAAGTAACCGTGGACTCCATTCATCTTTTCACAGTGAAAAAGAAGATGTACGAGTTGACAGGTGGAAGACGCCCCCAAGTATGCAATGGTGTTTGTCAAACAAGTGACATTTGGCGTTGGCGTTTTTATAATCGCTTTGAATGCCATAAAGCATGTAACATATTGAAATATTCGACTTAAGAAAAGTTCAATGCACGTCTTCCAAGCAGCAGACTTAAAAATCTTAAACTCTTAAAATCTACCAGTCTGGTCAAAATCTTAAACTCTACCAGTCTGGTCAAAGTTGAATGGTCAGCTGAAGAAAAAATTCAAGCGATTTGCTTGTAGTTTAATTGCGAAATGCAAATCGCAATGTTTACAATCCCAGGAGAAAAATGTTAAGCTATAAAACCTGGCAGCATCATAAAATACAAAAACAAACGTTTTATTGTATTTGCAGCAAGTCTAAGAAAGTAGTAAATGCACCTTAGCCAGACGAAATTCAGAAATTCATTTAAACAGGTGCTTAATTTAATATTTAACTTAAGAAATATGGCCTATTATTTGATTTTCGTATACGTAATAATAGGTAATATTATATACCTAAATATATTGTGTTTTTAGCTGTTATAAGAAATATCGCTTTTTGCCTGTTGCAAACAACATCATCATGCCCTATAAAAAGCTGTTTATATAAATAATATTATTTTTTAAAATTTACTCTTTGCATTTATTCTTATTATATGCAATAATGTAAACATTTAAATTTGTTTTTCTTGTCAGCCAAATAGCAAACCCTTCCACTCTCTCAAATTTAATATGGAAACTAGTCAGCAACTATTTAATTACATTTTTTTTGTGAAGCTACTGCAAAATTCTCAAACTAAGACTCAACCTGCTCAACAAAGTTCAACAGGCTTGTATTTGTATTTTTTTATTTTATTGTTATTTTATATAATTCATAGTTCTGCTGCAATTTGCACTCTCATTTGAAAAGTTCTTACTAAATTAAAAAACTTAAGAAAATATTTTATTAAAATGCAAGGACTGTTACACTCGAAAGAAAAAGTTCAACGAACCCCAAGGTAATAATTGAAATGAATGAGAAAGAGTGGGAAACAGAAGTAAAAGAGCGCTAATGAAATAAGCAAGTTAACGATAACCACAAAGTGGCTGACAGATTGACTGACAGATTGCAAGAGCAGCCTTTAAGGACAGACGAATTCAAATAAATCGCATGGCCAGACGTTCTATAGTTAAAAATAGCTATACAACTCAAGCCACAAAAATGGTTTTGGCTTTTTGGGCTCACAGGACTTAACACCATGTGACGTATACGTAATATTCGCACGTGCCGAAGCCATCAAGCTGAAACATTCTGTGCACCTAATTGAATTCTTATGTAGACAGTTAGCATTGAGATAGAACAAAATTTAATGGCCTTTTTGGGTCTAGACATTTAAAGAATGTCTAAAGCAAAGATGTTCCAAAATTCCGTGTTAATCTAATTCCAATTAATTTTTGAGGCACTTTAAATATTTCGTGCCCTTATATTTATACTAATTAAAAGTAATAAGAAAAAAAAAAGCAAAGTTATCAACTTAGTCAAGTTTCCAATTAATTTAATTCAATTTATTTACTTGAATCCAACTCTAATGTTATCATCCTCTACCGCTCAGTTGAAATTATAGACGGACAAATTGGCGCTAGTTCATTTATACACTTTGACCTGGTGCCAGCTTGTAATTCTGTTATTTTGGAAACAATAATCAATTTAGCCATACAATATATCAAAGTGTGATAACTTACTACTCAGACCCTTTATACTACGAGCGCAGTTCTCCTGGGCCAGAATACAGTCATTTTGAAACTCATAGAAACAACCTTCACCATCTGGACTGCAGATCCAAGCCTTTATTCTCGGACACGGAATTCGCTTGCAATCGTCTAAATCAGCCAACACCTTCCAAGCTAAAAAAGATACTGTAAAAGCACAGAGAATAGTCAAAAAATCAACAAGCATTTGGATTTATAATCATAAGATTTATGTAGAAATAATTTTGCGAAAATTTTATATGAAGGATCTATTTAATTAAATGCATTTAAAAATTACAATTTTTATTCTCTATTATTTATACTCACCCACAAAAATAGGTAAATATAACTTCATTCTGATGCTTTTACCTTCAATACAGATTACAAACTGTAATGTCTTGAACCAAGTAATGCCTTCTTATAAGTATATAAGCGTAGCTAATGAAGTTTTTCAGATTTTTTATAACTTAAGACACTAAAGCCAGAACGAATTTGCCAACTTCAACTTTATAATATATAGTGATAACTAAAATTAACTAGAAATCAAAAATCTGGCCAACTTTCCCAACTAGCGTGTGTAACAAATTCATTATCATTAAATTCAAAATATTAAATAATGGTTTTTGTTTTATAAACGAATACCTTGCACAACCTTATCTAAAAATATATTACACCAAAGTGGTGCTTCATGATATTTATATTATTGGTTTTAACGCTTTTATATAATTTTATACATTTTCTGAGCTTAAAAAAAAAACTTAGGTATTAATAATAATTTTTCAGAAATAAAACAATAAAACTTAAAAAGGATATTATTAATATTTAAATTATTTTGTTATTAGTTTGGTATTAATAAGCATTATTATCATTTATTAAAAAAAAATTTTTTAAAACATCTTTTTCATGTTTGGTACATCCTACTTTAATAATATACATAACGTGGCTTTTTATTACTTAAAAAGTTTTAAATTCTCCAAAGCATGAAATTAAATTTTGTTCGCTCTTATTATTATACAATTTCTTAATATCCATTTATGACAAGAAATGAACACGTTGCTTGGCCAAACAAGAAAATGATTTAAAAATGGACATGGAAAAAAAATTAAAATAATGGCAACAGTTGTTGCGGAACGGAGAATAACTGAACTGGTCAGCCAACATTATGAAACAATAATTAACATACATAATTGGGTTTCCCTTCACAGTTTTTTTTTGTGGAGGTTATATAAAAGAAAAAACGCTGATACTCTGAAGGACTGAACGATAATTTATGCAATTGAGAGAAGTATCCTTTAGATTCAGCAGTGTAAAACAATATACAAACCTGGCAACTTGCTGTATAATTTTGCACAAATTAAATTAATTGTTAAATTTAACCTGTCTTTAAGCAAAGTTGTTAAAAACTGTAGCATACGATAATGTAATCCATGTGATTAAGCTTAAAAGCAAACCTATATTTCATTTTAGTTTTTATTATTTATTATTATTATTGGTATAAAAAAATAATAATAATTTGTTTTGTAAAAGGTAAATTTCGTTTACTCTAAATAGCTCCGATCATACTTAGTTTAAGGACATCAAAAATATTTACATTTCTAAAAATGTTATGAAATATACAGCTAATAATAATTATTTAACATTTTAAAATTAAATTATACGTTAAGGAGTTAATTTGAATTAAATTAATTTTTTTTAAAATAGCTACTTATTGAGCATTGGAGTAAAATACTCGCACTTTTGTTATTTATTTAATTTACTGATTTATTGAACAAAGTTATTACCAAATTTATTATATATTAACATTTAGTATGGAACGGTTGTGCAAAAAAGGTTTAATTAAATATATATAAAATTAAAATTAAAAATATATATTTTGGTTGATATATATATATATATATAATATATAATAGAGATCTGAAACCCATTCTCGACAAAATTATTCCTTATTATTACTTTTAAACGAAATTTAACTTATACTTTCACTTTCACTTTATAGAAAAAAAAAATAATTAAAAACATGTCAATGCCATTGTGATAATATTAAATTATCAATGATTGTCACGGTTGACATTTTAATTAAAAAACTATATATAAACCAAAGCTGAACAAAGTAGAATTCAATGTGAACTTTATTTTCAAGGCTGCTCCTCGATTCTCAAAGCTCAGGTTTAATTTGGTTAACCAGTCTTTTGGAATTAAAAGAGCTTCCGGAGTTGTTGTTGCTGTTGTTTTTGTGTTTTCCTGTCTGCCTGGGCGTTATTAATGCCACACATTGGGGCAGCGATGCATAACTGATGAGACACCCAGGAGAGATGCTTCGCGAAGGGAAAAACATAATGCGCCGCATTCAGCCGTGATATACAATTTAACAGATTGTACGACAAGTCAACATGTCAAAGAGCAAATTAATAAATAAAGGATTTCTGCGATAAATCTCTTAATTAACATATAGAACAAAAAAAAAAAAAGATATAAACTTGTATATCATTTTCTTAGAAACTAAACTTCGAGAATCGCAAGAAATACTACCAAATGAGTTGAATTAAATATGTTATTTTAAAATACCTAAATATTATTGTATAACTGATAACTTTATCTTTCAACTGCAAATAAACTATATTTAATTAGAAGTCATTAATCAGATTAAAGTTCTATATAAAGTGACAGATACTATCATGTTTAATTTATCATCTATTCAAGTTTACTGACAAAATTAACAAAAATTCCCTTTATTTAATAATAAATTTCTGTTTGTCATGGCATTTCTGTTCTCGAGGCAATTTTTCCATATTTCCGTATGCGTGTTACACACCAAATACTTTGAAGACAAGTTGAAAAGGGTCATAAATATTTGTGTAAAATTTTCATGCCCTGGGATCTTATAAAATACGCAAAAACAACGCCCACAGACCTCATTGAAAATTAATATTAAATTATTTTATTGAGGTTGTTGTTGGGTGCAAGTTCATTCACATGTGTGTAACTCGCATGGATACACAAAAGTATATTGGAAACACATAAACAACCAAATCTGTTTGAGAATGTGGGCTAAGAACTTTGCCGTACCTGTAAATTGCTGAAAATCATAACATAATTTCTACTTTATAACATAAAAAATACAAATACAAATATAGATGAAACTCATTGGCATTTTGCTTTAAATTTGTGTACAGATTTTTGGTGTGTCTTGCACCAACTTTTTTCTCTTATGTATGTTAAAAACTGTTGTTCTTAATGAAATTGGAAATAAAAATAAAGTATTCTTCTATTTTCTTTTCATTGCAGCATTGTGACCATGGCGTATGCTTAACATGTTGCAGATACATAACTCAAATTGCGAACTGGATCCAGATTCATCTTTGGACGAGCACTCGTACGCAAAGGATTTATGTGTTTTGTTTGTTATTTGTCGCATTTTTTGCTTTATTCTCAAAACGCGATTTCTTTGCTTGCTTATTGTTGATTACAACCTCGAATTCCCCAACGTATTCGCTGCTGACACGTTCTTGAGTTTTTCAGCATTTTTTGGGCCTTGTCTAAACTTGAATTCTTTGTTTGCATCTCATAAATTATGGCAAAAATGCTCAAGCGTCGCATTTCTGTTTTTTTTTTTTTTTTTTTTGATATTTCCGAGGCTGTTTTCTTTATTTTGTACATTCATATTTTAATTATTTAAGTATATCGTGGCAACTGCTGAACATGCTAAGCACGTGCTGTGCCCCTGGGAAGGATTTGCTAATGAGATTGTTGTGGTGAAGTAGAACCAACAGGAAATACTCTGGACACGCGCTTGATGTTGTATAAAAAAAAAATTATACTTATGTATACGAACTAGAATAAACTTTCTGCTTTAATAGCAAATATTTGCATATTTTCACTTATTATTAAATTCACAGGAAATAAAAAGGGGAGTTGGGGTAAATGTGACAGTTTTTCAACCAAATTCATAGAAAATTTGTGACTCTAGTACAGGGCTAGATCAACTCGGCTATTGATGCTTAACAGAAATACCTTACCCATTTTTATTGGATACAGGGTGTAAGGTGACAGCAGTTCCTATTTTAGATAACCTATAAAAATAAATTACATTTTAATAGCCTTAAAAATCTATTTAAAACAATTTATTTAGTTACCATTTGAAGTTGATTTGAATATTCAGCTTATTTCAGTTGAATGAACTTCTTTTCATTTGAAATTTTATTAAGCTTTGTCAACATCAATAATTGAAACCATTTAATACCATTCATATTTAATACAAGCTTTAGAAATAAAAAAAATTCCAAAGTAATTTGCTACTAAGGCTTATATTTATTTTATTATTTACCAAATGATATCAATATGTTAGCACTTTTGAAAACAGCAACAAGCTTAATTGATTTGAGTATTTACAAATTGCTCTAATAAATGAAATAAACATTTATTGAAACATATTTACATTTCAAATTATTTATTCGATTATATTATTTATTTGGTTGTTCACTTAAATAGATTTAAGGAAGTAAACATCTAAGTATTTAATCAGCATTTGGCTAACTTTTTATGGAGCGTTTTCAAAGTAATCAAAGGCTCATTTCAATTTTTCTTGGCCTGTTTACATTTATCTAAATTTTCTATAAGAAACATTTGATGGACTTTTTGAAAACATAAATAAAAATTGTTCTAAATTAAATTTTCTGCTGAAAATTTCGTAGACTGTGCCACCCGACGTGTCTATTATATTGATTGCTCTGTTGTGCCTAAAAGGACCACAGCAGGATATATAATCAAATATCAAATATGACAAGTAAAATACCCAGACAGGTTTGCAGCAGAAATCGGTACAAAGCCCACTGGAATTAAAGTAGAGACTGTTTTGGCCATAAACCCAAGAAGCAAGCGGGGTGATAGGGTGGACGAAGGATTCACATTTGTCTGAATACTTTTCTGTGGATACCATATGGGATTTATGTGTTAACGAATGGGCAATGGGCAGCGATGAATGACAGCACGCCCAAAAGTAGGCAATGCGCATTGAATCGAAGGTCTGCTAAATGACAGCAAATGATGCCAGGAAGGAACTTTTCGACTCTAAGCAACATTGCAGATATTGCGCATACGCCCCATTGAACAGCAGAACAGAAAGTCAAGGCATTTCAAGGTCGGCAAGCGTTGGTAAGGTTTATGACTTTGTTTCTTGTATTTATTTATACTTTGTACATAAACAATATAATCTAAAAAAAAGATTTTTTACGCACTTTTTAAGCACGTTCGATTTTATATGAAAGTTTCTCTTTAAAAGCTTCACTTTAGCACTTAAAAGAAATTCTCACTTCTCTCACATGGATGTCTTGTCTCACCTAAGCAAACCTGTCAAAAAGAAGTCAAAGGACATCTCTTAAGAACCACCTCAAGCCAAACAACGTAAATGGCTGTAAACAAATGTGAAAGTGGAACCCCTACCAAGAAACCAAATGCCAACGATAAACAGACGACAAACAAGGACACGAAATTGCTTACTAAATATTTTGACGTATCCTTGTTGCCTGCTGCTCTTTGTTCTTGTTGTTGCTGTTGGTATTCTCATTGTGGTTCAGTTTCCGATGCCACTTAAATGGAATATCAACGCGACGCGACGGAGGGATAAGGTAGCATAAGGACAAAGCCACGGGCAAACAGTTGACAGACTTACGCTAAATTTGCTTGCAAGATAGCTTCTCCCTTCCCCTTATTTAATCTGTCCTAATCACTTATCCCAGCTTTCTTTATGCCATATGATTTAAAGCTCTTGCACGTCTCCTCTCCCATCGTTGGGGTCGTCATTATAGCATTCACTTTATAAAGTTTTATGGCGCAGATTTCATTCAGTTATCCAGCAAGGTCAAAGCTCCTATTTTGATTGGCACATTATGTCGAACGGTTGTTCCTAGCGCCTGTAAAAAAATATCCTGGTTACGCTAGAAATATATGGAATGTGCTTTAAACTGGATTTTAAGCGGTCGTCTGCCATGTGGCGTCAAAAAACACATTTATGATGGGAACATTGACATTGAAGGATATGGATTAATTATTTGTATATATATTTAAATGGATTATAATGATTTATTATTATGCTTTCTGGTAAAACTATTATTTAGCTTATATTATTTAAGCACATGGAAACAAGACTAGAAATGTTTGGCATTTCCAATCATATTCAACAAATTTAATCTACTTTTTAAATATGTTGCAAATTACACAGCAAAGTCTGTATCTCACATTGCATAGAAATACACTTATAAAGGACAACCAGTTTGTATGGGCCGTGTGGCACTTGCAACCTGCATGCACAAATGAATGCAGCATGAAAATGTTTTCCACACAATAAAATTGCAGCATAGTTTTACCCATGGATTATACATATTTCCGCCTTGACGCTGCCGAACAAAAGGTGCTCTGGCTGCCGCAGAATTGCGCAAAATGTGAGATCCAGCGAAAATAAACCTTCAAATGCATATATAACACACACACAAAGCAAAAATACATGCATACAACCTAATGGTTGTTTGACATTTGCAATGTTGCTAAAGGCGTTAAAATTTTTTGCTTTTCGTTATTAAAGAAATCTCCACGTCGCATTCACATTAATTTCATTTCGAAATATGAGTTCTGTAAGCAGAAGTTAAATTAAGGAATTGAAAATGAGCTAATAGCTATCCTAGCTAAAGGAAATAAATAATGACCATAAATTTATCGATTTAATCGATGCTCAGCTTAAGAAAAAAGAAAATCTTTAATACACTAAATAAAAACTTTGCATGACCATATAAAACAAAAACAAACTTGCTATGGCATGGATTACTCCAAATTTTTACACCAATTTGCAAATGAAATAAATTTGAACTTAAATCTGTAATAATTGTTGAAACATTCCGCTGAAAAAGTTATTTAAATTAAGAAAACTATCATTGACGGTTCCATTTTTCAACCAATTAGACCGACATATCTGCTCATTTATGCTACAAACCTTCACAGTCTGCACATTAAGCACTCTACATTACTGAAATTTAAAAATAATTTCGACAATATAAACTGAAACGCCCAGCAAGTTCCGCAGTGCAAATAAATTACGACCGAAATTCATTACGCGCAATTTCCTCCCAGGTAAACTGGCCAACATGCCACAGGATTGCTCTGCGCATTTTTCGTTGCATACTTTTCGGCTGCTGCATAAAGGCAAGTGGAGCAATTAAAGCTAATTCTCGTTTTCAATAAATATTGTTTTTCTCAGTGGGAAAATATTACTTCATTTCACATTCTATTTTCGTGCTGTTTCATATGAGACCAAAAACTGACAAGCTGAAAACTTCGCCTTACTGTTTAGTGCACATAATTTATTCATGACCGAGCATATGCAATTTGAATAGCATTTCTGAGCCATGTCGGCATTTACTGGCGCACTTGATTTTGCATTCAGTGCAATGTGCCTGTTGATATCCTGGGGGAAACCCAGCTTTTAAACAATAGACCTGCCAACCAGTCAAAGCATGCTTTCATCCATCCATCTGGCTGGTGTCAAGCTTTTGATATTTGCGCCTGTCGAGTGCTGAGGAATATCTCACCAAAGGATTTGTTTATGCCACAACGGAATTCCTAAACATGAAATGTGCATAGGGCGTGAAAATAAGCAACATTTTGTGCGTTGATGCCTGTGGTTGGATTTAGTTAAGAGCCATTCCATAGGGGACCAAAGCTTATGCATAATGTGAATAAATGGCTTATGAGTAAGCTTAAATTAGCCAACTAGTGTGTGTTGAAAGGGGAAAATTAAGTTTAGAGGACTAAAACTATATAACATACATATTTAATGTTAGGGAGATGTGTATATAGTAGCACTTAATGAAATCGTTGAGTGCGGGAAAAGCGGAAATTACAGTCAATACGATTACAAGTGTAACTCAAATAAAATGTTAACTTATATTTAATGTATGAAATTTATGATTAAAATAAAAATGAATCTTAAAAATTTGTAATTAATTATTTATTTTATTTTATTTATTTATTTAATTAAAATAGATAAGTAAATTTATTATACCTTATAAATTAAGGTATTCCCTAAAGTGAAAGCAAAAAGTAATTGTCTTCATATTATTTTAATCTTGTTAATTTTAATACTACAAAAAAATAATTATCTTTTTGCTGGGTATATTTATTTCCTTATGTGAGTAGAATTACTAGTATAATGATTAACTAGGAAAGTTTTTACAATATTCCGATAACTTTTAAATTTAACTGTTTTGTTATACACATTTTAAAATCATGCTCTTTTGTAATCAATGAAATATTTACTGAAAAGTTCTTAACAATGTTTGTGGCCTTTCAAATTTCATCAAGTTAAGAAACGAGTATGTAAAACTGATAGAAAAAAAAACATAAGAAAGCTTAGTCAAGATGCTGAAAAAGTTTTCTTATTTTTATACGCGGTAGCGTTTGACAGGTTGCAACAAACATGTAGACAAAATCGAAGACAAACTTTAACGCGTTTGCATATCCTCATTTATTATAAATGTATGCAATGCACTCTCTAAAGGGGGAAGATCTCTTTACACCAACCAATCACCCTGTGCGAGCAGAGTATATGCAATTCTATAAAATGCAAGAGTTGCATAAAATTTCAATAAACTCGCATTGAACAGATCCCAAAGAACAAGAGTTAGTTTGGGTTTGCAGAGACACTATAACAAAATGCAAACTCAGTGAAAATGTAAAATTAATTCCAAGTTTCGTTGTCTTGCTTGTTGGCAACTTAACATAGGCTGACGGCCTTGAAATGAAGCTCTCAAACAGAGCTTGTTGTTCAACAATAACCCTATTGAATGTCGCCTAAACAGTTAACTTTTCTAAAAAGTAAAAAAGTCAATAAAAAAAACATTTGTTGAATTTTTTTTTTTTTAGAATTTCACCTGCATTTTACTAGCAAAGTTATTCACAGCGTGCTTGGATTTAAAAAGTGTAACAGACCTCAGGCACCACAAAAGCCTCTAACAAACTGTTTACCACCTGCATTGTAAACACCAAATGAAACTTCTAGTCGGCTGAGTGAAGTTTTACAGACCCTTTATATGGTAACTGTTGGTTAAATAAATAAATTAAATTTATAGTATTATATTTAATATAATATAGTCAAATTTGTGAAACTATAGTTAATTATAACATCAAAATAAATTTAAAACACATAACTAAATTAGAATGATATGTTAAATTTAGGCAAATTAGGTATAAAATTATATTATTCATATTAAATTATTTATTGTTATATTAATCACTAAAAAGTTCCTTAATTTAGTTTGTGATATGACTTTATTTCTTTTACTGAATATTTAAAAACTTCTCAATGAAGAAATATTGATTTTTAGACGTTGTATCAACAAGTAATAATATAGCTAATAAATTATGTATGATAAATACAAGTAGTGGGCTTTCCCGACTAACCGTTTTCCTTTCCAAAGATACGTTTTTTTTAAATTACAGAAAATTTTAACTTTCAAATGAAATTCAGCACAGTCAACTGAATTATATACTTATCTCGAAATTGTAAATAATTACAAACCTTATTTATTTGTATTAATAACATAAATGTACATAATAATATATTTAACGCAACTTTGATGATAAAGTTATAATACCCACTGCTAAGGCGTAAGGGAAAAATTGAGTGGTTTAAACACTTTCTGTGGTAAGTTAACCACACTGTCTCTCTCTCTTTCTTTCTCTCTCTCTGTTTCTCCCTCTCTCTCTTTCTCTTTCTTTCTCTCTCTCTCTCTCTCTCTCTCACTCTTTGCTCTCTGTTGCACACTTCCAGGCAGGCAGTCCATTTGCATGCTTGTTGGCCACGTAAACAGAAATGTTGTCGACCACGCGCCCAAAAGAATGCCACGTATTTTTTTACAGTGCTAGCAAACATTTATTACCCTGGCTGTTCTTAGACAAATGGCCACACTAAGCCTCGCATCGTAAGCGTTGGCCCATTTTACTGCTTGTTACTAATTTTTCTTTTTCAACCTTTTCTACTACTTATTTGAAGTAGTTGTGTCTTCTGAATATATTCTGCAGCTAGTTTCACTTTAAGATCTTGTCCTTTCTAACCATTTTACACTTTAAATAATCCAATTTTAAATACAGCTGAATATTTGCCTAATTGTTGCCCAAAACGAGTTTGGCTTAGTTCATTTAGTACTTAATTCTCTTCATTACTTGCTTTACATAATAATGGGCCAAATGAAGAATTTAAGTTATATAAACCTGCCAAGAGGATTAGTGCAATGACTTGGAGTGTCATGACAATTGTGCCAGAGCATTGTATATTGCAATTCAGCAGCTGAGCAGCAGTCTGATTAAAAAGTCCTTAAAAGTAGTTTATATTTTCCATATATTTTCCATTATACTCAGTTGATTTTATAAATTAGACCAAATTAATTTAAAATATTTTAATTAGTAGCTTCGTTATATTTTTATATTAAATAACAAGAATATATATAATAATTTTAAAAACCAAACCGAAAATATTGTTTATACAGAATTAAACATGGTTGTCTTAAGCTTTTAAGTTGGTTTATGTCAGAACTTTGACTAATAAAACTAAGCAATAAAGATCGACAAAAATGTATTATCCAAAACGTATAAATATATAAATATTCAACTTATTTTCATTCTTCTTTTCAAATCATAGTAAGTCTTAACTTTTATTATACTTTTCAAATAACTCGATTCTCAGTTCTCTCATATTTTTGTGAACGTGTACTACAACTAAAATACAACAAAATGTCGCAGGTAAGCAAAAAAAAAAATCAAAAAAAACATTATTGACAAATATTATGAGTTTTAATAATACAAATATTTATTTTTCAGGCAGGTCCTAAATTTAAATTTCCAATGCATGATACACATTATTATAAAATGATGGGTAATGTGAAAGTTGCCTGTGTCCTGGCGCTTATAGCTCCGGTTTGTTTTTATTTTTTAAACAATTTACCACGCAAAATGAAATATCAGAAATTTTATGCTACTTATGATCCCATGGATGCCTTTGATCGTATGCAAAAGGGCGGCTATTTAACCTCCTGTCCGGTGGAAGAGAAGAAGGATGATAAGAAGAAAAAGTAAATAAGAAAAAAAAACAGAGAGCATGTGAAACATACAGAATCAACGTGAACCCCATTAACAGGATCAACATATACCAAAACAGAAAGCTTTTAAAATTTAATCTCACACCATTCATCAAGGGAAAGGAAATCCACAACGCAATTGCTAATTTATTCTTATACACTCAATTTATGAAGTGAAGGCTAATCCACAACGGAATTGAATTCTAAGAAATTGTAAACCTATTTAAAACTTCCATTATTATCATACACACACACCACACACACACACCACACACACACACACATACATGACAATTAAAAGGAACATTGCAAATTCTTTGAGCATCTTTTAAACTTGTTGTATAGCTCCAGTTACCTTAACGAATATCCTGGCATGTCTATCAAAACATTCCACTTCTTAGTTGACTACCATGGGTAGATGCAACACGGATGGGCAGAAAGACAGGAAACCTGCAACAAGGTTGTAATTATTGCTCCTTGGCTTACAGTTACAGATTACTGATTTAATTCTTTGCCTTTAATGACAATTGAAGAAGTATTTTCATTTTTTCAATTTGTGCAGTATTTCAGTAATATCGCAGCCTACTAGTGTTTGTTTAGAAAACAGTAAATAAAATAATTTTATTTAATTCAAATATCAATTAATGTAATGTCACTTTTTAAAATGTATTATTTTGTATTATTATTTCTTTATCCAAGCACTTTATAAAAAAGCTTTGATTAGTTTTTGCCACTGAAAGCCTTTTTAACTTATCTGCGCATCTTTAAAATACATTAAATTATATTCAAATTATAGAAAATCTTCAAGGCCTGCTCGAACCTTTTTTAAAACATTCCTTAGAAAGGGTTAGAGTACAATCAACAAATGTCATCACTTTCGATTCAAAGCTACGCACGTGCCATTCACACATTCCTTGGAAATCTTTGAAACATCTTTTGATTGGCATTTAGTCACGCCTTTTATGTTCCTGCAAATTTTTTGCATACTACATTTGATTTGTACACCCTGTACATATAAGTAAAAGATGTATTATGAACTATGGAGAATGGCACATCGTCAACCTCGTTTATCGTATTGTTGATCAGCATTCATCTATAACTGCTTGCTATTAATGAAATTTAATATATTTGTAACTATTCCAGAACCGACTTTAGAAAAACTGATTAAAATTATATAAGTATTTATGTAGGATCGTGAATAAGCGTTATTGAATATTTTTTTGTCAAATAATCTGTTTTATATTATCTTTTGTAGAGAGTAAACTATTATTATCCATTGACGGTAATTTGTGTGTGTTTTTTTTCACTCAATAAATGATTGTTATTTTTTGATATTTATTGCAAAATCATTTCAATAATCTTACAATTTACAATTTTATCTACTTTATTGCGCAAAAAAATATTATTAAATGCTCTTTATAATATAATTATGTTACTTGATCTCTGCCATTTATGCTTAGAGATGTAGTAAATTTAAGTCGAGGGTATTCCCCATTTAAACCCTCTCGACTTGTGTGTTTATTTTAGTTTTTCCAAGAAAAACCTTTACAATACAACCGCATTCACAATTTCAGCGAATTTTGCTATTTTAAGTTTTCTTTCAATTCTGCCGAAATGCGTCACAAGAATCAAAAACAAATCTTTTAATATTACGACATAATGTGAAGTAAGTTTTCGTCTGTCACTTTAAAGCTAAATGTAAAGCTGAAAATTTGCATTTTGCAATTAAATTACCAACAAATCGCTTGACTTTTGGCTGTTGCTTGACCATTCAACTTTGACCAGACAGACAGTTTTTGAAATCACGTTTCATATATTTTTTTTTTTCATTTTTCTACTATTGCGTACATTGAACCTTTTATTTGTCAAGACATTCGGAGACAATTTCAATATGTTGCATGCCTCATGGCATTGAAAGCGATTAGAATTATGAGACTCCGCCTAACGTCGCTGCTTTTACAAGCAACATTGCATACTTGGGGGCGTCTTCTAACTGTCAACAGAAATAACTCTACGGTCGCAACTTTCTGGGGTTCGCCCAAACAAATCTCATGAAATTTAAGTTGATTTTTTAACTTAAAGGGCTTTTACATACGCACATGAAAGTATTTATGTATGTTGAGAATAACGTTTGTATATAATACACATTAATGTTATGGCTTCGGAAATTGCGTTGTGTTAACGAGAATAGTCCATAATGGCGATTTTATTATTCAGCTTTTTAAAGAAAAACTTTTCTTAAAAATAGGCACACAGTTTCCTAAAAACCTTAAATGATTGCAATTTATACTCATTTTCAACTTTTTTGTTTAATGTTATTGAAAATATGTGTAGGCTGGGGAATAGGTTCAAAAATGTATAAGCTTTTATAGAAAGAAAATATAATCTTAAATATAAAATCGAACTTGGTTAGTTAATATTGCTTTATTTCCACTAAACTAGAAAGCAAGCAAACTATAATAGTAAACAACTAAACCAGTTTTTAGCTTTGATTACGAATAATTTCGCATTCTTTATTTATATTAATAAATTTAGTAGCGACCATTATTCAAGTTGGCATATCGCATATTTCTGACAGCTCAAAAGATAATTTGCTGAAAGCCTAAAAACTGCTTCAGACAGAAATTTAATGAATATAAACGAGGATTGACTGCTTTTTGGCTGCCACTGTTGCAGCCACTGTCCGAGTATGCAGTATACGCCCTACTTAAGTCAGTGAACTCTTCGAAAACTGAAGACCATTCAACCATTGTTTTGTCATTATTATCTATTAGTTATTCGAGTGCAGGACAGACAGCTAACTGGCCCAACCAAACAATTTGTTAATTGTAAAATATTGACACGCCACGTGCCTTCTGCCAGTCTTCAAATTTCTCAAACGCCAACCTGTGGGCTTGAGACACCATTTAACAGTAATTATAAACTTCCGGAGGCTATAAGGAAGCTGCAGTTGGACGGACGTACTCAGAGCTCAATTTCAAAAGTGGGCATTGCGTGGGCCTTTTCAACAGCAAACTTAGTTATTGAATTTAAATTGTTTGCTTTTGCCAAATATTGAACTTTGCCAAAGGCTACAAGGACAAAGGGAAAACGTATTTCTCTTAAATGTCTAAGATTGGATAATTGGATCGGCAGTCAAGTTTTCTTTAAATGCTGCAACTAAATTTGTTCTTAGAAATAGTAATTATAAAATTTTGTATTCAACACTCGTTTGCAGCTCGTTTATCAGCAATTGCCAACTTTACAGTCCGATATGCTGACAACAATATACTCTATTTCCTTCGAGCGCCAGAGTGGCACTTAACTCAAGATTGATTATCTCTTTTTTCCATCCTTATATAATATTTGTTAACTTTAGCGTATAAGCAGAGTGAAAAAGTTAACAGACTTAGCTTAAATCAAAGAAATTTTGAATTTACCAAATAATATAGAATTGCATCGAACCAATAAATTCATTTTAAGAACAGAGTTTCAAAGTCACAAAGGTATGGGAAATTGAAATATATACATTTTTCCTTTTTTGGAAATTAAAAAAGCACACGGCTTGACTTTATTACCAGAGAGTTGGAGGACTTCTTCCCATTATTCCTGCCTCAAAGTGGTCAGTTGACACCTCGAATTGATTGGTGGTTACTAGAGTGACCCCAGGTCATAGAGATGAAATTTCATTTTGCAAAAAATCTTCCTAACAAAGTTTTTGCAGCCGCGTTTATTTCGATTTCTGGTGAAACTGCAATTTCCGCCTTTAAAAATTGTTGCCACACATATCTCACTATCTATACATATAGAGGACAGTCAGCAATATACACATAAAACTACACAAACACATGTGTGTGTAATATACACACATTCACACTTTTATATATACCCAGGCACACACATATTGTGTGCAAATCCCGCGAATTGACTGCAATTGAAATTCTGTGATTTTTGGTGCAGTTTTTTCAACCTGTACTTTAAAAATAAAAAATCAAATTAATAAAATCTATCGCCCATTTATATCAGAAGAATATTTTATTACGGTCGAATATTAGATTAAATTTTTATTAAATACATTAGAAAATCTATATTCTATAATGTATAGCGGAGTGATGCAGCAGCACCTTTTCACTTTAAAGTACAGTTATTGAATTCTTTAAATTCATGTATGTGCAAATGGGTTCATTAGCCATAGTTGCAGGGTATTTTCTAGTCAGACAATCTCGTTAAAGCCTTTTAAATATAACTATTTCATGGCCAAATATCGCTTTTGGCAACTGCTTTCATATTTGTTTGTGTACAAATTTCTATGAAGCTCTGTTAAATAAGCCATAAATTTATGCAACGACAATATTCTTGTCTGTTTAACAAATAAAACACGGCTCAATGAATCTGAAACTGACAACACATTATATTCGAAAAGTATTTATGTTAGAACAGGGCTGCAGTAATAAATAAACATTTACAAAATTATAATGTATCTAATCAAGTTAAATAAGTTTTAAATTTGGATTAAGCCAGTTTTTTGTAACCAATTTCATCAAGAAATTAATATAGAATTTTCTACTAAGTTCAACAAACCAAAAACTTTGTGATATTAAAGGAAATATATGCACAAATATATAATTTTATTAAAATTATCAGAAACTAAACTGTCTCCATATACTATATTTATATGTTTATGTGTTATTTATCAATGTAATTTGTTCTTCATTTTCAGATTAAGATTCAGATAGTTCTTTTGTTTGGTGACACTAGTCTATTATGTTTTTATCTTGTTTTAATTAAAATAGATAAATATATTATACAAATATATATTATTTTATCTGCCAGCCCTGGAATATGTATTTATACTTCATTGAATGCTTGGCAGACTGTTACCATCTATACACTTGACATTGCCCCTCTATTGCCTTTGGGTTAAGCCTCTTTGGGCGCATTAATCTGAAAAATTGGCCACATTTGGCTAAATGGTAATGTCTCAAGCTCGAGGAAAAGGCAACGCCTCTTTATTTCAGAGTACGACATACGGTCTTATAATGTTGTTAACCCAACGATTGATTGAACACTTAAAAATGTGTATATTCCACTCACATGTCTGAGCTTTTATGCGAGTGTCTAGTATAATTAGATAAATCAGCCTAAGGGGCTAAAACGGGAATATTTAACATAAAAAAAAGAGGAAAATAATAAAATGATGATTAGAGAATTCTTAACATAGTACAATAACCTCTAACAAGTCAAACTCGGTTATTTTGCGAATTTATTTAAATAGATAATTCAGAGAATTGAAATAATTCTGTAACTCAATCATTTGATAAGAAGTTTCTAAATTAAAAATGTTATACTATTTTTAACTTATGAAATGATGAATAAAACTATCTATCATGGCCCCAATCGATAAATTTCTTAATTGACACTATATTTAGCTAACTACTTTCAGTATTAGTTTAATTATTTTATTTAATAACTCATATAAATTATTTTTTAAGTTTAAGTTGATTTAAGAAATCTGTAGTACATCAAAGTATTTTTATGATACAAAAATATGTAAAAATAATAAAATATTGAAAAAATCGGGACGTCACAATTTAATTAATAGTGACATAGACATAGTGATAAATTGTTGTTTAATTATTAAAATAATAATAATAAAAATAAATTTTAATAAAAATAAATATAAAATAAATGATATTATAAAAAATAAAATTAATTAACAGCGTGGGTTGTAAAACATTGAAAATTTAACTATGATATATTTTAATCTAAGCTAAGAACATGCACATTGTACATTTGAATACACACTCAACTATCTTATACCAAAATTGAACAAGTTTGTGCATGTGTGTGTGCGTTTGTGTTTGTACCTTTGTGCTTGTATATGTTACGCTTTATGCCACATTGCCGACGCGACCATCACAATTAGCCAAAGGGTTCATTAGACTTTCAACTTTTGTTATGGTGCCGCCACAAACGTCAAAGCCAATGAACGAATAACATGCACAAAATGTGGACAGATGTGTGTTTGTGTGTGTGTGTGTGTGTGTAGATAAGGTACAACAAGCGGGGTGCGGAGTGGAGAAAGGGCGTTGCAAAGCAGCTAGATGAATTGAGTCTACGGCAACTGCAACTGCGGCGTAAATGGTACAAGCGTAAACAGAAAACCTAAACAAAAGCTAAAAGCAAAATGAAAACAAGCGTGCCACATGCCACCAGGCGATGGTGAACATAGATGAGACTAAGGATAGCGTTGCGCCACAAAAGTATGCAAAGCAAAAGAGAAACCAAAGTTTGAGTGATGGAATGTGGATAACCGCATTAGAGGCTGCCTTTGCAACAACTGGTCAAAACTTTTCCTACGAACTCAATACAAATGTACTTCGTCCTTATAATTGCTTTGCGAAGCTTTTACTTCTCCCAAACATTCTACTTCGATTTTTGGCAATAGCCCGAAAGTGTTGTATGTTGTCAGATATCGCACTGTGGTTGATAAAATTAAAAAGACGTAATTGTTGAAAGTGTAACATTTTTCGACAATTTAAATTCTTAAATTAATGTAGCCAAAATATTTAAAAATAAAAATTTTACAGACGTTTTCAAGTTCTGACATACCGAAAATACATACGTTGAGATTATTTTCTGGATTTGACTTATCATATGTTCGGCATTAAGCCAAATATTCAACGTATTTTTATTAGTAGTAGTTTTATTAGGTAGTTGTATTAATTGTCTTTTTAAAAGAATATAACAAATAAAAATGTAATTGAGTGATTTTAAACAATTGCTATGGTTGCAGATACCTATTTTTAACTTATTTTTTATTTTTAAGAGACTTGTAAATGTTTTCTTCAAAAGTCTTTAAAAAATGTGTATTATTTTAAAATCATATTCATATTGGTTTTATAGTCATAAATTTCCTCTCTTGGGAACATTTAGTTAGTGCTTAGTGACTTTTAGCCAATTTAAACGAAAGTGTTAGCCGTGACGATATTTTTTGAAGGAATATAAATAAAATAATACAAGCAGAGTTTAAATCAATGTAATATATGCATTATAAGCTTTTTATTTTAATTTGCTTGGCTTACTGATCCCTAATAGCTTCTACAATATTTGGCGTTACTAAATCAATTTAAATTAATGTTGACTATAAGAAACTTTAAACAATTTACAATAGAACAAGTTTAGCCCGTTACCAAAATCTTGAACCACTGTCCGTCGTCATTTTTTTGCCTTTCTCATTAATTAGTTCAATGCCTCAGAGCATGTCATAACATAAGCACGCGCCAAACTTTATTTTACTACCTCATTTCCAGAGCCTGCTTTCATTAAGGCCAACTTATCGAAGTCTTGACCTTTAGATTCTTACAATTACCTGATTATCATAAGTCACAACTGTCAGTTTCTATAGTGCAGCTAAAAAATAATTGATTTAGAAACGTTTTTTCTGCTTTGCACACAATCAGGAGGATAATTATAATTTTGCTAGCTTGATTTTTCATTCCGTATCTTTAAATTTTATATATGCCTCGCAATAATTGAACCAAATAAAATTCACTTATTCTTTGAGCAGCTGTGACTTTAATAAGTATTTAATTTGGATGTCGGAGCATTATTTGACAAGTGCATATTAATACAAAGTAACCTAGACAAACTTTTTGATGACAGACGAGCTTGACTATACCTGCTCAGATGTTAATACTGGTCAAGAATTTATATATCTCATAGGATCTGACATTAAATTCCAGTAAAATATGGTTTAAGGATGAAAAAAAAAACTGCAAATGTAAGTAACAACTTGACACACATGATAGCTCCCAAATCAATTAATAATTATATTCTTACTTTAATTCATATTTCTTAACTTCAATTTCAGCAACGGACAAATATGATATTCCCCTAAAAATACATAGTGTGAACTGAATGCTTAACATTTACATCATTTTTGAAACCGAATACAAGAAATATGGTCACCCTATGCGAGAGCGTCTGCGTGGTGAGCGAGATAAGCGGCACAACCGGCAAAATACACGCTAATAACAAAAGCGAAAACAACAACTTTGTGACTAGTTCAAGTTCAATGCAACAACAACAACAATCTCGAGAGTATTAAATGTAATGCTAACAGGACTATCACAATAAACAAGATAACAGATTCTTCTAATGCTCACTAATACCAAATTCGCGCTGTTAACTATTAACTGCTGTAAACGAGAGCCGACAGCGGTCTGTCTGCAGCGACGTCGCTGTCGCTGTTAACAGAACAAACTTCGTTAAATTGTAGCGGGCTCTCAATGGAAACGGACGTAGAAGTCCTTTAGCTTTTTATCAGACTGAATTTTTTTTGAAAATATTTATATTTAAATATAGAAATGGCGAAAATAAATATTATATATTTTATATTTATAATACATAATGTTAGTAATTATTTTTCTTGTATTAAATTTACACAAATCAGGAAAAAATATCTAAAATACTCTTATGTTAGCAACATAAAGCATTAAGTTGTTAAAAGTTTTTTAGTATTGAGAATAAAGTACAATTTTATGTTCACATCTAACTAGTTGAGTTAAAGTGTTTAATTTTGTTTAATAGCAATGCACTTAGTGTTAGACCTTATACATATTTTTAGTCATCACTGTATAATGTTCTTTTATGTTGGATTTTTATGTAACATGCTTCAAACTTACAATTTACGACATAATTTCTCGTAGAGTTATGAGTTTTGCTTTACGACTTTATGAACTCATAAAGTGGATCAACTTCCGGCGGTTGAGCTTCAATGTCAGTCTTGGGCATATATCATACCTTTGACTGCTCAGAATATCCAAAAACTTGTAGCTAATACACAAGCTCATATGCAAAACTAACCTTTGAGATTTACATAAATTTCCGATACAAGCTAAGTACAGCGACTTGTACACTCTCATTCTTCCCGAATGTCCTTTAACCTTGGGTTTAGTTAAAAGTTGCTGATAACTCACCTGTGCATTCATTTATATCAATTTCTTAGGCATTATCGCCATATTAAATCAGTTCACTTTTGATGACTTTTGACCTATTGTTGAACCCAATCCAACCAAAGCTGCTAACCTAACTATTTATGGTCCAAAGAACATCAATTTATCATATTTTGCCTGTTTATATAATGACCCAAATAAACATTTGTGCTGTTGTTGATTTTGTTCTCCTATGCCTGATCCCAAATAAAAGCTATATTTGTATGCCCTTTGCATATTAATGAGTGTGTGTTTGTCTCCCAGTGTATGTGTGGGTGTTTATGCCCCATTATAAATACCACATTTTTAGCAAATATGTGAATTTTTGGTAAGGAGTTTGCCTACATGTATATACTCAGATGTTTGCTTTTTAAATAGATTTCAATAACAATTTAAGTTGCTAACTAATAAATACAAGTTTCAATTTAATTTGCTTTTCATTGATGAAACTATCATTTTATTCGACTTAACTCTTTGTTTCGTTTGTCACCGCTATCCAAACACGACAAACATTTATTATCCTTGACCTTCGACCACGCATATTTATTTTACCATGTCAATCATAATTAACTTATTGTCTTTGTCTGTTATTATTTAATTTAGTTTCTATGTTCACATTTGCTTATTTGATTGCATGTTCAACTAACAAATTGATATTTTATTGAATTTTGTTGGGGCTGTGTTTCACCATTTACCCAATTCACTTTCAACACGATTTGAAAACACTCAACTTTGTATTCGGTATATTCACAAACATTTAACCCGGTTCACCATTGCGTGCTCAATTTGACGCTATATGACGTATACGTAATGCAATTACACTGACAACAGGCCAATTGGCGTTACAATAATTATCATCACATTTATTATTTAAACAATCATTGGCGCGAAATCGATATTAGCCGCAAATCAAGGTCAACTTTTTTAACCTCAACCTTTAACCACTTAACCTGTTTTGTCTAGTTTTTCTAAAGTATCGATTCAAGGAAATTTTCTTGGTTCTGACCTTCAGTCAAAGCATGTAAATAAGCCGTCTATTTTGACCCCTGACTCTGACTTTGCCTAATTTTCTGCAGCAGCCTTATTCTGTAGACAGTTTGGCAAAATGAAGTTTGCGCAATGCATTCATTAAGCCGCTTTTATACCCTGTACACATTTAAGAAAATGATTAAACGGAGTATACTCGTATATATATTTTAATGATGGTTTAAAAGTAAATCACCTGAACATTAAGGATGGAAGAGCAGTCTGACGACTGTTAAATTATCAGCCCGCTTAAATAAAAAATAATAATTATTTATATACACTTTCTTATATATTCATGTAAGTTGGTTATTAAAAAAAATTCATAATCTTCCAATCACTTTTAAACACTGATATTCAGAAATCAAATTTCGATGCTATGAATTTTCAAAATTTTAATTTTCAGAATAATTTAAGACCTGATGACCTATTATACTAACTTATATATATTTATCAACTATAAATATTAACTCATATTCATTTAAATAGAACGACTCTATTTATTTGCTATGAGTATAGCGTATTTTCTAGTCAAATACTCTCCTTTAATGACTCTTTGACTTGTATGCTTTGCGCAATTTTGAACTAATTTGCATAACTGGCAGTTGGGTCTTCTAGACCTAATTATGTTGATGCCACAATCGTTGTTTGTGGTGCATGCAACAAGCGCAAACAACTGAAATTATGCCAACCAACAAGAGTGTGGCAAATAAAAATGCCGCTGATTATGAAATGGAGGAGCACACACATAGAGGAAGCCGCAAGCTCATTTTGAAAAAGAAGTTAACAACAATAATAAATTCACTGCGCTAGTCACAACAATGCAAAAACAACAAGAAGTTAGGGTAACAGGGGCGTGGTACAGGGGCGGATGTGGCAAATCGGTTGGCTTATCAACCACAACAAACGTCAAAACAATTTCCGGCAACGAAACTCGACAACATTATGACGCTGTGCTGTATTGTGGGAAAAGTAAAGGCTTCCCTTTTTTGTTGCCAATTTGATGGTTAAGAGTTTACAAAAGTTGGTGAAAAGCTTGGCTTTTGATGTTTTCTTAACAAAATTTATTAAAAAAGATATAAGAACAGTCCCTTGGAGTGTAGATACAAACGATGCATAAAAGGCAGAAATATCTCTGCACGGTTTTTATAATAAACTGAAATTTATTTATTTATATTCAGAACTAGATGGTTATTAAGATTATTTCTTTCTTTGACAGCATTTGAATTTTGTATGTCATATGGGAAATGTCCAAATGTTTTTATTTGCACTCTGTACAATCAGTGACAAGATTTTATTCAAATGCTTTCAATTTCAATTCATTTACCAAACCTAAAAAATAAAACAATGACATGTGATTTCTCAATTATTGACAGCACAGTCAGAGCAACTGACAGGAAATCAAGTGCTCCGAGCTTGGGTTCAGATAAAATGAATTTGAAAGGGCAAAACCCGAAACAAAATCCATTTTGTTACAGTCCTCACTTTGGTTTTAGTTGAATTCAAGCGATTCTATGAATTCCAATGGCCACTCATGTGGGCAAACAAATGAATAATAGTTTACCTGATACTGGTTCGGGATTTATTGTGGACAGGAAGGACAGAAGAAATTTTATGAGTTTTGACAAAGTGATAGAGAAAGCTGGATGTACCAGCACAATGTAAAATCCCATACAATAATAATTGAATATTTACATGTTCATGATTGATTTTCTCAGGGATTTTATTGAAAGCATTTGTTAAATTTGTATGCACTTACTAAGGCGATTACATGATGTAGATTGAATTGTCAAGAATGCAAATACACAATTGAAAAGGTTGTGCTCTTTGCAAACATTTATATTTAAAATTTCCTTTATACATTAACAGACACACAAACAAAATGCAACGGTAACTCCCAAAAAGTATATCAAATCAGAAACACAAGAATTTTGTTTATTAAAGTTTAAACACACAAAAAGAAGAAAACTTTTGTTATAAAATAAACAAACATTCGACAAAATTCCATTGAAATTAAATGCTTTATTTGCTAAATAAAAAATTTATTAGAGTCCATATACGAACAGTTGAGTATACAGATTGAAGTGTACAATAAAATTTTATAGAAACTGCCGGAAACACTAAAAATAAACGTGCACGAGTGAAAAGATAAATTAAAATTAAATAAATGAGCTAATGAAATATAAATACTGAATAAAAAGTATTCAATATTTTTACACCAAAGTTTGAATATTCTTACATAAAATATTCCTTAAAGAAATGCAATATGTATATAAAATTTATTTATTTATTTATTTTTATTTTTTTTATAAATAAATAGCTATTAAATTTATCTTAAAAGTTGTTTTTGATTTTCAATTATAAGACTAATCGGTCTTCTGATTTTTATAAAATATAAAAAATGATTTTAATTTAACTTTTTAACACAAATTTTTTATTCTAAGTTAAGTATTTAAATTGGCTAAATTTTATCTCAAAAGTTCTTCTGTTTTTAATTTGAAAAATTGAAAAATATAATTAACGCTATTTTCTTTTCATTCAAATATAAAACCAATCATTATAGCACTCCATTTCTGATTATATCAACTAAAATGGAATTATTATTAATATTTATTACACCATATATGTATAAGCGTTGCCAAACGAATAACCAAGTGTTGAGACTCTTTGAAATGCAATAAAAATTAAAAGTGTCAGACGAGTGTGCACATTTTTTGAATGTCTGTGTATGTGATTCGTGGTGAGTGTGAGTTGCACTTAATGCCAGTGTCAGTGCCGAAAGCGGCACAGACGCCAGGCAGCAAGGTTGGCCGGAAACGGAAGCTCGCCCACAGACACAAGCACGGGAATGCAAACACACGCACACACAACAAAAAAAAAAGAACCAAAAACGCAGCAAAACCTCGTAAATTTTTAAAGCAAACTTGACGTTAGCAAACAGCGAAGATGGTCTAAAGATTGTTTGGGTTGAGGTCGGTAACAGCTTGAAGAAGGCCAGTTTGCAACTACGATGAGTTTGCACAGGTGTTAAGATGAAAATAAAACTTTAACTTGGCTTAAAGCAGCATTGCATACATTTGCTTAGAGAAGATGCGCTTAGTAATTATAAATATTATTAAAATTTTATTAAAAATTTAATATCGTTTTTAAAAAAATAAAACAAAAATTAGTTAGTTAGAATTAAAATTTCAAAGTATACATGATAATGAAATATAATAATAAGTAGCTTAAACAGAAATAATTATTTAGAATTTATATTAATTTCAACAGAAAAATCCAAAATTTCCGAAAATATATTAGCAAATTTTGGCATTTATAAAAGTTGAATTTTGTTAAGAGATCCATACAAACAAAATATGTTTTCTTGCGCCGATAAAGTGCGACTTTATTGTAATATTTATACATATTTATAAGCAAAATATTAGCATGTTGTATGGGTGATTGGAATGAGTATATGTTTATCCCTAAGATGGACAGAATTAAATAATAAGATAAATATTTAATTTAAGAATATAAGAATAAATTGCATTTAAAAAAATTAAATTAAAATTAATTTTTTGACAGTCAACACTATACACAACTGGCAAGCAAGCAATTGGAATAAATGTCGCATTTGTAAAAGAAATTATATTTTTCAATTATGAATATACTCTTATTTTAGTTTATTCACTGCAGGTGTGGAAAAGCAAGTATCCAATACCAAAATAAATAAATACCTTTTTCAGTATTTGTCTTCCTTTGAGAACAAGTTTCAATTTACATAACAGCAGCAAAATGTAACTATCAAGTAATTAAAATGCTTTTAAATCGTCATATGAGACATGCACTGACGTCTCTGTGTACAGTATACACTCGAAGAGGTAATATTTCTTCGTTTAAGTAAGCACATTCGGTACAGTAAACACAAATGATTTAAATTTGCACAGTATATCAAATGAATTATAGTGCTCTTATTAAATGTGACAATTATATTAAAATGTCAATATCAGCAACCAGTAAACACATAAATTAATTCATTAGATAACAATTGCTAACATGCACAATTAATTAGCTTATATAACAATTTTAATTTATAGTCTCGATATAGATGGCATATTTGAACAAATATATTCCAAATATATATAATTTATATTCAAGCACTGTTTGCCACGTGCATTGCTTTTCAAATGCACAAAGTTTCATATTCACATGAAATTTGAGCTTGCAACCATTTTAGGAAAATTACAATTTCATATTTGCTTCAGTAAACTCTAATCATATTTAAGCTTACGGGTTTTGGGTTTGCCTGCGGCATTTGTGGCATTTAATTATCGCTAACTATGCAGTTACTTTACACAATTTTCCTCATTTTCTCTTCCTTTTGCCACATGGAGTAGAATCTCATTATTATCCTCATGAGCCAGAATAAAATAGTAAAGTCTAACAATGTCCTGACAGGAAACAGCGCAAATTGTGCAGAGTTGAACGAACAGCGCCAATTGTACACTCCACACATATAAATAACTAATAATGATGATGAAAACGATACAAACAATTTTAATATATTGCAACAACAGATAACTGTCTAAGGGTTCAAATTACATAATTGTCTGTCTACAATAATATCAGCAACAATAAAATAAAGAACAACCCGCTAAATTCCTACCATATACCCACAATTCATAAATCATATTAAATAAATTCATTATAGCACATGTATATTAAATTTAAAATATAATAAATGAAAAAATTATAACAAACACTTTTTAAATTTGTTATAAGGCTTAAAGAACTTATAATGTTTCTTTAAAGTGTTGACTCCAAACAGATTTGACGTATGCTTTTATTTAATTGTCTTATAAATGTTGGAAAATAAGAGTAACTTTATGGTTTTTAAATAAATAAAAAAATTTTATTGTTTTTAGCTAATATTATTTTTATTATTATTATTTATTGAATTTAAAATAAGAATTTTTGTTGGCAATTTTAATGAACAAAGTCAATAAATAATCCTTAATACTTAATTTTAAAATTTAATAAATTATAAGAGTTGCGATCCCCAATTTGTATACATAAATATTTTTAATTAAAAAAAATGAAGAAATGAAATGAATTAATTAAAAAACAGGTTTAGTTTCAATGTTCGCACAATCGCACATTAGCACACTTTAGCACACTTTAGCACAATTTAAATATTTGTATTTCGTACTCTATACGGCCAAATATTAATCCAAGTGGCATATTATCGATTTGGCCGTAGCCTGCAAGACGCATATACTCGAACTGGATGCGTCGCAGAAGCGTCCAGTGGGGCAGGTGCCATTCACACGTGACGGCTTGGTATCGCCGTAGCAGAAGGCAAATGTGGTGCGCGAGGTGCAAGCAAAAACATTATTTTGGTTGCATAGTCCACAGCTGCCGGTGTCGCCACAACTGGAGGGTGTATCGATGCGTTGAAAGCAAATATTGGGATGGTCTGTGCAGACCAATCCTTCGGGGCAGCTAAAGGTATAATCCGTGTTAGGTTTTCGGTCGCCAAAGCACATATGAAAGGATGTTTGATTGATGCATGCAACATCATTAATCTGGCATACATTACAGCTACTTCTTACTAGATTTAGCTGCCAGCTTAGCGCAGCCCACACTGCAAGCTTTTCGAAACTTGAGAAATCAGTTTAAAAAAAATTCAATATATAGACTTACAATATATAATAATTTGGACATCTGCGTGCTTTTTAGCGCGAATAACAAATGATTGAAAAACTCAACTGACAGCGCATTTTTGTCTAGTTTTTTAACAAGCGTAGAGGTATTACCTCGACATACTTATATCTATGTGAATGCTTATCAGCATGAGCCACAAAAATTGCGATTTGTAAAATCAACAGCCATAACATAAATGACCTTGAAAGCCCTACCTGTTTATTATATACTTATTTGTATAACACAAAATATAGATAGAACCACCCATAGTCCATAAACTATGCACAGATATAGGTATGGATATAAAAAAGTAATTTAAATGCTTCGCTTTTTGGTATTAACTCTAAAAGCCCTACATTTTGATTGTACTTTATGTAATTATATTAAGTTTATTTACTGAAAATACATCTTATTTTCTATATATATTTTACTCTACGCCACATAATTAATGTTTACGTAGTTAAGTAAATATAAGCTTCAGATATTCTAAAAATATAATTACTTAACTATGCTTACAAAATACATTAAAGAAATTTCCCAAAAATGTATTAAATTTTTGCTTAAATCTCACAAATTTTTTCTACACAATGCCAAAAGGTCATTTTTGAAACCATTGTGAATGACTATATAAAACACACAACATTGTTGCAATCAAATTGCAGAAATGACAACTTATGTAAGTGTGTATAATACTGGTCCTGTTTCCTTTACATAAGGATATAGATATACATGGTCCAACATGCTGGCAGCGGAAATTACATAGTATATTCCACGCGAAATGAAATGAACCTCAGACAAAAGCTGTTTGTGGGCATCGTATGCAAAATGAAATTTAAGTTTTATGGCCAACGGCAACCGGCAACATTCCGCAGCAGTTCGTCCTGCCAATTGACCACTCGGAGCAGGATCATGGGAGGAAAACTCTACCACACACTAATCATGGTTAACTGTGCGCAATCTGAGTGCCAAAATAAAACTGGAAAATGCAGTGATAGCACTTATAAAAATGGATCGAAACTGCAACTATGTAAACAATAAAAAAACTAAACAATAGAAAATCCGTTGATGATGTGGCAGCTTCCAAGACACTATTTAAATCTATAAAATATGATATTGGAAAATACATTCTTCTCATTTAAAAGTTAAATGTTTCATATTACAATATTGCTATCTAGAATGATGATAGAAATTAAATATTTTTTATAACTTTTAACAATTCAGGCTTATAGGGTGAGACCTTTGAATATGTTTAAAAACTTTAAAGCACAACAATATTAAATTTAAACACATTCAAGGCTGCTAATTCCAACCCAACATTACAATATGTACACCCTGTAATATAAAAAAGCTTTAAAAGGAGTTTAATAAATTTGTGCATCTGGCATGAGACTATAAATGAAAATTAGTCTTGAAACTTGATTTAATTTTAGATCAATTTAAATTTGCTATGAAGGTATTTCTTCACTTATAGCATAAATCGAATAGGAGCAACAATTTTACCATATCCACCCAATATCTATATTATAAATATATTGGCATCTACTTCTATAAACATAGCCAACAGTTTATTTATCGGATAATAAATTCAGCAACTATTTAAGGGTATTTTAAGAGAGTAACTTCTAGTTGAGCATATTAAACTTAACAGCCTTCTTACTGTTGTTTCTTATTAGCCTGTCATGTTGCATTTCTATTGAAATTTTATACTTGGCTGCACATTTAAGCCGAATCAAATTCATAAGGTTCATATGCATACACCCAAAGAAACAACCATTGTTATAAGCAGCTTGGGCCTTTTATTGTTTGGCCCAAAAGGATGGCCTAATAAACGATTTTCCGCAAATAAATCAATGCGGAGCATGGCTGCTCATAAATATGAAATATCATGCAAAATATTGTGTACTTTTTCTTTTAGCTTACCAAGGCTTTTCTATCACAATTTTGAGCTGCCGAACTGCAACTGCAATTTGGCAATGTCCCGGCCCAACTGTCATTAAGTACTTTGGGTTCAAGTCATTGCACAAATCCTTATGGCAGTCTGATTTATTGTTGCATGCTTTTGGGGCACCCAAGTGGCCCATCATTATGTGGGGCATGCAATTTGTCAAACTTGTAGAAAGTCAAATGTTAAATGAGCTAGGAGTTGAAAGCAGTTTGGGCTGCAATTAGAACAATTTCCTTGGAGCACAGCTAATCGGCGAACGATTTAAAGACTTCAGCTTTTAGTCTTGACTTGTCTTCATGAAAAATACATTTTATCAAGTCGAGATAAGATTTAACTTGCCGGCAATAAAAATGCCACTCGATTTTACTGTTGCATAATTTAAGACAGCGAGACGAATTTTTATTTACAAAATGTTCATTGGCGGCTATCATTTTTATGACATCAGCTAAGCGCAATGCATACCAAAATAGAAGGAAGCCAGAAAACGATGCTCACAATTGGATAAGCTCTAGTACGTAAATATATTCAGACCCCATGGAATTTCATTGTTAGGCTTTTGCAAACAAAAAACTGTATATTGCCAGCTAGCAAGTCGTAAAATCAACTTGTATTATTACATACATACATAGACCACGAATGAGCTCGGGAAATTTACAATCTAAGTACATCCCCCAGGCGCTAAGGAAATCATAAACAATCAAATGGAAGTAAAAGCTATTTGCTATAAATATATATGTATTTATATAATTTAAGTAATAGGTATTTAGATGAAATGTTCCTCATTGTCAATATCAAGTTTCGGGAATTAATTTAGAATTTGTTGAATAGTTTCTATGATTTTCCGATAAACATTTTGTTATAAATATAATTGATTTTCGTCATTAGCCGTAATTTGAATAACATTTTTGTTATTTATTATTAAAGTTAAAGATAATAAGATAATATGTTATTTAATATATTTTTTGTACCCAAATAATATCAGACGCTCTTTCTAGAATTCACATAACTTCACAAAGTTATACTGATTTTCATGTTATTCAACTATTAATAATTAAGTTCTTAAAGCAATTAATGTTTTTTAAATGGGTAAACAGTGTCTCACATAAATTAAAAGCTATTTGCCAGCATGCTTAGCAATAATAAAAGCTTTTTAAAAACAATATAAACAAGAAACAAATCAACTTGCTGAAAAACAACAAACAACTCTTTGGATGTCCATTTTTCTAGGACCTGACGTTGAAAATTGTGGCCATGCGATGTGGAAAATACATTGCATACTTAGGGGCGCATGGTGGCCAATATATCTTTTTCCAAATATGCAAACTGACAGCTGCACTGAAAGTATTTTATATATCAGATCTTTAACGCGCTTAAACTGTTGAACAGCTTCTTAACATTCAAAACTTTATATTTTGATACTTGTTTGGCATTAACTGACAAACAACAAGCAAAAGTCGGTGCATTGTCAAACTATACGCAATATATTTTGTATTTTCGCTGACATTGCACTCTGCTTGAGTTTGGATCCAGCCAAATACCATTTCAGAAATTCTCAAGTAGCTCTCGTTGTACGTAAGGCCAAGTTTATTGAAATTTTATGCACTTCTTGCATTTTATATTTAGAATTGCCTGCCGTTGGCAGCGCGGTAGAACAAGCGACACACATTGCGATTTCGCCGCCGCATTAAAGTTTGTCTTCGATTTCATTCACAAGTTTGTTGCAACCTGCCAAGCACTTGTGACAGAGGTTTGTGACAAGAATTAGAAAACTTTTCCAACATATTTTGAGGTTTTACACTTACTTATTGTTGCTTTAGGGTATAAGAAGTAAACTGTGGCAAGAATACTTGGATGGATTAGTTTTGCAGTGTCACTGTAGTATACAAAAGCGATTAAAGTATAATTAACTTGAAATTGTTTTTGAAAACTCTAAAATGAATAAGTTGAAAACACACTGCTTGATAGAAAATCCAATTAATTTTGAGAGCTTAAAATTTCAACCATTATGGAGAAAATTAACACGAATTTTATCAGACAAAAAGTCAAATTTATATCGCATCACAAGACTCTTTCAAGAAATTATCTAGCAGAAAGTCCTATGGTCGCCTTAAATAATTTATTAAGACTAATAGTTTAATAAATTTCTGAAAGGTCTGTTTAATCAATTTTCAGTTAAAATTGGGATTAACTTAACATAAAGTGTCAATAATTTGATTTGTTCTACGAAATGTAAGTTTATTATTTTTTTTATTACTAAATTGCACACACTACACAAATATGAAAGTTATTTAAAGATAAACAAGTGACAACTTTTACTCTGAATAAATATTTAACTCAAAATCGAATACAGTATATGCTGATTTGATTTTTTAGGAAATTGTTAAGCCAGAAAACCTTGAAAAAATGGAGCTCAGATTAAAATAATACTTAGGAGACATTTAAAATTTTACAAAAATCTTGAAATGTCTTTTACAGCTCCCCGTTTTAAGTGCTCAACTCTGATTGAAAGACTGCAAATAAGATTCGAAGTTCATCAACCTGAATAACCTTGCCAAGTCCTTTTGCACCCATGGTATGTTCATTAGCAGCTCCTAACCCAAAAATCACCTGTGCGTGTAAGGGGCATATATGTCAGCAATTTTGACAAGTCGTGTCAAATCTGGCGAACAAAGCGCCAGACAAAGTTAAACAAATATGACGCATAGAATTGCTTCAAGAATTATGCGAAGAGTAAACACAAAAGTTGAACGGAAAAGTGAGAGAGAGAGTTTATACACAAGCTCCTAAGTTCTAAACACACTTTTGCACTTCAATTGATTAACACGTGATTCAGCTGCTTTATAAGCATTATTTAAAACTTAGCTCTTTAAGTCTTATATATCACTTTCAGTTATGGATAAACAGCTCCCAACTAATTTCGAAGCATTTAAGCTGCAAAATGTAAACAAGTCCTTCAGATGGAATTATTTTAGAATGGGGGGACTTTAAGCTGTTGGCATCAAGGCCACTGCTAATCGAGACTGTCCTTTCTCAGCATCCTTCTGGACATTATTATTGTTGTTTTTTGTTTTTTCCAAGGATTAAGCATACAACTAATTGTGCACTGTGTTGGTTGCTTTAGTTGCACGCTTTTCGAGCTTGTGGCCTGGAGTTGACATCTGTGCGAAAGTTTTAAGTTTTGAACAATCGGCTAAGCATAAGATATATTTTCATATTGTTATTATTATAACAGAATATTTCGGCTTAAATATTCTACATAAAATGACCTTAATAGTCGAGTATAATAGTTAAAGGAGAACCAAACGATCAGCTTTCTTCAGACAAATTAATATTAAATATTTCATTTTTTTTATATATTTTATCATTTGATAGTAAGGATGAAATAATTGAACCTATTAGTAACACTGACAGACTAAAACAAAATAAAAACAAATAATTGCATGTTGTGTTCAGCTTTGTGAATTTTATGAAATTTATTAAATAGTCCAAAAACTGATAAAAAAAAAAAAAATAAACACAGACTTGAACCTTTATTAAACGAGTATCTCGATAAAATATGATAAACCAAAATAGCTTAAATACAAAAATAAGATTTTTTGGCCAACCATAAAAACTAATATTAGTCTTATAAGCTTTAAGTTTTACCAAATGTTTGCAATCACAGAAATGCTAAAGCATCAGCAATTAAAAAATATAAGTTTGTAGATGAAACCATTAAAACTATCATCAGTTTCTTAAGGTTTAAGATAAGTTTTTTGAATTTTAAAATTTGTTATAATGTTTTTCCAAATGTTTTTAATCTTAGAAATGATAAAGTATCCGACATTAAAAAAGTAGAAATTTGTTAATGGAATTATTTATTTTTCTACAAGCTTTATTATCGGATTAAAGTAATGTTTTTGTATATCAAGTAGACTTTGGGACATATTTTAAATTTATTTAATAAGAGAAATAAACTAAAGTACTAATTTTATCCTACCTTCGTTATTATGTTATATAAATAAATGTCTTTTCTATTGTAATGCGTTGCAGGCTTTTATTGAAAATTTATCAACTTTAATAAATACTGAAGCTTCATATAAAACTGGTAACGAACTTTTAATGTGATGAAGTCTTTTGCTGCACCGCTTTTTGGCTGTTGCATTGATTAAAACTTAAACTTAAAGTTAAATTTAAAGTTTGATTTAAGTCGAAAACTGATTTTACGCTTCACAACTTTTAATGGCAATCACGTTGGGTGATTTTGACGCCAGCTTCGTCTCCGCATCAAAATGTGCGCATAATGTGGCTGTTTAATGGATTCCATTGCATACATTTGGGCGCAAGCCACAGCAGCAAAAAAAATTATGCAACGCCCACTGAAAAATGGCATCTCATGCAAATTGCCAGCGCGTTGCGTGTAATTTGTGGGCTTCAGGCTGCGGCAACTCTGCGGCTTGTTGACCAGTTTTGGTATGAGAGTCCTTTTGGGCGCTGCCTTACCACCTACCCAGGATCCGCTCAATGTGTTGTTTTAATTTGTTAAAATAAGACTGCAAAGTTAGCCAAAATTCAAAAAATGAAAGTGCGCTATTTGGAGTTTAAACAATAGTAAAAGTTAACATGAAAGAGTTATAAAATTTAAATAATATTATAATGATAAAAACATAGCCGTGACTGATGACGAACATTTAAATTTTCCAACGATTCGCAAATATTAACGTAAAATTTAATTTCAAGTATAAGTGTACTTTTAATTTAATTGTAATAAAATTTTTTTGATACTTCGATGAATTTCTTATGCAGAAAAATCTCCCTTTTTGAAATATGTATTGAATTATAAAATAAACAGCAATTTATAGATTATGTACAAAATACATATATTAAATAATTAAATATATACACACAAATAAATTTACGTTGAATTGATGAAGATCATCCCACTAGTTTTATGCTAAATATTCGTTGTGCTATATCTATTATAAGTAATTTGATTTCCAACCAATTTACAAAATTTCTAGTATTAATATGGTATACCTAATTTTAAGTGTTAAATGCATTTACTAATTATGTTTGAAATTTTACACAACTATTATTTGAAATTAAGCAATAAACTTCCAAAATAATACGGGTAATCGCCTGTTTTAGTATGCAAATTTCAATTGAATTTCAATTAACTTAAACGCAAAATTAGCTGGAAAATGTTCGCAAGCCATTATTTTATATTATTTGATGCTTCAAAATCAATTAAAGCTTAACCGAAAATATCTTATACTTTAACCCCAGCCGCAGGGAGTGAGTAGGCAGCTATGACAACATGTCTGCCAGTTGGTAAATGAAAATTTATTACTTGGTTTTGTGGGAAAACTCATAACTTGAACATGAGAAATTGTACCAAACAATTGGCTCAAAGCATATTACAATTAGCGCATAATTAAAACTAATTAAAGCAAAGTTAAAGGAAATGCTGACAGTGGAAACACATTTGCAAAACAATTTTCAAATAAATGTCAAAGTGTTAAATTTTCATTAATTGCTGTTGCTCTGAGGAGCTCACAAAAGCTCTGAATTATAGAGATGCGCAAATCTGAATATTTAAACTAAGATGAATAAGCAAAGACTGTGAAGTTTTTGTTATTTTGAATCGGTTGTGTATGCTGTATTACCAAACATTATTAAGTGTTCTTATATAGTTTTCCTGCAAAATATATTTTAAATTTAAAAAATAATACAAACATTATTTAAACAGATTTCTGGTTGTGAAAATAGCCAAATGTAAAAAGTTCAGTTGAAACACATTCAAATTGAAAGCAACAACGAATATATTTTTAGAACCGGTTCATTTTTCTATTTACATCCATCCATCCATCCCTCGACAATGAGTTATATGGTTTCTTAAGTTTTTACGCTCACTCAACGCATTTTCCAAATGAAATTAATGCAAATGGGACGCGGCGGTCCCTTAAAATGGCAAACGGAAGGCGCAAATTTTCACGCGTCTAGCTATATTCAAAATGGCTGCGTGTATAGATGTGTGTGTGTGTGACTATTGTGTGTGCGTGTGTGTATGTCTGTGTGTATGATATGTGCGTTTATTTATTTTACTTGCGACTCGGCATTTTTGCGGAACTTTACGGCTGCCATGGGCGCCTTTTGTCCGCCAGTTTCAAAGCGGAAATTTAACCCAAGGGTAAGAACTAAGCGACAATTTTATTGTGTGGAAAACATTTTGTATATTACGTGTATGCGCAAGTGTGAGTGTAGGTCGACACGTTGAAACTTGTTGACCTTTTAAGCAATTACAAAGAATGAGACGGTATTCTCATGGAATGTTAATTATTTTTTAAAATAAAACTATGTGATTTAAATGTAAAAGAAAAAGCCCCAAATATAATTAGTTGGATGTCGAAATAAAATCCTTTTTAAACAGAATATGTTATATATGTTATTCATAAAATATATATAATTGACTCATTATCATATTAATTTTTAATAGGTAACTTATGAATAAATAACATGCAAAAAATTAAATTAATTTGACTCAGAGTATTTGTGTGTATATTTGATATATTTATTAAATATTATGAGTCGACGGTGTTTGTATGTTTGTATCTGTGTAGACTTTTATCTGATAGTTTAGCTTTCAGACTGTCGATCAGGGTACGGCTATGGACTTTATATTTAATCCCCAACCATTCTTACCGATACAGCTTCCCATAGAGGGCAACACGGAAAATTTAGATATTTAATAAAAAAAGAACCCGTCGCAGAATGAAGACCGGATACCAGGGTATATAAATATTTAAATCAGGAAGGGAGTAGTGTGAGAAATTCTCACCCTTCTACCACCAAATTGACGGGAAATCGGGGAAATATTGATATTAGGAAAAAAAAAAAGAATCAATGGCAAATTTCGCTTATATGTTCAATTTATTTAATTTAATTGACAAGTAAACAATGCTATAAATAATATTTATTTATTTTAATTATTTATTTATTTGCAGAATAATATAAATTAATGGAATAGAGTTCCTAATGGTATTTAAACAGAGTATCAAACACTACACAATTCATATTTTCCGGTTGTTTATATTTTGCAATGGTTTTTTCTAAAGATTTTCTGCTTGTCCACCAAATTCGGTTTGGATCTGGTTAAAGTTCAATTAAAATTATGGAAATTCCACAAAAACTAAGTATCACAAAATACGTTGTTTATTACAAGAATGCAAGCAAAAACCAACAGAAAACCCCTGTGTATTATTAAACTTTGGAGAAAACCCAATTCACACTAAAATGTAGTCCATTCAAGTTTTGAAAATTCCCAAATAGATAAAAAATACAATTTGATTTATAGTGTCAATTTCTATTTACAGCTATCTGTACTGACTTTGAGCTACTTTAGAATAACTTATCGCTAATGAAAACGAATCATAGTTAATCGCTGATTAGTAGACTGATTATAATTGATAAGAAACCCGTTTCAATTGCTGGGTATATAAAGACTGAGCAATGATAGTTTTGATATCAGTTAATCAAATTCAAAATGATTAAAATCCTATTCACATTGCTTGCGGCTTCAGTTGGTTTGTCCCTGGCAAATCCTTTGACTGGTCGCATTGTTGGTGGTGATAATGCGGATATTCGCCAGTATCCGCATCAGATATCCATGCGCTATTATGGCAGACATCGTTGTGGTGGCAGCATCTTCAGCAGCAACATCATCATCAGTGCTGCCCACTGTGTTGTCACTCTGGAAGATGCTTCGCATCTGACCATTGCCGCTGGCTCCACAAGGAATAGCCAGAAGCATCAGGAGCTACCCGTACGTGAATTCATAGTGCACAGCAAGTACAAATCCTTCAACAATGACTATGATGTGGCCATACTGGTGCTGGATGGTGACTTTATATTCAACGATTATGTAAGACCCATTGAGTTGGCCACTGAACGTCCGCCTGCTGGTTCAATAGTCACCGTCACCGGCTGGGGAGCCCTGTCTAGGAACGGCAAGTCACCCGATATCTTGCAGCAAGTTCATGTCAATGTAATAGATAATTCCAAGTGCAAAAGTGCTTACTTGTTTATGCTGACAAACCGCATGCTCTGTGCCGGAGTCGAAGGAGGCGGCAAGGATGCTTGCCAAGGTGATTCGGGTGGTCCGTTGATCTATAACAATCAACTGGTTGGTATTGTCTCCTGGGGCTGGGGTTGTGCGAAAGAATCTTCACCAGGAATTTATGCTTCAGTGCCAGATCTACGCAATTGGATATTGGAAGTTCGCGATTCCTATGCTCACGTCGGCAGTATTCAGTTTCTTTAAAAATTATCTATTTGCTTACTAAAGAAAATATTTAAAATTAAATATTCAAAAAACAAAAAATATCTATATTAAATATATATTAAAAATTCCTCTTGAAAGCTTATTTTTAAGTTCAGCCACTTTTTCGCTGCAATCATTTTTCTCTATACTTACTTGTAATTTTATAAGTATAGTTTTTTATTTTATTAGTAATGTGGCGGCCAAACAATATATATAATATCCTCAAAATGGCAATAAGTGACAAAAAATATTTTAAATAAATTGATCAGCTCAAGACGTAATAAATTTGATATAAATATATGGTACAAAAACTGGATTTCATTTTCCACAGCCTAATATATCATTACACTTCGGCAAGATCAAAATCAAAATTTTCCCAATACTGTTTTTTTTTTAAACTTGCATATATAGTTGGTTTTTAGCTGTAATATTGACAAAGCAGTCGATTAGACAGTTTATTTGCCCTATAAGTATTTCTTAAGCAAGACTTCCCTTTTCTAAAACTTCAATTTTATAAATTTAAATGTCATTTTTCTTTACACCTTTTCAGATATATTATCTTAAAAATCATGTTTCGAAATCAATACGATAGTGATGTAACTGTATGGAGTCCGCAAGGACGTATATTTCAGATTGAGTACGCAATGGAAGCTGTTAATCAAGGCTCTCCTACGGTTGGGCTCAAGAATATGGATACAGCCGTGCTTGTGGCACTTCCGAAGCCATCCGGCGATCTGGATATATCTCAACCAAAAATCATATCAATCGATAGTCACTTGGGCATATCTATTGCTGGTATTGCAGCTGATGCTCGAGTTATTAGCAATTATCTGCGCAATGAATGTTTGAGTTATAAGCATTCATATAGTACTTCCTATCCCGTGCCTCGATTGGTCAATGCTTTGGGCAACAAGATGCAAATATCTACACAAAGATATGACCAAAGGCCCTTTGGATTGGGCTTACTTGTAGCTGGATACGATGAGAGGGGCAGCCATATATTCCAGGTCATGCCATCTGCAAATACTTTCAACTGCAAGGCAATGGCAATTGGATCTCGTTCTCAGGGAGCTCGCACATATTTGATTCGCAATCAAAACTCGTTTTCCTCTAGCACAAAGGACGAAATTATTTGCCATGGCATTCAGGCTATTCGTCATACTTTCCCAGCGGATCAATTGAACAATGAACAATATAATATTTCTATAGGAATTGTTGGCAAAGATGAATCATTTCATATACTTTCAAATGAAGAAGTCAAGTCCTACAAAGAAATGTCTAAAACTTACGATTATGTGGAAATTCCAGAAGATCACAAAACTCCAGAGCCAGATCCGGAGGAGCCAGAAACATCTAATCTTGATTTGTAACAAGTTATCTTTAAAATGACATAATATATTTTTGTAAAATTAATTAATTAATTGACTGTTCAAAAATTGTTATTAATTAAGTAAAATAATGCTTAAAAAAGTCAAACACATTTAAGTCACATAATTTTAAAAATTCAAAATTCTACAGTGAACTCAACCTTAAATAGAACCAGCTATATGAAACTTTAGTTTATTGAAATTTACTTTATTTTCAAAAAAGAATAATTCAACAATATGTAGAAGCAATCAGATGGATAAATAAGGCTCTAGTCCTTATATCATTAATCTGAGGAATTTATTTATAAAAACGATGAAAGCGCTATAATAATCACTTAAAATTTAAAATCATCTTTTCCTATGGGTCGGCTTTTTAATAATTCTCTAAATTACTTGTTATATATATATTTTTATTTTGCACTTACAATGCATTACAAAATTTAAATATTCTGCACAAGCGTAAAACGAATCCAATTAAATGTTTTGCCTTTTTTAGTTTTTGCTAACCACATTAGTCACACTTATTAAAGCAACAAATACTACACACATCCGTTAGCTTTAAAACCGCCAAAAAGCAACGTTTGCTTTTGCATAATGTGCCAATTAAAATGGATGTCTGTGTTGGGTTAACATGAACAAAATCTGCGCCATAAAACTTTATAAAGCGAATGCCAAAATAACGCTGAAAGACTGGCATATCTTTAAAGCATATGAGGTAATAAAAGTTGGGTAAAGTATTTAAGGCGAGTGAAACTGCAAGAGGAGCAGGAACTGAACAATGTCCTTGGCTAACAAATTTAGCGTGAAGTTGTTAGCTGTCTGCCTGTCTGTGTTACCCTCTCCTTTTCTCAGGATACCATTAAATGGCATCAAAAACTTAACCACAATGAGAACAACATCAACAACAGTTGACAAGGGTAAAACGAACTATTTAGTGAGCAATTTTGTGTCCTTGTTTGTTGTCTGTTTAGCGTTGAATTTGAAATTTCGCATAGAGTGTAAGCTGGGCTCCTGTGTCAAATCGGTTTATATCCTTTTACACTGTACACTTTGAGCTGTCTCTCAGGACATGACACCTGACTTTTTTGGCTTTCAGTTAGTCAAGCTAAATGACCTTCAACATCTCCAAGCTAAATCTGTTTATTCAATGGCAACAAATTATTTATGCTTATCCTGCGGATTTTCTAAGTAACAGCACTGAAAGCTGTAATGTAATAAAATCAGCTTAAAAATCAATCTTTAATACATAAATTTTTATTATTACTTTCTTAACCCGAACTAGAACTGATTTAAAATGATAAATAAATAATTAAAATAAAATTCAAATGTCATTTTTGAATATTTAAATAATAATATGTGCTTTTATTATATATCAAAATAATAATAAATTCTATTGGCAATGTAAATCTTGCAAAAATTAATTTAAGTATCAAATAATTTCAATATTAAAAACTGAGATGTTAAATGTAACTATTATGTTATATACATATATAAACCGCTACCAAAGCGATTAAAATAATTCTATATTTCCCCAAAAATTAAATTTTGTATATATTTTACAATTAATTTAGGAAAAGAATTTATTATAACTGGTTCACACAATCCTTGAGGCTACCTTAAGTGCCTTTTTGACATATTTCATTTAATATTGTTATGAAAAGTATTATTTCGATTTTTGCATAAAAAAAAAAGTTGCAAAGTGAAGCCATAAAGCAAACACAAAAGAATAAATTTACAAAATCTAAGGACCGCATAACAGTTTATTTAAATTCAATATAAACGACAAACTTTAATTCTACACATGGATGAAAGAAGCAAATAAATTTATATAAAAAACACGATAATATTGTTTTGTGTGCTTTAATCTTAAAGTTATTTTACCAATTGAAAACTTTTAACCTCCCGCACTTGTTATTTTTATTTGTGCTCAGTCTTAGGCGTGCTGTCATTTTTATTACTGCACATTCGTTAACACATAAATCCCTAAAGCCAAAAACAAAAATTCAACCAGATAAATGTGATTCTTTGGCCTCAACCACATAGCCACATTCCAGTCTGCCTCCCTATTACGTGTCCAACTTTTGGCCAACACTGTCAGTTCTTTGATTCCATAGAGCATTGAGGAGATTGCGGCTACTGACTTGTCTCTGTATTTTGTTTGTCGTTTTTTTCTTCAATTTTATTATTTTCTCAGCTGCAGCGTCCTTTTGGGTTGAGCATAGCAATCACAAACATAGACACGTCGTGTGTGTGCAGTCTACAAACATAATAATCTATATTTTTTAGACTTTTTTCTTGGAAACCAAATGCCGCATTTGGAAATGCTGTAAAGGGATTCAACTATTTGCAAAGTTATAAAAATCCAACACATAGTGTCTACATTATTGCTGAAAAACAACATTTATTTCTGCATTTCTGATTTGACTGCTAAGAGTTGTGTACAAAAGTTAAGCCCTGCAATCATTCAAAACATTCTACCAAACACTAAATTCAAGTTATAACATTATTTTGTGCAGGATGCCCAAACTATAATTTACAAATGTGTCTATAAAACATTTGCAGCATGTAAATATATACATATGTATATCTGAAACCCAAAAAGCATAAGCAATGAGTATTGTATCACAAAAATTTAAAAATGTACCAATGCATGTAAGTATATATTTCATTTGCTGTGCTGACCAACCGCAACATCAACAAAACGTTTGTTGGCAATTTTATACCCTGTAGCTAAAAATAATTGATCAAACGGGCATCATAAAAAGCTTGGCCTAATCAAATTTAAAGAGGATTTTTATTTTTACTAGCCTTTGCTTCTCTCTTAACAAAATTATTAATATTTAAAAATTTATAGCCATTGCATATAATTCAATCTTTAAACATATTTTATAATTCTAATAAAATATTTAAAAACTTACTTTCTCTATATAGATAGTTTTTAGCATAGAAAGAAGTCAGAACTTACAAAACAAATAACTATATTTTTTAATTTATATATGAGTTTTTATACATATACTAATTAATCGATGTAACTTGCGTGATATCTACTAGTCGTGCCTACTCATACCTTTTCTGTTTATCATTATTTATTTATGCGAAGTCCGTTCGCCTGTTCTGCAGTTTCATTTAGCCTGAAATTATGCTGCAGCATATGAATATTGAATGGGTAAATGCAAAGTGTGAGACGGAACCAAAAAAAAAAAAAAATAAAATTCCAGTTAAAATTCATTAAAAGCGATTTTCTGTGCAGCATACTTTTATTTTAAGAGCCGCAAATAGGTCGTGGGAACTGATATAGAACCAACACAACTTGTGTTTGTTTGTTTTTTTATTTAATAGACCATTAAAAGTTTGCCAAGTGCTGTTAAAATACTTTGCAATTCAGCTGCTTGAAAGTTTTCTTAATAATCCCAAGAGAGCTGAAATTTATTCTTTATTATATCATGGATTATAAATAGGTGTGAGAGTTAAATAATTTAAGTGTGGCCTCAGGCGGTATTTTACTAAATGTTATTCGAAATTCATTTGTAATGATAAACAGAAAATTAATGCAAAAAAAAGCATGAAACTTTCGGATACCGCAACTAAAAAGCGAAAAGTGTACTTTTTTCGTTGTTAATTTATTTTAAAACTTTTAAAGTTTTAGTAAACATTATTAAACGCATTCATCAAAAGCAGGAATCCCTATATGGGTATGTACCACTTTTAATATGAAAACTTTCAGATGAGTTTAAAAAAAACTCATTGATTCCAAGAAGTGCTTGAAGTTGAACACGAGAAACCAATTTTAAATTCAACCGAAGCCAAAAAGTATGTAAGACATTTGCTCAAATTGATCAAAAAACGAGTTTCACAAAGTTCAAATATTTCCTATAGTTCAAAGACAATCCAATTGAAATGTGACCCAGAATATTGGTCAAGTGCTTTAATAGGGGTAAAGTGTGAAATATTTCACTCGACTCCAAACTAAACTTGAAGCTGCACGTGCACACTTTGCTCCTTGCCCCAACTGGAATAAAACCAGCCTTAAGTTGCAGTTGCTGCTGTCTCTTTTCTCACATGTGCAACATTTTGTCATGATTGTGCAAATTGTTATTCTCCTCACGAAATTCAATAAAACAAAAGGAAAAAGTAAGAACGTGGAGAATGTTGTTGCATTTTTATAGATGTTGCCTAAAATGTGGTCAGCTTGCACTTTATGGGAAACAAGTTCTCTGGAAGCTTTCAATTCTTGTTTGCAATTTCAACTTTTTGTGTAAGCACACATTTTATGATGTTTTAATTAAACAGTTTTTGGTTTTTGGCTTATACTTATATTTCACTTTCTTGGACATGTGTTAAAAACTTTGCCCAAACTCTCTAAGCTCTGTGTGTTTTCAAAGTAGTTTCTGATTTTGTTTTGTGGACCACTTGCTCATATGTAAATATTTGCAATTAAAATAATTGAGTTTTAAGTTGTCTATTAGACAAGTTATGAGAAGATGTAAATCACTAAAGTTTTTTGAGACCAGCATTTCCTAAAAAGTTTCTTATAAGCTCTATTTATTTGAGACAAGCTCTCGCACTTAAATGAAATAGCAAAACAAAAGGAGAAATTTAAAAATAGAAATATCATAATATTTATTAACTGAATAAATATTAAAAAATATTTTAAACAATAAGTTCAATCGCAAAAAAAATCATTAATAAATTGTCAGATATTAAACATTTTATAACGCTATCAAATTTTAATTTAAAAATTCCACTATGTAAAAACCTAACAAAAAATTAGCTGAATATACAAATGAAAACAAAAATCTGTATTACACATGATTGAGGCTCGTTATGGGTTGTTTTTAAATGTGTTGCATGTTGCCTGTTCCTCATAAGCGATGTGGCCGGAAATATTGCCTCAAAAGTAGAACAAAAGTAGAACAACAAAAAAAAAAGAACTGAAACCCCCCGACTGCTAAGAATTTATTTAAATTGCAGTTTGTATATACATGCTATGTATATATAGACTCATATGCTTATTATATACACAAATGTGGTGAGTGTTGGCAAAGCTTTAGAGCCCTCAATTCCCAAACATCAAAGCATCCTGTCTTGCATATAAATTTGTATAAAAATAGCATTAAGGAAATCTATTGATTTGATGCTAGACAATCTATACAACTGTATAGAACTTTACATTTGGCTAAAAAAAAATAGCGAAAAGTGAGAAAAAAATTTCTAGCATATTTTCCTTTTTTAGTATGCCCTGCGGGTTTTGCGGGTCTTGCGGCTGTGTGCCGTCTGTTGAATGATTTTTCTTTACATTTTGTTATGGAAATTGTGATATGAATACTTAGATTTAATTATTTTAAAAAGTAAAATGTTATTTATTTTTAAATACAAAATTAAACTTAAATTCTGTTGACTGAATCCCACCTATAAATATTCTTTTAAATCATACTATCACAAGTATGTTAAATTGTCTTGCCAACAAACTTTTTGTTGTTTACTTACTTCTTACGGAAATTTACATATTCATTCAACTCAACCCTAAAAACACATCAATAACAGAATTTAATATAAAATTTGAATGAACTGAGCGGCGTTGTTTTCGCTTGTTCTTAAAGATATGTAAAAAGAGGAAAGAATAAATGTTTGGTAAATATTTATGACCCTTGTCGAGGACCCTTGGCAAAAATAAAAGACAAAATCCAAATAAACCTGCCAGAACAGACTCGAATTAACCATTTCTCAGTAAACATTATGTGTTTTTATAGGCTTAAAGATAATTTTAGTTTTTATAAAAAGATATTTATAGAAAATTTCATTTTTATTCCAGACAAATAAAATTAAAATCAAATATTGAGGAAGATAAGAACTTATAATGTTTATAATAACAATAAATAATGTTACGGTCCTGAGCCAAATACACATCGAATTCTGTGTAAGATTTGTAAGATTTTTAGGTGTATAATTTTTCGAATATATTACTGAGATATTACTAACTTAGTAAATACAATTTTTAAACAAAATATTTCGCATATAGAATTTTAATACTTTAAAATTAAAATTTAAAGCTTTTCTCAGATTTAAACGACAATTTCCAACAAAAAAAACAAATTTCAAAATACTTGAGAGCAAAAAAATACATTCAACTCTATAATAGCAAACTATTTTCATTAAAAATCTTTTTAAGTTTTAAATCTATAGTAACGTGAATTGCATTTTATTTTTCATTTACTTATCACGTTTTTATCGATTAAACTCGATTTTTACTCTTTGTTTTATTGACTTGTTTTTCAATCTGTTAAATTTTGTGAAATGTCCTCCATTGTCCCTTTCTGTCGCATCAGTTATGCATCACCGCTTTGATGTGTGGCAAGTCGACAAAAAAAATTGCGATGGGCGGCTTTTGAATTAAAGCAGCGTTATTTCAATCGCTGGACTTGGGGTATTTTACAGGACACAATTTATACTCGATACCCAAAGGAATTAAGAGTATAGTGGGATTGTGTAACATCTAACTGTTTGTCCATTGGCACACATGATGGCACTACAAAGAACTTTCATAAGACAATGCGGTATTTAATAGCAGGATTACTGCTGATTTCTCTTACAGAGAATTTTGTAGTTGTTAATTTCTGACTGATTTATTTTTTGTTGTTTTAACTTACATTTTTATTGCAATTTAATTGAATTGTCACTGTAAAATGGAGACACAACAACGCAATGAAACACACATTTTACTGGCGTTTAATATTTTCATTGTTGGTGTTTTCATTGGCACTTTGACAATGCTGATATAATTAAAAAGTAAGAAATGCATTTAATATGTAAATTATTATCTGAAACTACATGTATGTACGTGTGCTACACGGAGGATTGAACTGAATATTTCAGATTAAATACTATCAATATTTTAAATTAACTGTTAAAGCTACCGATTGATGAGATTCACAAATAGATATAATTATCACTTTTAAATTTAATCAATTATTATTTAATTTTCATAACGAATCGATATTAACCTAATATTCACATTTTTCAATAGCCAAATAATAATTGCTAATTTCGAATTCTACTGATGAATTTATTTAAAATTGCAATTCAGAACAGGTTGTATTAATAAATTTCATATATTAAAAGAAGTTGTTTATCAAAAATTATTAAATTTAATACAGAAATTTCTCTAGTTTTATATATTTTTAAAACGCATTAAGCATCGGTCTTTTAATAATAATTTTAAAACCTACAAATAATGAAATGAAATTCGTTCAAATAATGAATATTGACAAACAAGTTAACAATAAATTGTAAATAAAACTTTTATTTAGTTATTGAAATGCACAAACATGTATGAAATTTAAATGACTAGACAGGCAGTCGGTGTTATTTAAACGTCATTAACAGTTAAATTAAGGCAGTTGATCCAGAAATTATCAATGGTATTATACAAATGTGGCAGTGCATTGCCAATACTGTGATTTTCATCCGTGTACGTCTATAAATAAAATTAAATGAAATTGTTTTAGATAAACATTTATCAAAATTATTAGATATTTATGGAAAAGGAACTTACTTGCTCCTGGAATTGTATGTCAGCTCTTTGGAGAAGCTTGGCCAATAATAGGGAGTGTTGATAGTGCACATTGTCATCGCCAGAGCCATGAATCAGCAAAAAGTCATGTGTCCTGAAGTTATTCAAATGCAAAAAGACGCTGCTCTCATTATACTTTTGCTGATTGTCCTGAGCAGTTGGTAGGCCCATGTAACGCTCCGTATAGATGGTATCTAAATAATAAATATTATATAAATATACTTTGAATAACTAGTCAAGGCTCTTACCATAATACAGCCAGGAAGTTACAGGTGCAACAGACACACCACATTGAAAGACGCGTTTATCGTCCTTTTCAATGGTCTTGGCAGTCATGTAGCCACCATAGCTCCAGCCCCAGATACCAGTACGATTGCGATCCACATAGGTCAGATTATCCTGTAACCACTTGGTGACAAAGATCTGATCATCCACCTCATGATCGCCCAAATCATTGTTCACAGAGAACAATAGGTCCTTGCCCTTGTTTCCTGTGCCACGGCCATCGATATAAGCATAAATTGCATCCCTCTTGGTTGTAACAAACGCCTCATAGCCAACTCCAAATGAATTCGAAACGCGCACTGAATTGGGACCACCATAAACCACCACAATCAAGGGATATTTACGCTTCGCATCAAAGTTTGGTGGCAGCGCCAACTTGGCAATTCCCTTGCTACCATCGGCTAGAGTCACATTTAAAAATTGGTAACTGGGACGCAATTTTGACTGCAAATTGAAACGATATGCGGAATTCAATTCCCAATCAATCACCTTCTTCGTCTGGTTGGCCTCAAAGATTTGCGTGTATGCCGGATTGGGTCCATTGCAGGTGATTGTATAGAAAGCAAAGGTTTTGCTAAATGTAGCTGAAGCGGATCTACATTTGACACCATCAACATCCTTAAGCTCACAGCTCAGGCAATCATTGTTGCTATAAATATGTGAGACTGATGGATCACCCTGCTGAGTGGCCTGGTAGTAACTGCAAACGGTAAACAAAGTATTCAAATGGTTTTTCTACAATTTAAAAAAAAGTACTTACAGCTTATCCTTGGCTTCGTCATATCCGTAGACATTTAGAACCGTAAAATTGCCACGTGATTTCCAGCTATTAACGCCAGTTGTCAGGTTGAGGTTCCACACCTGATACCAATTGTCAATGAAATACGCAAAGATGCAATTTTGGCCCTTGCTCAAGCACTTGGGCGTGCTCATGGCAACCCAACCCTTGGGCTCTTCAATGCGCTTGACCTCCACACAGACGCCCAAATGGCTGCAGCTCTGGAGTGAGGATAGATTCTGACGACGGTTCATCCAGGTGATGAGTAAATGGCTGCTATTTGACCAAACCACATTCTGTAAAATGTGATCGTTGCTCACAATATTGACGGGTGCTTCAATGCGTTTCATGACGGGATTGCCATTGGTCAGATCGTAGACGCGCAAATATACGACTGGATTGGGTGTGCCCGTTTTTGGATACTTGAGATGCTCCTCGTGTGGGTATTGAGGGAATGTATTTGCATCATCGCCATATAGGAAATACTTAAAGGTCTCAACTTTGGTATCATTAAAGAAGCCCACGGCAAGTTTGTTGCCATCTGAAGACCACCAGATTGCACTGCCACTGCTCAGCACTTCCTCCTCATAGACCCAATCGGGCACACCATTATACACAATACCATCTATACCATCCTCCGTTATACGTATCTCCTGATTCTCCTTAAGATGTACGTACACATTGTTCAGGTACACATAGGCCAGACGATCGTTGAGCGGGGACCATCCGCAATACTGTAACTTCTCACCCTTGTGTATCTTTATAGTCTTATTTGTGGCGATATCATAAACATCGTATTGGGCAACATAAGAATGACGGAACTTAGCCGTCAAATTGTGGCGTACCAATACTTTGGTGTTATCCCCAGACAGAGTGAATGTGGCACCAACGTAGGAGTTCTGTAAATATTATATTATAATAGAAATGCATAGGCGGAATAATTTTTAAACCTTACCAAAAATGAGGAATTCAAGAAAATGGTATCCACCTTGCTGGACGCATTGAACTTGTGGATGGATCTATCGCTGGCTGTGTAATAGAATTCTTCACCTGTGGATTGCAATTAAATATATTATTAGCATATATCATTAGAATTATAAGATATAATATATATTCTTGATTTTTAGGGGACTCTCAATGGATTTATTATAATCGGAAACACTAAACTAGAGATTTTTTATTTATTACTATTATTCTGGTTATTATTAGGCAAAGTTATAATTTTGAATTATAATTAAATTTGATTTTATTACTCGACTTAATATGACCTTTGTTAAAGACATTATAAACTATTTGCCCTACATCTGAATTGAAACTAATATTTTAATGTTAATGTTCAATTACTTTAATGACTTGATCGTTTGGACAACTCATCTTCCCAGGCGGGCGAATCAAAAACAATGCTATTATAATATATTAGTAATGCAACTATTTTTAATAAAGTTGCACATTCTACTTTCCAGCCTTAAGATTGTAACAAAGAACGCTAAATTAACAATACAAAGAACTAAAGTTATAAATACTTATCTAGAATTACTCAAGAATTCGTTAAACAATCCAATTGTTCATTATCGTACTAAGTAGTTAAGAAGCTTGCCAAATTTTAATTAACGATGCTATTTTAAAGCACGTTGGGCATGTGTCCCAAAAGTGTTTATAATTTTTTTTTTTAAAACATCTGCAAATTAAATAACATTTTCTACGTGAATGTGATATAGGTACCCTACAATTAAAAGTTAAAGTAATATGTTTGCTTAGGCTTATCAATCACAACTTAAACCAAGCAATTAAGAAAAAAATAAAAGTAATAAAGTTGACTACCAAATTAACCCAATTCTAAGATACTCTATTAATTAATCATACTCGCTTAAATAAATATAAGCAGTTATGTCGAATACAACTTCAATTAATTATTCGATCGTTCTGAAATTTAAAAAATAGATAAAATGTAAGTTAAGAACCAGCTGAAATGCGTTGGTTTAACAAAAATCTACTAAGTTTTAAATATCGATTTGTTCTATCAAATTGACAAAACTAGGTTAACTCTACCGATCCGGTTATTTACTCTGATCAAGAATATGTACATATATGATAAAGAAATATAATTCATATTATTTTTGATTTTTAACGGTCAGCAAGCCGGAGAGGGGGAGTTTCGAAAATATGAAGCAAACTTGATCTACGTAATGTATACAGAACTCTACATATCAAATTTAATGTCTCCAGTTTAAACCCCATAAAGGGTTTTAAAATATATTCTGTCGACTGACAAAAACGTTGAATGTTTGGTAAAACTCTTTTTACTTTTTTTAGGTACAGGGTGTTAAAATGTATATATTTAATGATATCTGTAGGTTTGACATTTGGTACATTTTTTTTTTTTTGTCAATTATAACCCATGATAATTGTTGATCACAACCAAGCACATTAGAAAAACCTGTTTAAACTCCATTGCTTCAAATCTTTTTTGGCAATTCACTGTAAACTTTGCAATTTATGGCAGTGCCACTTGAAGACTTAAACTTAAGATAACTAAAGAGTTTTAAATTTCATGGGTCTTAAAGATGTGTCAGCAGAAAAAACCCAATTCTAAGAACGGTGTTCGTTACAGTTGTTTCTAATGGTCAAACAGAGTGATTACATCAAAGCAAATAAAAAATCTATTACCTGAATAGCGATAAGCAATGATAAATATAGAACCAATGCTCTTATCAAATAATACAAAAACGACATCTTTATGATTATTATGATTAGAATTTACGGTCCTCAGATATAGCAAGTTAACTGGAATAACCCGTGATTGGAAATTACTGAGTGCAAAATTTCTAAGAAATTTTTAAACAATATGCAGAAGTTGAATACTTATGTTTCGAAGATTATGAAGCTGATAGATCAGATATAATATTTTGAATTGATTATATGCATATATTAATTATCATTTTATTGATTCACATATAGATAAATATACCAAATGAGTAAAGAAAAAAGCGTTCACCTATACTTTGTAATTTTAAAAACCTTCTAACAACCAATAACAACCTAGACAATCATTGTCAAGAGATCTTCAATAAGATAAGATAGTTTTATTGCTATGATGTTTCATTCAGAACATTCAATTTGACCTCGAAGCGACTATAGCAAAATCTAATATTATATTTCATCACACTATTTGCAGCTAATTCGCGATCGGAAAAATTAATAATATTATAAACCAAATTACTTGTTTACAGACCTATTTGGAATTCTTGTAAACATGTTTTATTTTTTGTAAAAAAAAGTTCTATTGTTGTTCGCTAAGCTATTCACTATTCACAAGTAGAGCCGTAATATATGTATGTAGATAAGAATATACATATGTATATAAGTAGATATACACTATAAAGAACAAACTAAGAGTGAGAATTGCCCTCAGAAATTGTCTATTCAGTTCACGAACGCATACCTACTATTGTCATTGCATTGATAAGGAGAATATTTTATGCTGGGGAAATCACAATAGAGGGGAAATCACAATGGAGGGGAAATTGCTAGAGCTTGATAACATATAAAAGAAGAGGTCACCAAACTCAAAGATTCAAGTTCAAGTTGCAGTCACCTGTTATCCAGGTGCCATTGAAGCCACGAATGCCGGAGGTGCCATAAATCGCTTCAATTAAATCCCACGGCGTCTTTCCATTGCCCACACGGTAGTCACTTGATGGCAATTGTATGATTGCGGCGTGTGCCAGGCAAAGGCCAACGACCAGCAGCAGCGCAGTTAAATGCATATTTTTATGCATAATTTTACGTCACAACAATTACCACAATAATAACAATAACACAATTCTAATACTTGTTAAACGACAATCGAAAGTGAGACGAATCAGAGAGCGCCAAAAATACAGCAGTGCTCGGCGTAAGAACAGAACTTGAACTGAATCCAAAATCAATTATAATCAGCAATTAGCGTCGCTGTCGGCGCTATTCCATAACAATTCAAAACAAGCAGCTACAACAGCGAATCGATCGTAAGATACCCTGCACATACTCATTTCGAAAGCAAGACACAAATTTTTATATTAAAAGAGAACACTAAGCAGTTCACTGCACACATAAGAATAACACTACATTACATTATTATTTAATTTGGAAATAATAATAAAAAAAAAGAACTATGATCAGATAATAAAGTGAGTTAGCAAGCAAACATTCACTAATTTTTCTTATTTGTTTTTTTTTGAGCCTTGTACATATTAGAATATATGTTACCAAACATATAAATTTAAAGCCTATATTTTCTGCATTCGGAATTTTGAATGCATATTGTTTAAAAAATCAATGTTTAAAATATTTCTTAAAAAGTTCAAAACATTTTTTACATTTCATTTCATTAACGGTTAAAAATTCCCTGACTTTAATATACCCTTTGAACGCAGTGTGTGCGGGGTATTACAAGAGCAACAAGTCGGCACGATGCGCGTTATAAACATTGTAGCAACCGAATAGGAGCAACAGTGTTACCGTGCTGCATTAGTTATCGTATGTGATATCGATTTCATTATCGACACAAAACTTATTTACGAACTTAAAGTCTTCCGTTACAACATTTGCCTACCACTTGTCCAATTCCATGAGCCATTAAAGTCATCCTTTACATCACCATCACTATATATGGCCTCTTTCAATAGCCATGGGCTTTTTTCTGCAGCTTTTTGTTTCTTAGCACTAGTTGCGCTATGATAGCTAAGCGTTAAAACAAATAATAGCGATTTAAAATGCATCTTAGCATGTCTAATCAATCTTAACAAATATACATTAGTGACTAAAAGCGAACCACAATCTAAGAAAATTCAAAGTAAACTGATATTTAACTTGCATATTTACTTCCGCACTGCAAAATAATTAAATATGACAACTCTGATAAAAGAAATTTCTCGCAATGACAACTCTAATAGAAGAAATGTCTCTGAATATATTTCCTAATTATTCTACCGGTAGTTTATATACAGCTATAAGATAAATTGATCGCTGGAGCGCTTTTGGATTACAAGCTTAGAAAGCTTTTAAAAATGTAACAGGAAAATTTATATAAAGATACTAAATATGTGAAAATAAAAAAAATAAAAACTTAGTAGAGAAATCTGTAAGAATGACTTTAGCTTTTTTACAATCTTTATTAGAATTATGCTTAGTTGTATAAACAGAATTTATTTAAATATAGTACTGGTTAAATCATATAGTACGATCATTAAGTTAATTGCAACATCGACATATCATCATAATTATATTCTCGAGTGTTGCCTGGGTCTCAAATTTAAATGTTTTTTTTTTTGTGGGGTTGACTTAGAAATCTAATTTAAGTGGTAAACATACTTCTACCGGCATACATACATCAAAAAGTTTATTCCTGTGGCGGCGGAGCCGGCTGTGGCTGTGTCTGCTGTGGCATTTGCATAATTAGCGCTACGATGTGAGCCTGCTGTTCCAAACACTTTGGGAAAAACGTTTGCAGTAGCTCAATCTTGCGCTGCTCCAGTTCCAAGCGCTGTCGTGAGATTTTCGTTTGTTCTGCCAGCAGCTGATTCTTTCGACGAACTTCATCCATATAAAGCGACTCTAATGAATCGGCAGCGGGCGGATTGCTCGATCCAAAAGGTCGACCACGTTTCCGTGGCGTTGGCACTGGAGCCAACGCATTGCCACTGCCAGTTGCAACAGCTGGCGGCTGCATTGGCCCCCCATTGCTGTTGTTAGTGGCCACGCTAATAGTATTGTTGCTGCTGTTAATATAGGCAACAGCTGTTATGGCCTGATGATTAATGGACGATGTCGAGGCTACATTATTGGTGCTGTTGTAGTGCGGTTGTTGCGGCGCTTGTGTACCGCCAGCATAGTTGACCACACCTTGCTCATAACCAGGCTGAAATTGTTGCTGCTGTTGCTGTTGGTGCTGCTGTTGTTGCTGCTGCTGCTGCTGTTGTTGTTGTGGAGTTTGAAGCTCAAGCAACTGTGCGGGCTCCGCAGGTGAATACTGTTGCAACTGATCTTGAAATGGCATGGACCGATAGTCCTCATCGTCATACTCCTGCTTTATATCATCGTATTGATCGGTAAACAGTTCAGTATTGAAGCTCATAGTGGTATTATTATTGTTATTGTTACCGCTGCTGTTATTGCTATTACTGCTGTTGTTGCTGTAAAAGTTATTACCCGTTGCCTCGGCAGTCAAATTGAGTACAGACTGTTGTTGTTGCTGTTGCTGCTGCTGCTGCTGTTGCTCTTCCTTCTGCTGTAGTTCTTGTTGCGCCTGTAGCTGTTCCTCTTCACGTGGCGGCGACACATCGCGGTTGTTCAGCATTACATCTGGGGGTATAGGTTCTGCATTTTTGGGCCTGTGAATATTCTTGAGTATGCGATTGATGATATCGTATTTCTTCCAGCGCATGGGATAGCTGTTTGGATCATTTTGCAGCTGTTTCTTCACTTGTCTGCAAATAATGACAAATTGAATTTTACGGCCGAGAATAGGATTACAATACTTACCGAAATTTAGCACGCGTCTGATTGACCTTCATTTGTATCTCCTCGGGCTTTACATCGACAGAGAATCGCTCTCGCAGCTCCTCGGACCATTGGCCAAAGAATATGGTATTTTTACCATTACGAGTTAGACGCCAGTTTTCGCGACCCCAAATCTCATAGAGCCGCTCCTCCTCGCTGGGCGTCCAGTAGCGTCGCGCTTTTTCCTTTGACTTCACCTCCAATACCTCCTGGCCCGCGCACATATTGGCATCAGCTTCGGGGTCTGCGTTTGTTTGCGTGCTCGGAATCACGTTCGCACTTATTGCGCCGGCCACAGTGCTCCCTCCACCAAGATTTTGCGACAAATTTTCGTAGTCCATGCGAGCGCCCGGAGCGTTGTCGTATTTGAATCAAAGCGGAACAGACCAATCTGTGCGCTGCACCAGTTTATTGCATTTATGCAATGCTGTGCCGCATTTAGAAAACACAAGCTTCACTTTTTCGCTCAGAAAATCAACAACTAGGGATGGCTGTCAATATCGATTATTGCCGAAATTCGATAATTTCATTTCGATGGCTTCTCCAATGGTATGACCAAAGCGGGTAGCCAAATAATAAGAGCTTGAAGTGTACATTAATAATGTTCCCGATTTAATACAACCTTGGGTGTCCAATTACTTTAGAAATATATATCGATATGTAGAAGCAAATTTTTAACACCATCAATAACATTCCTTGTACACAAAACAATGGGCCCGTTTGCTGCAAGCAGTAAAACACCAACATTTTATATGATAAGAATTGAAAATGAGGGTATTCCACTTTAATTTAATTTTGATATCTAATCAATTCAGTTAATAATTTAACTTAATATATAATAGTAATAAGTATTTAGTAATAAATTTAAATTGAACAATGTGCATGAAAATAAAATTATAATTGATGCATTATCATGACAATAAAGTAAACAATACAATATATATCATAATTACTTCACCACTTATTGATACTGCCCAGAAAAATTTAAATTTATACCAGATCAGAGGTCCCCTTGCTGTATTTTCGTATGAATAAGATAAGTAGTAAATCTAATCAATTAAAAAACAAGAATTGTGAAATCTTAGCAAAAAAAAACAAATATTTTAAATTAATTTTATTTTAGCTTAAATAATATACTTTTGATTGTTAGTAAAGTCGATTATTTCGTTGACTTTATACGATTATTTGCTGATATTTTATAAACGAAAATATCGCACATCTCTAGTAAGTAGTAAGCAATGCACATCCCTATTGCACTTTTGTTCTACTACATTTTGTTATATTTATACCCTTGTTTTTAAACAAGTTGGATAAGATCTGAAGCTCAAGAACTGCCAAGTTGCTTAACTTGGACAAAATGAGTGATCCAGAAAATGATTCGAAGCCCAACAGACGTGGTCCAAAGCATATGCGTCTGCGCTACTACAGCACCTATGAGGAGGCAACCATTGTGAAATTGTGGCGAGATCATCTTGAGGGAATAACGTCTTATACCGAGAATTTGCAAATATTTCGTGATATATCGTTTGGTCTGCAACAACATCGTATTAGGCTGAACAAGCAAGAGGTTCGACGTCGCATCAGCAGTTACCGCAACAAATATTTGTGAGTAGTATGGCTTATTCTAAATAATGTCCAATTAAATGTATATTTCTACACAGACTGGAACTCAGTCGCCTAAAGTCTGACCCGCAGTATGTTTCAAGCTGGCGTCTTTATCCGCTCGTTGACTGTCTGTTTAATCCAGCGAAGCCCAATTTCACTTTGGTGACAGAGCGTTCTTTTTTGGAGGAAATCGAGTCCAAGATACATAAAGAGCTGCCCAATTTGCGTCACTTTAGCAGACATGACTGTAAAACCATCAAATTCGAACAGGATCCGAATGGTTGTCCCTTCTTGGAAGGTGAGCAGCCTGCTCCGAAGATCAAGACGGAGCAATTGTTGCACACGTCACAAATTCAGTCCCCGTTCATTAAGACTGAGATCAATTCCTACGCCGAAATTGAATCTAAGCCTGTCTTAGTCAATGCAGATAAACGGTCTCCGCTGATGCCCACCAATCATATACTGGAGACAAATGCTCATATAGCAGCTAATTTAGAGTGTGGCTCCTTACGTCGGCCACGACGTCGCAGCATTATGCCACGTACTGGCCAGATAACTTATGCTCAGATTGAACAATTGCAGAAAGAGAACGAACTCTTAGCTCAGCAACGCGAAACGAATCTGGCAGCCCTGCAAGTAAAGGAGCGTGAATACCAGCAGTTGGAGCAGACATTTGACTTGTGGCTGCACCAACAAGAAACATGGTTGGCATACCTGCACAAAAGGGGCATTAAGTAAATTATAAGCATAGCATTAGTTAACTATTTTAATTTTAAGATGAAAATTTAATGATTGAAATGAATTGTAGCTTTAATTTTGATGAGCAGCTAATGAATTTGCGATCTCGGATGTTGTTTTATACTCTTCCTTTCATTTATGGTTAAATTTGACTGTTTCGGCTGTAATGAATAATGGCCTAAGATATAATTTTCTAATAAAACCAAATACTTATAAGTAGTTGTTTGCTTGTAATACTTTTACTTGTTTAAAATTTCTGCAATTTTAGTGCCTATTCCACAAAACTAAATTACAAAAGATGAATGTAATTATTTATAGATTAACTTCTTTGACAAGGAGTCACGAGCGCATCTCTAATAGTAACGAAATTTAACAGCATGGTAATAAGCAAACACTTTCAGTATTTTTAAGATTGGTATATTTCGCACTGCAATATTTGGTCACACTGCGACGCATTCTTAACAATTTGTTTTGAATAAAATTGTATTTATTAAAATGAACACAAGCTTAATAACAAATACAATTCGTATGCTGCGTATTGGCAGTAGCATTAAATGGCACACGCCCAGCTTGGCTGCAGTGCGTCAATATGGTAAGCACGTTGCAAACTGCGGCAGCAGCAGCAACCAACAGATTTCATAACAGCCGGCATCAACGATATTTATTGTAGAAATATTTTTTAATAGCCTCACCGCCTAAACGTTTCTACAAAGAAACCAATGTGGTGTGCGCCGATGGTGGCTATGAGGTAACATTGGATCATCGCAAGCTCAAGACGCCCAACGGTACCCTTTTTACGGTGAAAAGCGAGCCCCTGGCAATTGCAGTGGCCACCGAATTCGACAGCCAGAAGGGGCACATTGAGCGTTCGCGTATGCATATCTCAGCACTGTGTTTTACGGCTCTGGACAATCCAAACAATCTTACAATGCCGGATATGATAAACTATCTGCTAAACTTTGTGACTACGGATACGGTGCTCTATCAATATGATGTGAGTAATGGATTCTTTTGATTTGGTTCCATTAGATATAAAGTTTTAAGATTCCTGTAACCCCAAAGTAAATTGTCTGAGATTTCGTCTTGAGATATGTTTGCTAATAGTAAATTTATAAAAACATTATTACAGAGCGAAAAGGATTTACAGGATCTGCAGCAAAATGAATGGGATCCAGTTATCGATTGGTTTAACAAGCGATTTGAAACCAATTTGCAAAAGACAATGAGCATAACACCGCCACATGTCAGCGGTGACGATAAAATGAAAATAGCCAAACATTTCCATTCATTCAGTTTGGAAACGTTGCACGGTATGTTTAAGTAAATGTTCTATATATTTCTCTTTTGACATTGTATTAAATTGTTTACAGGCTACATTTTTGCTGTTGATACTCTTAAATCTATTGTGCTGGCCTGTGCTGTCATAGAGCAACAGATAACGGTGGATAAGGCTGTCGCCTTGGCGCGTCTGGAGGAGGAATATCAGCTCAAATTTTGGGGACGCGTCGAATGGTCTCACGACCTGAGTCAACAGGACCTGCAGGCACGTTTGGCGGCCGCTGTGCTTTTTGTGCATCTTAATTGTTCTGAACATCTTGTCAAACAAAAGCTAATATTATAAGCATGTTAAGTTTGTTGTTTAGATTAAAATTTATAATTTCAAATGTTTTCATCAAATAAATATCAACTCGATATTTTTATTCGCATATATCGATAGGCCGAGCCATCGATACACTGAACTGGGCTCTTGTTTTTAGCTATCTGGCAGCGCAGACTCATTTTAAACATTGCCGCCAAATTCCACTTTCAGAACATTGCGATCGCCGCTGTTATTATATGCTTATCAGCCGACTGATAAAACGTAAACAACTCGAGCAGTTATAGCACACGTTACCATTGAATAATAATATCAAGCAGCTCGTGTGCTTTGTACGCATTATGTTTTGAAAATGATTAAAAGACAGCATCATGCATTTCTATTGCCCCCTTGTTTTCACTTTGCATTCTTTCATTCCCTTCTTTGCATACACAAAGATAAATTGCGTGTGTGTGCATGTGTATGTCATAATTTTATTCCTATATGCAGTGAGCGAAGAAGAGTTTCGCACACCTTAAATAATTATATATAAAAGAAATGTGGTTTTATGATACTAAACATATTTAATCAACAATATTATAAGACAGTTTTTAAACTTTTATTGTAAAATGCCGGTATTAATATGAATTTTAGTTGATAATAATTAACTTTAAAAATGTATTGGGTGTAGATAAACTTTTTGCAGGCAGTATAGTCTTGTGTATATGCATTATTATGTATGTCCATGTGCACACGACTCTCTTTATTGTCGAAGTTAAGACTTGTACAGTTTCTAGGCTTGTAAGTTTTATCAGTAAGCTCGTAGTTTATCTGTTGTTTGCTTTGATCTTTATCGCTGTTGATCTGAATGTGACTTGCAGCCTCTTTTGGTATAGATCATCTATAAGAAACGCCAACAGTTGTCTGTCAGAACTTAAATCGTAAGGTTGCAGCTCAAGTTTTGTGTTAATTGTTTTGTGAACTGTGCAAATAGTTTTTGTATGCGTAATAATGTCGAAAAACGAAGGCACACCAATTGTGACGTAAGTTATGAATGGGTGGGCTCAAGGGAACAAAAGTTTGCTGTAAATTTGTGCAAATTCCTTAACTTGCGAATAAAAAATCCCAGCAAATTAACATAAAGAGTAGCCAAGTCGCCAAATGAGCTGCTGATTTGTTAAATAGGCGTAAAAGCGTCAGGCCGTGGGATCCCTGACAACTGTCAGAGGTGTGAAAAGGCCTCGAAACTTGCTTGCTTCCTGGCTGATAGAAGAAGCTTAAACTGAAGTAGCTACATACATATTTTCTCAGTCTATTTCTTTTTATTATTTTTCTGTGCTTTTTGTTGCAATTGCGTTGCAAACTTGCAGAGCAAGTAGTTTAGCGCCATTTGCACTTTTCGTAGTAAAAACAACTAAGGATGTGACAGAAAGCTCCCGACTGCAGCATCATGTGTTCCTCGTTAAATAACATATATTTATAGTATTGTATAAACTAGCACATATACGATTGGTTTCGGATTGCGTTCATACGACCGAACATTCCATGGCCTAAGCCAAGGAGTACATCTCTATTCTCTGGGGGGAAAATAATAAAATACTTAAATGCTTTTTGAAATGAAGAAAAATTACTTAAATTTTTAAAGATTGATCATAAATGTGATATTAATTCAAATGAAAAGACAAATGGCTATTATAAACCCAATATAATCTTAGTCCTTTGTAAACAGAGTATAATTACGCGTACCCTCCCACATACACACACACACACCTACACCCACACACTCGCGCTGAACAACCAAACACATACAGCAAACTTATCAACGGGCACATCACACACACTTATACACACATAGAAACGCTTACAACGACGTCGTCGTTTTGCCGTTGATGAAGGGGCGGTGCACGCGGAGGCGCGGCATTAAGTAGTCGTAGTAGTTTGGGTTAAGTAACAAAACTTCAAATTGAATTTTTCGTTGCAGTTTTCATTTTAGCACCTATCAAAAAAAAAACCCTTTTCATGCTCTTCGTACGCCTTGGCGTAGCTGTTTTTTTCCTCTTACCGCTGCTCATTAAGCGCATTGGGGACACAGGGACGAATAGGGGGGGGCAACGCAAGCGCTTACATTGTGTCAGTTAAACGCCGCACTTGGCAGCCATCAAGCGGTTTAATTCTCTTTTGTGTTTGGTATTCGTAAAAGTTTCGCGCTTTACTGCCTGGGTATTAAGGCAATGAAATATCGATATCTCGATCGTTGGCTATAGCTATCTCACTCTCACTTGCAGGCGTGGAAACAGCTATGGGACAACACCAACACCAACACCAACATTGAACACTGTCCATGGCAATGGCAACAACAACAACGCGCCGTCAACACCCTCGCAGATTTTCTGTTTACATGGACGTTCCGACAACATTGAAATTGAAGGTAAGTGCGGCAAGCAAAGCAAAAGAGGTGAAGGGGAGGGGGCTGGGTTAATAAACTGTGGCGCTTTTCGTGTCGCTTTCAATCAGCGCTTAGCAATTTGCAGTCATTCATAAATTATCAAGAAAACGCAGCAAAAGTCAATGTAACAAAAACAAAGTAAAGTACAAGCGTAATATAGTTGACTATAGTCGATTGCGCTACACCCTGTATCGGTCAAAAAACTGCAAACGCACATACTTACATATGTATGTACGTATAAACGTATTTACATGTACATACAAAGTGTGTATTGCCTTTTTTCATGAGTTATTTCACGTTCACGGTATATATTGTGAGTGAAAGCGCATGATCGTTCGTATTCATATTGCTATTTATTGAGCAGAAGCACGTTTTGTCCACCTACTACAGATTTCTGATACACACATACATAGAAAATAGATTTTCTTAAATGATCGGGTGCATATTATCCGGTATAAAATTTATACAGTACAGTAAGAATAATTTATGCCAAAAATTACCTTAAATTTTTGGCTACAAATCGTTTTTATCGAATTACTGTGGTAAGGGGTAAAATTTAAATAAAGTCTCCGTGATATGTGCGTTCATATACGCACGGATAGACAGACAGTCGGATAGGGCTAGATCGATTCGGCTTTTGATGCTGATAAAAAAAAAAATATATGTACATTCTTATGAATATACTATATAATATAAATATAAAATTTATCTGATCAGGGTGGGTTCTCCCTGCCTGTTACATACTTTCAAACAGTTTTGTTACCCCCTTTTTAACCATTTTTAATAGGTACAGGGTGTAAAAACAAACAAATTAGTTTTCACAGCATTTTTCGTCAAGTCTATATATATGCTGATTGTTCAATTCAGTTTGGAAATCGAAAATTTTGCGCAATTTGTGTGTTATTACCCGGTAATGCGCGCTAATTGGCAGACGACACGGAAATGGAAATGAACGACGCCTGTGTATATCGACAGACGTCGATGACGAAGTCGCCGTGTCTGGAGAATGTCCGTCTAGGGAGCTATGGTGAGCAAATTCATTTTTTCCAACTTCCATCACCATCAACCTCGGTCCAGCTCGGCTTTGTCATTAATCAGTTGATGATTTTTCAACACTGCAAACTTGGTCACAATTTTGTGGTGGCCACCAAGGGCAGCAGCTGTTACTCCAGAGCGTAATCAAAATTTATGCTTGGACCGAGGCTTGACTATTGCCATATGCAATAAATTGCTAGTACGGGCTCATAATTTACGTATGACAACGCAGCCAAATAAATGCCCGGCTCATTTTTCTATAACGCAAATGGGCAAACAAGAAAGTCTAGTTAATTTTTTAAAAACGAACACCTAATACTCTTGCCGAAACTTGTTATAAGTCTATACTATTATTTGAATATATTGTATGTTTAATCCTCCGCTTAAACAATTAAACAATTAAGCTTTTAACATTTCATCTTTCTTCAGTTCTATTCTATGTCATCAGCATATAGGAGTGTGAGATTTTGGTGTTATATTGATTAGTTGAATTAACCACAATTAATGAATTTATTAGATACTGACATTTTTAAAACACGAACTTAATTTTATTGATTGTACCTATTTATTTATTCATTTTCATTCATTTTTCTTAGTCATAATCTTAGAGACGATTTTAATCAGTAGAGACGATTTTAATCAGTAGAGACGATTTTAATCAGTAGAGACGATTTTAAGTCCACAGATATTACCACATTTTAAATAGATCTTAATTTTCAACCTATCGTTCCTATGATTATTATATATCATATACTGTGGTGATTCTTGAAATTGCAGCTAGTAACAAACATTCCATAAATTTTCAACGTATTTTGACTATGAAAAAATAGTTGTCAATATAGTTTAGCAATCTAGCCGATTTAATCCAGTTGCATGAACATAGCTTTAATATAGACTACTTCCTCTTTCACTGTGTTACAAATTTAGTGACAAAATAAAAATATCCTCGCAAGAGTATAAAAATGAACAAAAAATATAAAAAAAAATAGGAACTATCAATTCCTGGTCCAGGAGTAGCAATAGCGCAGTGTATCGATCAATTCTCTGCATTTTAATTTCCTTTTCGATAAGTCAACACATGGAAAACGACGCTGAAGACGAAACCGCAGCTTTCATGGCTTCTTTTTTACTCTGCTGATTGGATTTATTGACAGACGAACGACCTTAAATGACATTACATCATGTCTAGACGGAGTTTCTAGACCGTCAACAACGACAAAGCGTCTCCTGGCCAATATCAACAAGCATCCAGTTAGTATCCAATCTGTTGCCTAATCATGTTCTCCTACCTGTGCACAGAAAGCTGTTTCAACTAACAAGCAATTGAGTAATAAGCGGAGCATGTCACTAAACATCTGAGCTGCCAGTTCAAAATAGGGCTGAGAATCTTGCAACACGCAACAGTCACTTGCTAAACGCGCCCCAGATGAGACCATATCGAGAAACGGTCCCATTCGAATCTGTGAATAGTTTTTCATTACATCTCTTCTATTGTAATCTAAAATGCTGGGATTATGTGCCATGGACTTGTTCAATCTCAATGAGCTTAACAAGTGTGAAGGTATAGTGTATAGGGGTGTTCCCTGAAATATAGAGAGAATTCTTAAATTTCAATATTTGATTAATAGCTTTCGCTGGGCGAATATAGAAAACGCATCAAAGTATGAAAAAAACAAGAATTATGTATTTTTAAATTATCGTGCACATGGAAAATTTAAATTAAATTTTAAAATTAATATACAAAAAGACTTTGATTAATATTTGAAAATACTCCTTACATCTGTCCGTGTCATACGACTGTAAAGAAATACTTTTCATTTAAAAATAGCCAATTTTTTGTCTTTTTGAAGTCTGAAACAACTTTGTTTTGATCAAAATAAAAATCCTGATAGATCACAAGTTCTCTGATACCCAAAACATAAAGTGTATATATAATCCGTAGTTTGTATAAAAACTAAAAATAACATTTGTTCTTAATCAATAACTTGATAATATCGACTGTCCGATAATATTTTTCTTTGTTTTTAAAATTATATCTAAGTTAAGCTACTGTTGCTTAAACTATATGAAAATATATCGATTTCTTATGACTACCGTATGTGCACACATGAAACTTGGTCAGATAAGATTAATTTATAGGATTAATCTGACGCAGTACGAGCTTCTGGTTATGTGAGTTTTAATTTGAATTAAAATGGCTGTAGCAATATTTATTTGTATACAATTACGATGCTGTTTGGTGTCTGATCATTAATTATTGATATTAAGTGTACATTGTTGGCTTTCGAGGGAGTCCAATGAATACCAAGTAGAAGAGACCGAGAAACGAGTTTCGAGTGCTTTTCCCATTATACATACACATTGGCGCAAACAAACAGGGCAACCAAGGTGACCAATTAAAGATGCAGATGGATCGGAGTTGTTTAAATTGCAAGTATGATGATTTTTATGCATCAGCTGCAGCGATGACGAAGGAGCTCGAGCTGAAGCTGGAGCAAGGAGCAGGAAGGACCTGAGCAGCTGCCAGCTGAAGCGGCAATCTGTGTATGTGCGGGTCTAATAGGTGAAATGTTCATGTGGCATTGGGAATTCGTAGTTGTTGCTGCAGCAGTAGCAGTAGCTGTACCTGCTGTCCCAAGTCTTGGTTATGCACTGGAATTTAATTTCGCTGCTGGCATTGTAGCTGCCATTGTGCTGGAGTTGGCGTAGTCTCTAGGACTGTGCAGGAGGCGAGGGTAGACGGTAAAGTCCTTGTGCTGAATTCAAATGAAGAAACCGCGCAACGAGCCAGCTACAAGCGAAGCATATGCACATTCTTTGTATGTGTATGTGTGCTCAACTGCTCCGTACGTCTCCGGTCCAAACCCCCTTTGCCATTGAACAAAGAAAAACTGCACAACACGAAAGCGGTAAGCGGCGCAGCAGGAGGGGAATCGGTGTGCAACATGAGGCATTGGTAGCATTGGAGAAAAAGAGTGCAAGGAAAATGCAGCGGAAATGACAAAGCATGAAATACGGCTGCGACAAATGCAATAAAGTATTTAATAGACTGCTCCTAGCCGGCCAACGGGGCGAACCTGTCACTGACACCAAAACTGGGAACTGAGGCAACCAGGCAACCAGAGGCACCCAGGCACCCAGGTCCAAGTCCACTCATGTGTGAGCCATGCCAAAGTCAGGGCATATGGCATGGGGCATGGGGCATGTGGTATGAATGGAGTTGCAAGGCGTGGCAACCATAGCAAACAGCGTTGGTGGTCATTATTCACGTACCATGTTAAATAAATTTAAATGCCTGTTTTGTAAATATGTAAACGCTATAACAGATGGCAAGCAAGAAGGATGCACAAAATGGAGAACGAACGGGAGCGTGAAAAGATGGCAAAGAGATGGCAGCCATCGGGTCCCTGGGGTCAACCCGTCCATCGCATACGCCACATTGTCCAGCTTATATTTATAAGAATCTTATAGAAATAAGAAACAAAAATTCTGTTGCTGGCTGGGAACACGTATTTATTCACTTCTGCATTCCATTTACCTAATTCCTGGGAGTCCTTTTTTAAGTTAACTAAATGATTCACTTTGTGTTGAAGATGACATCCAAAGGAGAACAAATACTTGAGACCTGAGACCTGAAGAGTTTACTTTTATTTCTCTTTATTTTACAAATTAAAAAGTTGCCCTAATAATGCTTGAAAAAATCTCATAGAATGAAATGCAGAAAAAAGTAAAGTTTAAGTTTACTACTACATAACTTTTAAGAAATAGTGTCAAACTCAGTTTAATATATAGAGTAAATTACTAAAAACTATGAACATTTTTAATAGTTTTAAAATATATGTATAACAAACATTAGAAAATCATTTTAAAAAATTCCTGTTAGGAGATTCATCCAAAGCATCCAAAATACTGTCAAAGTCATAGAAATTTGGCGAAATCGACATTCTTATATACTTTTACTCCTAAAATTTAACACCTAAATTTTTTTCAATTATATTAATAATTATAAAAACATTTTTCATATCTAATTTTGCTCCAGAAATTTAACAGCTTAATTTTTACAATTATATTAATAATTATTAAAATATTCTTTTATATATCAATTTAGTAAATAATATAATATTTAAAGCCATAAATTGTAATGTCTGTGTAAAATAGACCTTGTTAACAAGTTAATTAAGTCTGTCTGTCAAACTGATTATCGAAAATGAAACCATCGTGATATAAAAAATAAAATGATGCAGTTCGGTAAATGATTCCAAAATAAATTTTTCCTTATAAAAAGTTTAACATTAAGGGTTGACTAGATAAAAAAATTAAAATTAACTTTGTCTGCCCATTTCTAGTAGTTGTTATCTCTATTTTGTAACATATACATATATACAATTAATATCTAATTAATTAACGACCATTTTCTTTACAGTTCGAGATCATTGTCATCGGGCTCGCAGCGAGGGTGTCGACTTGAAAGCGCGTCGCAAACTAATTATTGCCAGTGTCCTGTGTTTGGTATTCATGATCGCTGAAATTGTGGGTGAGTTGGACATATAAAAGAAAAGCGAACAACCTTTTCAGTGAATGTATATTTTTTTTCTTTTTACTGCTTTGAGCTTTTCCTTTACATTTTTTGTATTTCACTTTGATTTTTTGTTTGCTTCGAATTCCCCAACTAATTTCGCTCACCTCAGAAAACTGAAAAGTAAGGAAAAGGTTGGGTAAAATGTCAGTCAAACAAAGCGTGTAAAAAAAGGACGATACGAGACGACGAGACGATTAAAAACTGAGCACCGGAAGTGCAACAATATGGCGACCGGAAGGGCTTACTGTCTGTCGTCGTAGCGCACCCAACACCAACCCTCTCGCCACCATGGAGCCATGGAGTGAGCTGTTATACAATAAACATTTAATTTTCAAGCTCTGCCAATGCGACGTTGTCGTCCCCATTGTCGGCTGTTGCTGTTAATCGCTTTGCAATTACCTACAATGTGCCATCGGGCCTCCAGTTATCCTGGCCACATTCCCTTACCTTACGGATTCTCTTCTTCTATTTCGCTTTGCTTGTCTGCAAATCGAAATTGTTGACTGTCCGTCCGTTCATTGAAAGCGGCTCCTCCTCTTTGCTGTTTTGCTAACCATTGATGGCAAACGGGGATTGCGACTCTTTGCAACTTTTGTGTCCTTTTATCCTGTTCTATCCCCACAGATTGCAAGTTAATTTTTTTCGCATTTATTTACTCTTTTGCTCCGTCCGACAGGTGGCTATCTATCGAACAGCTTGGCCATTGCAACAGATGCCGCACACTTGCTCACCGATTTCGCCAGTTTTATGATCTCACTGTTTGCCATCTGGATAGCCGGACGTCCATCCACACAGCGGTGAGTATGGGGGCTCGAGACGACATCCCTGACAAAGTCTAAGGGAAATCAATAAAACGTTGAAATTTTTGCTTGCCAACTACTTTTTGACACGTTGCTCAAAATTGGTCTGTTTCCCATGCGGAACCAGACCTCTGCACTAAAATTGATGTTAAATAATGAATGAACTGCCAAAAGAGCAGCTTGAATTCTATATCCAGAAGTTGGCTATGCTGGTAGATAGTGTATTTAACTAGTTCATTTGATTTTAATCAATATCGGGTTATCTATGAAGATTAAGTGTATCAAGTGTATGAAATAAGTGTATCGAATAATATGAATATCTTTAATTTAATTTGAGATTTTGTTTATATTCTGTTTATGGCTTTAAAATATATTTTAAAAAAATTTCCCTTTTCGATAATATCATTTACAATCGAAAATATTGTTCTCTATTCCAAAAACCGATAAAATGCTTCAATTTGAAAAGTTTTTCTTTTGAGAAAGTGGAATTAAAACAATTAAAATAAGAATAATAGCGTCTGCTATTTTATTCAAAAATGAATGTACTCTTAATTGAAAATAGCTTGATAATCCTGAACACTTTTTTAGAATTTTTTTTACTTGTATATATCTTGATATATGCCTAGTAAAATTACCTTCTGTCAGTATAAATATTTTTAATGGGTTACTAAGAAATAGTTAATGTTATTTCTAAATTAATTTTACTCTCATATTATTTTCATAAATAGCAGGCTACAGACTCGTATATAGTAACTTTGTACATTTAATATGTGAAATTATTTATAGGCTTATTTTACGAACTTGAAAGTTCATGAACTCCGCCATAAGCAAAGTTTTACGCATAATAAATTAATTTATTGTATACTATTATTGCTTTAAGCTATTAGATCGATTCTCACAGACAAAGCGATACATCTTTCTGTGCATCCCATACTTGATTGTCTACATCCAATAAGCATATTCTATATATAATATTTATGAGTTATTTCCACAAACTTATGAGAGTATTCAACTACTGCTGAGGAGATGTTAGATCGTTTGCCAAGTTTTTGGCAACATTTTTGCCACTTGGCTGGTTACGTCCGCATTGGGTCTCATTGCCTGCCTCTTCCCTGCTGTTGCAACTCTCTTTGCCATCGTCTAATTAGGCGAAAAGCCTGTTACCCAAATTTTCACTGGCTGTTGCTACAATTGCTGTTTGCACTTTTGCTTCTGCTGCTGCTGTTGCTGCTGCGTACATTTGGCCGTTGCACATTTTTCAATTGGTCTTTGGGAACTGCGAATCCCTGGCTGGAGCTGAAGGAGCTGGAGGAGATGGCTTGAGTCTAAGGCAAACCATCACCATCGAGTGGGTGATGTTGCATCCATCTTGTTCTGGTGCTCGTTCTGGTTCCCTTACTCGTTCTTTCGTCTGAGGCTCGCCCGGCACGTTCTGCTCATTCATGCAAAAATCTCACTCACTCGACGACTCGACTGCAGCCACAAAGTGAATAATGAAAAACTTTTGCAATTTCAAGCGTGTTGCATGGTAATTTTGTAAATTTTCTGCCGCTGCCTCAGACTTTGTTCCGCTTGTTGTTGCTGGTGCATGTGCAGTGCCTGGTTGCGCGCCTCCTCAGCCTGGTCCTGCGGTCCTCATGCTCCTCCTCCTTATCCTCTCCTGCTCCCGGTGCGGTTCGGAGCCTTGCCGCTGCCGTTGCCAAGTTGACAAGCCTAATTTATCAAAACAAAACACATTTGCACAATTGCAAAGGCAAACGCAGAAACGCAGAACACAAACGAACAACAAACATTGCACATTGGTACTAAAATTAAATAGATACAAGCCTTGCGATATACTAATAGTAATAGTTAGAGCTATTAAGCAGCGAAATTAATTAAAATTCTTTATCGAGAATAAATTAGCTTTTTAATTAAACGTTGTATAAAATATTTATATCAGGAATCAAGGTACAATAACTACGGTTTAGATCAGTGAATAGATGATAGCTTAAAAATTAAAAAATATATCAAATGAATTTTAAATTTCTCTTCTTTAATAATTTATCAGATATATAGAAAAAGAATTGTGTTGTCTTAAGAAACCCTTAAACAGTTTTCCATTTTTGTTTTAATATAATAATATATGAAATATTTTTTCAGTTTTTTTCTTCCAATTCAAATAATATTTCAAAAATATTGAATATAAAATTATTGAAAACTGTCAATTTACAAAATAAAATTTATATAAATTTAATTAATTTATTAAATTTAAAAACAAGCCTTTCTCACACATTTTTTAATTGGCTTAATATATTTATAGGAATATTAATTCATAAAATTCAATTTATATAAAAATAATTAATTTATTTAATTTAATAAGAACACCATCTCATCCACTTTTTAATTGGTTTAATATATTTCTATGAATTGACAAATTTCCATGAAAATATTATAAAAATATTATTAAAGTAAAGTTATTCTTTTTTTAAAGATTCTGTTTTTGCTAATAAATAGTATCATTTAAATAGAAGCAGTTAAAATTAATTTTATAAGATTGATACATAATTAAAATAAATCAGTTCCTTTTATAAAAATATTAAGATATATCTGCAATAATTATAATTTTTTTAATTTATATGACTTATGCCTCCAAACCATTTTTTTTTAAATTTTTTAAATATCCATTTTAAGTATTTAACTGTAGTAATAATATTTTTTGGAACCTATTATTTGATTCTGACTCGACTGAAAATTTAAAAAAAGAAGTAGAATTCAATTTTAAACACAATACTTTTATTGCTACTGAAATAAATATTTCAACATTGAATCAATTTTCCAAGTGGAAAAAGCTACCTCATTTATTTTATTAATTTGTCTACATATCAACGAAAACCTTTTTGGAAAAACATTCAATTAAATATGCAACATTTTATGTAATTATTTATTCCCCTAAATTACTTTTGCAATGAAGCTCACCGCAGTTGCTTAATTGATTTTAATTTCGGTTGCTACGTGACTTCCCCCCTAATATTTCAGTTTTATGACCTTTTGAGCATTCTCGACTGATATTAATATCCTCGGTTGCAAAATGCAACCCAATTAACTTCATAATGCTATCTGATTCACTCGCAAAGCGAATATCTTATGTGCGCTTATGCTTTTTTGGCCACTTTATGCTAGTTTTGGCCATCATCCAGCCCAATGTGCGACAGCATTGGCTGCATGAAGAGGTGGCAACTTTGCCGGCGAGGCAACATCCACACTCTCCTCCGTTTCCATCTATTCATGCAGCCCTCAGAAAACAGAAACAGAAACCGAAACCAGGGAGCCGGCAGGCGGTCATTAAGCAAATGGCTGCACTTGCAGTTGCAAGGGGCCTGGCTCATATATAAATATGCTATATACATATATATATATATATACATACAGACATACCTATATAGAGGGCGCCATACATTGACACAATCTGCTGCTGGGGCAGCGGAGAGAGCGGAGAGTGTTTAAGGGTACAACGGATGTTTGCTGGAAATTAAATTGTATTATTATGGCGAGACATTCGTAGTTCGCATTTTTGTTGCTGCTGCTGCTGCTGCTGCTGCCGGTGTCGCATTAGTTAGCAGGCAGTCAGCCTGGCTAACAAAAGCAGGCAAAATTGTTGGCATTTGCCATTATTTCAATTTTATAACAAGCCTGGTGGCGCCCCCTGGCGAGCGTACAGTGCTTTAATTGAACAAACGTCGCCTTCTTCGTCCAGGTGTTGACTTTGAACCCAACCGAAAATGTTCGCACATGCAATGCGCTCATTACATTAGGGAAAAAACCCAACCTAAGCCAAGCCAACAGCAAACTCAACCACCCAAACTCTAACTCTAACTCAAATTCAAATTCAAAACCCAAGCCCAATCCCACCAAAAAAAATAACCAAACCTCTGCCCCCGTCTGGACACTTGCCGCACCCCAAAACCCGAGACACTCAAATTAAAATGACATTTGACAAATTTTTGGGGCGCATTTATCAACTTATGTTAATTTAATGCTCCCAAACTTCCCTCACCATTCATATAAACATTCATGGCCGGGTATGCTTAGGGAAATTGCTTTATCATCTGATTTAATGTAATGATCTTTCACATCTATCCACAGTTTAGGTTTTGTTTTCTAGGAAGCGACAAATTCTTTTAAATTACTAATTCTTACCATAATGATACAAAACAAGCTTGATTTAGTTAAGAATATTTGATTATTAGATTCTTTTTATATAGATTTAAAATAAATATCTTATTGTTTTGAAATTCTTTTCGACATTTTGTAAATCATTTTAAATACATTTGGGAAGAAGTTTTATAAATATTTTAATTGACTTGTTCAGTGTAACACCAAGCTGAGAAAATCCGAATTTTTTTGTCGTCCCTTATTAGCTGACTTTGTATAATGAGTTCTATAGCTAACTATAATATAGCATTTTAGAGACACATTTCTTAAAACGTTTATTTTAAGTGCCGGAAAAAAACTCAAAAAAATTAAAAATAAATTAAACTAAAAGCTTAAAGAATTTAACATTCCGAATTTGGAAAGTTTTTTTTAGTCTAAAGATGAAATATATTTTTAAAATAATTAAATATTTTCTATAGACTCTTTTCTTTTATCTATATGTACAATAACTTTGACATAATCCCAACTTTTTCCATAAACTTATTGAAACTTTTAAATAAACTCTTTTATATCTTTGACAGGATGTCCTTTGGCTGGTACCGTGCCGAGGTAATTGGTGCCATGGCCTCCGTATTTATGATCTGGGTCATAACTGGCATTCTGGTTTGGCTGGCAATTGGGCGTCTTATTAATGGAGACTATGAGGTGGATGCCAAGATCATGCTGATCACCTCAGGCCTTGCAATTTTGGTTAATGTCATGTAAGTACTGCTAGATATAAGACCTGTCCAAATGTCTGTCCGTCTGGCTGTCCATTTGTCTGCCTGAAGTTTTGCCAGCTCCCTTGGGCAGTTTTCCAATTGCAATTGCCGCAATCAACTTGTCGGGCATGGGCCAGCAAATGGGTCAACAATGCAACTGTCCTGGCATGGCGTTCCTATGCTGCCATTCCTGCTTCTAGTCCTATCCGCCAGTTGTTGCGGTAACTTTCTCCACATTTTAGCGACAACTTTTTCCACAAGTTTCGAATTTTTTGCGTCAACAAAAGGCAAAAGCGACGCCAACGATGACTGCAACGACGACGCCAACGATTTTGCTTGTGTTTGTGTTGGCTAGTCCCAAGGTGGAGTATTTTTTGTCTACTCTACAGATAGAGTATATATATTTTGGCATGCCATTTAATAATCATATTGAACTGTCGAGCCAGATTCTAAGTATTTTCTTCTTGAAGATACAGTTTTCTGGAAGATTGTTACAACTGTCAGCGAATTTACCATATCGATCAATAATTTAACTGCTCCTATTTCCGAGAGAATCGGAAATATTTGTGGAAGTAGGTATTCACTTACGACTATCTTCAAAATGGGAGAAAGTCATAAATTATAATGAAATATAATTTTGACATTTCTCCTATTATCAGGGCTGCTTATTGGATATATGAATTCATTTACATATCTAAAATTTTTTAATAATTATTGTAATATTTTTTAGTTCTAGATATCAAATTAAATGATGTGTTTTTTTTTAAATTATGATCACAAACTTTTTAAAAATAATATTCCTTATTATAATTCATTCTTTTGAAACAAGTAGTATTTTTATATTGATTGGGGAGAGAATATATTAATTTTGATAATACAAAATTTTAATAAAATTTTTTTTATATGTTTTTATTAACTACCGTGAAAACTCTCCTAATGGACACCTCTTATAGGCGCAAACTCCTCTTAGACGGACATTTTCTCTTGAAAAAATTAAATAAAGTCCTATTTATTAGGTCGCTGTCCGCCCAAGAGAATTTTCACTGTATGTCACTAACAAATCATACAATACTTATATGATGTACATTGAATTTTTCTTACTTTAAAAAATATGAATATATTTTTATTCAACTGATTCTAACAATTAAAATCGTTTAAGCAAAATTATTTTTGCCACATTTAGTCATTCCACAATCGTTGGTTTTTAGTCTCTGCCTTTAACTTTAAAGATTTGCTTAACGTTCTTAAAGTTCTTCAAGTTTACTAACCAAATTTTGATTAAAGCTGGAGGTAGCGCATTTAATCTTCGTCTAATATCTTAAGGCTGTTTGTTTTGCTTGTTTTGATTGCGTCGTATGCAGCACCTGCAACTGCAACTGCAACTGCTATAGCAACCCGCTATCCCCCCTACCCTACCCACACCCTCTATCCTCTACCCACTAACGTCTTTCGACTCCTCTATCCTCTGTTCACTCTGTTCGTTCATGTGGCTGTCGAAGCATAGTTTTTGGCGCATAAATCGAAACGTTTCAATGCTCGGCACATGCTCCCGTATGCATGTGTGTGTGTTTGTGTGTGTGTGTGAGTGTTCGAAGAATCCCCCCCTCTCTACCGCTCTTGTTGTTGTTGGTAGCGCAAATTTTCCAGTTGACGTTGGCATTTTCAGTGTTTGCCACTTGAATTGTTTGATTACGTGAATTGATTGTGAAAAACGTGCAACGGCAGCAGCAACAGCAACTTTCGAGGGCTTTTATTTTTTTATGGGGCGTGGCACGCTCCACGTTGTCCAAGTTGGGGTCATCTTCTGCCAAGGGGAAAGGAAAATCGAAGTCAAGTCAGTGCTGAGCTTTGCTTGTCCCAACGTGTTCGGCTGCAAGTCGAACAAAGAAATTAAATGGCCACCTTTTACCGTTATGCGATCCTAAAAGCTCGTTTCGTAATTGTTGTTGTTATACTCTGTTTATAATAGGCTAAAGAGTATATTCTGTTTGCTCAATATTTAATAAATTTATGTGACCTTTATTTCTTATGTACCACTTTAATCTATGCATATTCAATAATTTAATAGCTTGAATCAGCAAATTTAATTTTTAATCTAGAAATTTGATGAAAATATTGTCTTCAATCACACCCTTTCCGTAATTTTTAAAAATGTCCATTTAAACCATTTAAAACAGTAAAAATTTAAAACTGCAAAAAAATAATATTTTTATACTTATTTACAAAAAAGAAAAAATATTTTGTGGGATTTAAGAACATTTTTAGAATCCTGCAGGAATTTCGGAATAGGGGTGATAGTCGGGATATCTAAAAAGGCTTGAGTTTGTCCGGAATATGGAAATCTCTACCGATTCTAGAAAACTTTTCATAAAATCCAAAATTGCTATTCCAATTTAATCTCTAACATTGTCGAACTGTTTATAAAATATCAATATTCGATTAAAAGTATTTTCTGAATAGAGTATATAACAGTGGGTATCTACTGACTGCAATATCTTTCGTAGTTATTGTTACAGTGGATGCTTTCTGAAGGCTTTTTACTTAGTTTTATTTAGAGAGTTTGCGAGTTTTAAGTTCAATTAGCAAAAGCCATGGAAAGCAACAACTTTCGGCAAGCTTTGTTGGATTTAGTTACCTGGCGCCGCTTGGAGTGGCAGCTTAAAGTGGCAACGTCGCTGACTTCACATCGTTAAAAACGCACATTAGGAACGCACACACACACACACTCACACACACACACATGCACACACAAAAGCGTGGTCATAGCCGTAAATGGCAGGTGGGACATTAGCGAAACTAGCTAAAATTCGAGAATGATGACAGGGAGTTGTGGACAAAGAGTTGAACAATTTAGAACGTTAGTCTAAGCTAACAGAATTTTGGGATAATTTGGGATAGTTTGTATCGCAACTTAGTGCTAAATGGTAAAGCATTGTCTAGAATCTTAATTAGTTAATATTATTTAGTTAAAGTTGAAATCTTTTTTAATTTCTTTTGCACTTAAACGTAATTAAACATATATCAGTAAATTCAAAAAAATACGAGTTCATTTAGTTTCAAAAATCAAAAATAATGGCAAATATATTGTTATAATAAATGGGAAAAAATACAAATAAATAAAGGCATTTTTCCCTTTTATTTTCAGCAATTTACTGTAAAATAAATAAAATAGTTTTTGCAGTTTAAAGTATTATTTTTAATATTCATATTATAAGAAAATTACTTTAGCATTTGGTGCTTCATTTTAACTAGTTTTATGCTAATGAACAAGGAAGCAAGAAAATGATTTTAATTGCAACATATTAAATATATTTTAATTTTTTCAAATTAAATCGTGAACTGAATCTCTTTGTGCAGCTTTTAGATAAATGTCTTGGTTATGAATAATTAATTTACTTTTGCGCTGTTCCATTTTATGAAATATTTTAATATAAATTATTCATAATTTTTAGAAATGCAATATTCTCAATTTTTTAATTAAGTTGATGAAACTTGTAAACCTATTTTATTGTCAGGGTGCCAAATGAACAATCGGTCATTAATTTATATTTTAAATGTATTTCTTATAAAGTTAATTACTTTTCCCTAATAAGTAACATATATCCATTGAATGTCACCTGTAGGTGCTTCAATAATGAGTTGAAATTATTGTTTCGAAGGTTAAAAGCTCCAAGAAACATATGTATATACATACATACAAAACTTTTATTACCACTTTTAAAATAAAATTGCAATTTGATGATTTTTATTAACTTTTTGTTTTCTTCACATTTTATTCACATTTTTAATCAATACACTTGTTCAATATAAATTAAAAAGCATTTAAAGTTTTTAATTGAAGCGTTTAATTGATTTAACTTTGAAAAAGACTTGCAAGTGAGTTAATTAACTTGTTGTTAAAGCCATATAAATTGCAGCTCAGCTATAAAGTAAATCTATTTATTCAATGATTGAATTCGAATCGAGTTTTGCAGTGTTTCAATTTTTGTATTTGTTTGGTTAATTTAGAAGCTAGTTTTATGTGTTTTCCGCTGTCTTTAAGGGAACACAGCAGAGGACAAATAAATAACAACACTCGGTTGTAAAATGCACATTAAGAGTAAACGTGCCCGTTCTTGTTGCCTTTACCCGTCGTCGCGTCGGTTCCATTTGGGGAGAGGGACAGCTTAACGAGCTGCTCAGCCGGGTGACATGCTCGACATCCTGGTGTCCCAGTCACATACGATGCTAACGGAGGCAAGCAGCCAAGATATGCGCTAATATTTATGTTGCTGTCAATTAAATCAGGACATGTTGCCTGCCAGGCGCAAGTCGCCATTGCCATCGCCAGGAGCTTGCATGCCCTAGCAGCCTGGAAGTCTGTCTGTCTGGCAGTCTGACAGTCCTGCCATTGCCCTGGTCCTTGCCGTGGTGTTGGCGTTGTCATGGCTGCTGTCGTTTGTTGGCCACTAACGAGGCGAGTAAAGATGCCGCAAAATCAAGGGAAATGCTTCATTGCGCGCTACAAATTACAGCGACGCAGTTGGAACAACAATGGGGCGCCAAATGGTTAGAGCGCAGAGCAATGAGTATAGGAATCCTGCAGCAACACCAACAGCAACACCAACAACAGCAACAACAACAGCATTGGCATTTTTTGCGCTCGAGGACACACACGCAGCACCGCGTTGCCGAGTCAAGTCCTGCCCAACAAATGCCTTGGCAATCGGATGTTCAAAGTCAAAAAGCGTATGTGCTCGGCATTGAATCCTGGTCGCAGGACTAGAAGCCTCGTGTTGTTATGTTGACCGCGTGACGGGTGGCAGCCACAGCTGCCAGCCAGTCCTTGCAGGAGCAGAGGGGGTAGAAAGTGGGGAGGGAGCGTGTAGCCGAAACAGTAACTAAAGCAGCACTGTACAATTTATTTAGTACCCATCAACGCTTTGCTCGGGTCTAGAACATCGAGGAGCTTTTCTTTTTTTTTTCTTTTGTTTTTTGTTTTTTTTTGACAAATTATGGCCGCATTTGGTGGGGGCAAATAGGGAAGCTCTTGCAGTGCCTGGTCTTAAAAAATTGAAAATGAAATTGACTTGTCAGGCTAACAAGCTCAGGTTCTGTTTTCCTACTCTCAAGTGGCATACGAAAGAACAGTAGAAAAGACAAAAGGAATTAAATCATCTAGAAATGAGAAAATATTGAACAAAGACTGGGAACATAGAAATCAAATTTCGTAAAAAAAGAAATATTAATCGAAACGACTGCAGTTTTATCAAATTTACATTTTTAATTATAGTTACACACCATAAAAAATAAAAAACTAATCATCTTACTTTTACATAAGGGAAAATTGATTTGACAATATTTCTATATAATAATAATAAAATTAAAATGAATTACAATGTCTTCATTAACATAATTATATGCAATAATTTTAATATTGAACAAATTCTTTCAATATTCACAATATAAAGTTATACTCTATGAATGGTACTATTTCACAGCAGAATAGTCTTCATATGTTGATTCACATCAATATATATTTATTTTAGAAGTAACTTTTATTAAACTCAGAATAAACGTAAAGTTTTTGAGATTTTTGGTTAATAAACAAATTTTTCGTTTGTTTTGAAAAAATGGTATAACTTATAATTTTAATTGAAATGCAAAGAATTCTGTATACTTTTTAAATATTTATAGTTTAGTTATTATAAAAATTAACATTTATTTTTTTACGGTCCCTGCTTAATATGATTATTTAAAAATTCCAATTTTGAGCAAAGATGGTACAATCTGTTTAGATTTATTAAAAAATAAAAACAATTAAATTTATTAAACAATTATTTTTAATGATTATAAATAAATCATATTTGGAGTAATGTTTTTAATAATTTGGATAATACCTCAAAAATAAAATAACTTTGGATCAAATCATATTTTGTATTTATAAAAAAGCATGATTTTATACTTTTGTGCTACTTAAATGCGACTTTTCCATTTTCACAGAAATTCTCTGTAGTACTATGTAGACAGGGCCCATAAATAAAATTGGGACAACTGCAAATAAAATACTGTCGCCATTAGTTGGAATTGAGAACACAAATATGAAAATGGAATGTGGCTCAGATTCAGCTTTTAAATTATTGCAAAATATGTTCGTTTTGTTTTTTCAATTTGCACAAACTTGCAAAAAGTAGGCTATTCCTATACAAATGTATGTATTTTTATGAATTTTATTTAATTGTGAAATGCATTCCATAACATGGTTGCGTATTTTCTCTTTTGTTTATTGTTATTATCACAGAGTTTAGAATGTGTTCGATGTTGTTTTCACAGAGTTAAGCCTCTGCGTGTGGTATATGTTACATCTTTTTGACTGTGAACTGTATTCATTCAAGTTTTGTATTCACTTTCAATCCCAAAAGTCCTTAGTTTTGATTGCACATTGGAATCTCCGGGTCAACTGTGACGTTACGTCAATTAGCCACAAATCGACATTGTTCACATTGCTTTGTGTGTGTGTGTGTGTATTATGTGATTGTGTGATTGTGTGTGTATGTTATTGGTCTGTGCGTAATTTATGCCAGTTTATTTATTGATGCCCGGGCTGGACTTGCATTGTTTTCAAAAAGCCGGCTAAGTGCAGCCGGCGAGCTCTGAACAGCCACAACAGAGCAGCGCTCTGGTCGAAGGTTTGGTCATGGCCTTTTTCACAAATAGAAAAGCCATAAATCTACAATGTCGGAGCATTTAAAATGAATAAAAAGTCAATGTGCCGAGCTATTAACTGCCTGATGCATGCCATGTGAGCAAGGGGGAGGGGGGACTAAGGGACCAGCCCTACTGGGGTCTGGGCACTGGGATGTGGCATGTGGCATGTGGAATGTGTAACGTGGTGGGGTCCAGCCAAACCGGTCGCCATTTTTCGACAATACATTTGTATTTGCATGCGGCGGTGCATCCGGGCCCCAACAGCAGCGGGTCGAGCGGACGGAGCCTGGTCAAATGGGCGGTCGAGCGGCTCGCACACCTTCCGGTACACAGAGCACTTATACACGGCGGTACAGTGGAACAAAATAGAAAGTTTTTGTATACTTTTGGGCAGGTGAATTTTAAACTTGTGCAGATATTAATAACAGGTATTCTTAAAACGGCGTCTAAGCCAAACAGCTCCCTTTTAATATTTATCAAAAAACTTAATTGTGAATGGAAAGGTAAATATTTGCCGTTTGAAATTGCGTCAAGTATTTAAAAATTTCTAATAGATTAATAACGTAATTTTTAAAAGGGGTTGTATATATGTATTTATTTGACCTCAGAGCACTCTAAAGTATACGTAAACATGAAATGGCTGTCAAGGATACTTTTCAAGGATACTTGTCTATCAAGGGTGCTTTTGCATAACTTCGAAAGCTAATTCGATTAAATGAAACTGCGGTAAATTTAGACCGACTGAAATTTAAATTTGAAACACACATAAATATATTTAAGATACGTGTCTTATAAATTAAATAAATATATTCTATGTCAATTAGTTAGTAATATTTATAGAACGATAAAAATATCTATAAGGTGGGAAAAAAAGGTAAGAAAAAGGTGGACAAATGTATGTAAGAGACGGCAGGAGACATCTACGATTCGGAAGAGTACGTATATATATTTTTAACCAGCTTCAACAATCTTCAACTTAGCTTATATCTATATATATTAAACTACTCAACCCGACTGACTGACTGGCGAAACCTGAAATTTGTGGTTATAGCTTTCTTCTATATCGTACTCTGAAAAAATTGTATTAAAAATATATCGGGTAGTGAGTGAAATATGCATTTTTAAATTACTTATGAAAATCTCAGACAAAACATTTCAGGTGGCGCAGGAGGCTACAATAATGTCGACATTGTAGAATATAATTAGTTTTCTTTTTTTCTTCCTTTTTTTCCTTTTTTCCCTTTTTTATTTTTTTTGGGAACCCAGTATTGTAATAATAGAGTTGATTTAGATTCATCAATCTGTCTGTTTGTATAAATGCACAAATCTCCAAAACTATTAGACCTAGAAACACCTAATTTGGTGTGCAGATTTTTATATAACATATGCATGTAGGTTTATTTAAAATCTGCGATAATTCGTCCTCAATTTAAATTAAATTTTTAAGCAAATAACAACAAAATTTATATCTCAATCTTGATCTCTTTTTCACCATCATTTGAATTGCTTTGCTTGCGTGAATTTTCTTTAACTTAAAGTTACTGTTAATATTAAAGTATTATACATATTATTAAGGGATTTTAGTTGCACATAGCCGATATTTATTAATTTATCCTTCCTTATATGCAATGCATTCAAACTTGACATTACTTTCAGTTTAGATATTTAATATGTAGATAAACGACCCGCTATATTTTGACAAACAGATTAACTAACAAGAGCATAAAGTTTGACAACATGTTTAAATATTTATTAACATGGAATATCAATCTGGATGCATTCAATATTCTCTTTTAAAAATTGTATAGCATATTTAAATCAATTTTGCATGCAATATTTGGGACTTTAAAACTTTGGTTTCACTGTGCACAGTGTGTGTTTGTTTGTTTGTTTGACTGTGTGGCTGCTTCGATGCATTAAAATGCTGAAATAAAATGCCAAACAATGCAGAAGCGTTGGCCGCATGCCCGAAAAGAGTATTTGTGTGCGTTTTTGTTTTTATTTTGCGGCCGAAGTCCCGTGGTCGCAGCCCGTGGCAGTATGGTTAGTTTGGGGGGTGGTAAGGTGGGGTGGAGGCAGGCGGATACACCGGAGACCGGTGGCGCATGGCTAGCAACATTTTCAAGTATATTAAATATTTGTGATAACATTTTCAATTTCGCCTGCCATTTTCCCAACCCCTCTAGCATGGGCGTGCAGCTGCAGCATGGCCATTCCCATGGCCTGGGCGGGGGTGGACATGGTCACAGTCATGGCAGCTCCAAGAAGAATTCAAAGAAGCAAAAGAAGGTTGCAACTCATGCGAATGCCACATCTACGCCCTGTGCCGCCTCGCCCACAAAGCGCATTGAAGGCGGCGTCGCTTTTGATCCAGAGGATGCGGAACTGCCGGGCGGTGGACTGCCCAGTTACTCGTATCAGAATGCCAAGCTGGTGGATCCGACATTGGATCTGGAAATAGCCGCCGTCCTGGCGGAAACAGCACCTGGTGCTCATCATCATGGTGGCTCGACGGGTCAGGAAGCTGTCAACATGAATGTGCGGGCAGCTCTCATTCACGTAATTGGCGATGTTATCCAAAGTGTTGGCGTCTTTGTGGCCGCCCTTGTCATCTATTTTTGGCCAAGTTATGCCATCGTGGATCCGATTTGTACTTTTGTATTTTCCATTATCGTTTTGTTTACCACATTTACAATTATGAAGGATGCGCTGCTGGTAAGTAAAATTCTTTGACAAGTAATCCAAAGGTTGATTCAATATTCATTGAATAGAAAGAAATTGAAATGATTACTTAACCTACAACATTCTATAAATAACCGTAAACCAGATGGTTGATTCAGCAATTACATTTAATATTTACATTCATCTAAATGGCATTAATTCACCAGATATTGGTATAATAATAAAAATGTTAAAATTATTGATATTTGATTCTTAAATTAAATCAAATTTAACTTCGGCAACGAATCATTTTTCAAATTGACTATCAATTAAAACTGATTATAAAGAAAATTAACGCTTCTGCATATTGAAAGTATGTATATATATTATTTTAAAACTATGCAATTAAAAAATTAATGAGAAATTGTGAAAAACGATATGTAGTAGCTGCTTTTAATTATATTAATATAAATCTTGCTTCTTATTCAAGAAAATGAAGCTGTATAGATTTCAAGTAACTTTATCATTTGGATTATTAAATATGAATATGTATATTTCAATTTGTTTGCTTAAATTTAATTTTCCATATTTTTATAAAATGTATTAAATCCTACCTAATAGTACATAGCAAATTGAGCGCATTTCGTAAAGAATTCTGATCTATAGTACATAATAAACTATTTTATTATTTATTTGAAAAGAATAATATATATAGATTTACATAAATTTAGATCTGTATAAGGCAGAATGTTAATGTGTTGAGTAAATAATAGCAGAATAATATGTATTTTATGATTTTTAAATTAAAAATTGAAATTTAATTATTCCATAGCTTTAATTTTTTGAACGAAAAATATCAATTAAAATTTCTTTTTATAATCTAAAAAAAAATTTAAAGTTTACCCTGTTTGCAGGATACTGCATTCTAAATTAGTATATCTAAAAATTTCACATTTATCAACATAATTTTTTTCAAGCTTGATTTTTTTGTAGCTCAATTTTTATTTCCTGCTTTTTTAATAATTATTAAGTTGATGATTATTATATTTTGTTTATCTCTGCCTTTATATAGGTATTAATGGAAGGCACACCAAATTATATGCACTATACGGAGGTGTTGCAGATATTCCAACGGATTGAAGGCGTCGAGCGAGTTCACAATTTGCGTATCTGGGCGCTGAGCATTAATAAAGTGGCGCTATCTGCACATTTGGCCATTGGTGAGTAGCCTGGGGGAATCACCCACCCAATAACAACCTACAGGGATCATAAACGTTTATAGGAAGGATGGGGACATCCTATATGTATATGTATGTGTGTGTGTCTGTGTGTGTTGCATGGTAATTATCCCAATGGATTCGTTTCTGTTGTTTATGTGTTGTTTTTGTTGCTGTTTGTGGTGCTGATGGTAATGTTGTTGGTATTGGTGGTATTACTGTCCATTGGGTTAGGCACAACGCTTTATGTCCATGGCAAGTGAGCAATTAGCTTAATTATTTTTGAAATGGCTTTTTAAGCGTGCCCAATTTTGGACGGTCAGCCCATCAATGTTGTTATCAACGTTCGTTTCGCTAATCGTTACTTATTTTCTAAAAAAATGTCTCTTTCTTCAATCATCCACAGCGGCCAATGCCAATCCAAAGCAGATTCTAGATGCAGCCACTTCAGCGGTTCATTTACGTTACAATTTCTTTGAGACTACGTTGCAAATCGAGGACTATACGGCCCAAATGGAGAGCTGCATTCAGTGTTCGGTGCCGGAGAAGTAAACGCCAATATTTTTGAAGATTTACAATTAGTGCGTAATTCCCAAATACTATTAACAAATTACATTCGCATGCAAAATGTATCTGTATCTATGAGATAAGCTTACCCACTGTAAAGTTCAAACGAGACTTGCCTATTACTGGGCTAGGCCAGACAAACTAACAATCCCAAATATAATGCGTCACGTATTCCGTCATGTCACATAATGATAACATTTTGTCATATTTTCAACACTGTGGTTCGGGGTTAGATAAAACTCATGATAACAAACGAATGATTTCATTTTCAGCTATGTAATTGATAATATGGTTAAAAAACTAGATGGATTAAAAATATATATTTAAAATTAAATAAAAAAGACTTGGAGCATGAAAATCCAATGAATTCCCTTTATTAAAGTAATTAAAGTAGACACATTAATTATATAAATCAACTTGAGCCTGTTTTGTATTCTTAATCTGATTTTTTGAGCATTATTTTAATAATTTGTCATCTTTTTTCGAATTAAATTCGAAAGTGGAATTCAAAACATGTCGGGATAAGTAAAATCTCTTAATTAAATACGACTTAGTTTACATAATTTATTTATATAATTAATTGTCAATTTTTTGTGAATTAAATCCTGAAACGGAATTCAAAACAGGTCTGGAAAAATAAAATCTATTAAATTAGTACGAGCTTAGATTGTACATTTCAATTATATAATTAATTTTCATTATATTTTGTGAATTAAATTCGAAAGTTGAGTTCAAAACAAGCCTGGATAAGTAAAATCTCTTTACTTAGTATGAGTTACTTTATATAGTTTATTAAATTTTTTTATTTTGTTAATTATCATCTTTTTTCGAATTAATTTCGAAAGTGAACTTCAAAACATGCCTGGTTAAGTAAAATATCCTAATTAAATACGACCTAGTTTTTATAGTTTATTTATATAAATAATTGGCAACTTTTTGTGAATTAAATTCGAAAATGGAATTCAAAACAGGCCGGGTTTAGTAAAATCTACTTTTATTTAGTTCCAACTTGTTTTTATAGTTTATTTTTATAAAATATATAAACTGCACTCAGTCAACCCTAAAGCATATTAGCTAAAATTGTTGCTATGCCTAAATGAATCATTTCCAAATTGATTCAACTATCTCTAGGGGTATCTACACTTTGACCCCAAGTTCCTGTAGATACCGCACACTGTATATTTTGTTTTCAAATTTTCGCATCAGCTCGATTCATTGCTGATATGCAAACACGCATAAAAGTTATTAAGCTGCCGCTGGCGTTGCACAAAAATTGCATCAGTCGACGAGCCGACGAGGATGCATTGCCCCTACTAGTTCTGGCTCTGGCTCCTCCACAAAGCGCAGCCCACTAATGCCAATTTATGGTGGGGGCAGCTAACGCCACAAGCCTGCAGTAAGCTGGCCATAGTTTGTGGGCACCGATCCCTCCACCCACTGTGGCCACAGGGCTCACCTGTGCATTGGGCCCAAAAAAAAAAAAAAGCCCATGCATAATTTGACATGCGGCCATTGCGTAAGCGACAGATGCCGGTGCGCGGGTAACGGTGTTGCTGGTGGCGGTGCTTCAAATGATGTCTAAATTCGTGGCCAACAAACAATGTCAGGTCAGACCCCACCGCACGCCTAATCGGCGCCAATTTGTTGACAGCTTTGCATGCTTGAAGCATAGCTCACAGAGACGACACCAAACTACAACAAATGCCACAAATCTTAGCCGGCAACTATGCGACTCGGGGGCAACTTGGTGTATGCCTCCAGCACCGAGGCACTGCCAGGTATTTGCCTAAAAAATGCAGCAATCATCATTCAGTCAATGGATGGCGGCGGGCTTGAGGCATGGATTTGGAATATTGCCGGCGCAGGCGCAGCTCCATTTGTGCTAAAAGAGAGAGAGAAGAGAGCCAAAGGATATGGTTATTTTTTTTTAGTACAGTTTCTCACGTTGCGGCTTTTTGCCTTGGCGGCCACTTGACCTGCAGTTCGCAATTGATGCACAACTTTAAACTCAACCACAAAGCTTAGCTTTAAGTTATTAACCTACACACGGATACTTGAAAATTCCATTTAAGATGTGGCAACTTGGGCTGGCCTTGGCCTAGACTAATGTGCATTGCTTTTAAGCATTTTATAAGTATTATTAATTATTGCAGCTTTGACATTTTTATTGCTCTATCATTGTCGCCTGTCAATTAAGCCAACAAATTTGCCATGCAACTTTTAATTTGCCCATTCAAATATTACATGCTTCCAATTAGCGAGCATAGTCATAATCATCATTACCTTTATCCTCATCATCATCCGCATCCGCATCCCCATTCGACTGAGAGTCGTTAACACAATGCGGAATGCGGCAATAACAACACAAAGCTGCACAGGATCAGGCACAGGAGGCACAAGTGCACTTAAATGTGCTCGTGTGGGTTTTTGTAGTTGACCGCTTTAAGGGTGACCAAAATCCATAAAGCTCAACAGCCCATAACCAATTAGGAAAAAAAATTGAAAATTATGGCATTAATACTATGAAAGATTTACAATACCCATTACTTTGAACTAAACCGATTTAAATGCGAAATATTGCATTGTGATCAGAGTGGGCTCAATAAATTATTTTTGCCATCTAAATTTTATATATTATAGTACTTGGTAACATTTATTATACACTTGTATCGTAACTTTTTTTTTTATATGCTTAACGCATTAAAAATTGCACTTTTCCAGGAAAGTATTTAAATATAAAATTGGCAAGGTTTTTAGTGAAATTAGTAAGGTTTTTAAATATATAAAAATTTTAATATAAATAATATGTTATATGAGTCTCCAATATCATTATATGTACACTGATATTGCAGTAAAATATATCAACATTTTCTGGGGCTTAGAAAACTCGATTATTGTCTTTACTGAAAGGTAGTTTAGAATACCTGTAAATATATATAAAATTGTGGGCCCCTTTAATGTTGTTTTTTTTTTATATATTTTTGCAAATTGGATTTATGAGGTATTTGTGTGTAATTTTTAATAAATGTTTATTATTTATTTAAAATTTTCATACTCTTCGGTACATTTTGTACCTATGAAGTTAGCTTAATTCTATAATATATTTTCATCTTTTTAAAAGAGTAAGCAAAATATCTTATCAACAAGTACTAAAACGTTTTGGTATTTGATTTTTCGTTTAGAAGCTTATTGGGATTTATTTTTCAAGCCTGAGATTTATATTTGTATTTTAAAGAACGGTCCCCGTTAAATATTCATACTCAATTCAAAAAATTTTCATCAAAATATTTATATTTTAAATATATCTGTTTCAATCTTAAGTACCATTTTTCATAAAAAAATGACAACAAAGTACATATGCGAACAAATAATAATTATTATATAATATTATATTATATATTATATTATAATAATAAGCCATATATTTTATACTTTACTGGTACATCTACTTAGTTGTAAAATCTTATATTGCGCGAATATATAAAACGAAACCAGATTTTGATGTTCAAATATCTACTGCTATACAATCAAGGACCGCAATGTTGATGCCTCATTTAGACATAGGTTTTACCACATAAAAATCACTAACGATATTTCTCAAAGTACTTTTGCTCCAAGATACTTTTTTTTTGTTTTTGATATTTAAATACATAAATTGACATTTACTTACTTTTTTTAAATGAAATATTTTACTTGATTTTTAGTTAACTAAGTATTTCTTAATTGTTTTCCATTTAGTTAAAACCAAGGCCACAATAAAGTTAGATTCATTGCCTGACTGCCTGCACCAAAATATCTCATCAATAGATGCAACAATTACATAGAATATTTGACTGCAAAACAATGCGCCAAAAAGTTGCACCCTTTAGCAATGGTCTGTTTTCCACTTCTCCCCCTTGTGTCCTGTTGCGCCCCTTCTTTGCCATTTCTTATCCGCATGCTTTGCATCTTAGCAACAATTTTAGCGAGAATTTTGTTCGAAACTCGCTAACAAGCAAGCAGCGCAGTCGACGACGACGTCGGCGTTGACGTCCAACGTCGTCGCTGCTCATTAAAAACTTTGCCAGTTCGAACTTTGTGTCAGATAAACAACAGCAACAATAATGACAACAACAAAATTTGGAAATTATAAATGCATAAAGTAAACTAAATGGCGCCAAATTTGAAATTTATAAGAAAAAAATTGTGAAATATTTAGAAAGTAGTTGACAACATTATTTATATTCTTCTATGCATCGAAAGTTTTTCAAATTATTGCAAGCTATTAATTTTAAAATATTGCTAATATAATAGAGAATGATGTTGCATTCTAAAGTTTATTAATTTCCATAAGAAAATGAACTTTATTTACTATTTATCTCTTTTGCATCATAAAATTTCATAACACACTTTGTAAATTATTATTATGAAATAATTTTTTCAACTTTTTTTTATTCTAAATTTTTTATTTAAAATTTAAAAATATAAATTCATGTTTTAGGAAATGTGATTTTTTTTGCTTATACTGTAAATTTGTGTAATACAATTGAAAATGCATACTAAAATCTAAAACAATACTGATTGTTTTTTTAACGTCTACAACGGCTTCCTATTTCATAAAATTATTGATTAAACACAATATTTATTGCAAAATATATGTTGTGATACCCTTTAAAAGATGCAGTAATTTACACTATAAGCTAATTTTAAAATATTTTATTAACGCTTATAAGATATGTTTCAAAACAAGTTCTAGCATAAAGTCCGCAATCTAGGCTAACGATGCTTTTGAAAATACTAAATTAAATTCAACAAGAAAAAAATATCTGCAATTTTATAATATCTTTAATACTAATTAGATTTTTAGTCTTTTTGTTACTTTCTTTATTTAATTGTTTGTATTTTGAATTTATATTTAGTTTATATAAATTTACAATTTCTTTCACATTTTAAATATACTGTACTTTTACAAAATCTTTCGCTAGTTCGATGACGAATATAATGCCACACTTAAAGCTTCATTCAGCAGTTGCAACGCGTGTATTGTATTGTGTTGTTGCAATGCAATTCCCAGTGGCCTCTGTTCCCGGGTTCCTCCTGGGCATCCCTCACAGTTGTCACGGCTTCCTTTTATAGACAAATATTGCGCTGGCATGTGCCTGGCGGGCTGGCACTTTCCCCAGCTACAGTGTGGCAGGACACGTTTATTTTTTCATGCCTTTTTTTTGCATTTTTTTTGTTTGTTTTTCGAACACCTCTTGCCCCGGCCAGTGCCCCTCCAAGCGGGGGTTGAGGCAACACGCCTGTGGCGCTCTTACACTGCATGGAAATGTCGCGGCTTTCGATTTTCTCTTTTATTTTCACTGATGCTGTTGATGTTGTTGTTCATGTTATTGTTGTTATTTTTGTTGTTATTTTTCATGCCAGTGGTCAGTTACGGGTCTGGTTTGCCAACGGTCCATGGCAATGGATTCGGTTATATTGAAAAATTTGAATGCTAGTAAAAACTTTTAATTGTCGCTGGTCAACGATGCCGACGTCACATGTTGGCTGGGACATTTAAATGCCGCCGTTGCCTGTTATTGTTAACAATATTTTTCAATACAATTTTCCCTTGATTAAAATATGCAATGCAATGTTTTCCGGCGGGGTCGCTCTCAGCTTCACAGTCACTACATTCTGCTGGGTTCATATTTCTATGTCACATTTAAGTTCAACTCTCACAAATTATGTTGGAAAATTTAATTTATTTAGCTTTGTCAAAAGCAGCTTAAAAGTTTTTTTTATAGCATTAAATAAGTTGCCTCAAAATGACCACTGATTTCATGTTGTTGTTTCTTGCTTGAATTTAATTTAATTGGAATTATAACATTTTTATAAAACATACATAAGCTTAGCTAAGCAAATTGTTTGGTGAATTAAAATTATAATTATACTCTCTCTTATCGCAATTGTTTTAACTAGATGATAAAAATGATATCAACATTTGATGTCTTCCAGGACTTTGCGGAATATTCTAATATTATCTTGAAAGTTGATATTCCCAGCACCCTGAAGTACATTTATTTAATCAGTTCAACTAAAAAAAGTCCTTTTGTCTATATATTTTGATCAATCTTGGTACAAATAATATAAAAGAAAATAAATAAAATGTTTCAGGTGTGCGAAAACAAATTTCTTAATTTTTTTTTTTAAATTTTATTGAAGTCTCATCACAAAAACAATTTTTAACTGGTTTATCGATATTTGGGGCATTTTCTGTTACCTATTATTATTTAAAAGTATTTATTTTAAATTTTTCATTACTAAATCTGCCAAGTGCTTGATCTAAGTTTTAAAAATAAGTTGAGTCACACGTAGTCTTATTTAACTAGTTTTAAGTTAGCATCTAGTAAGTCGATAATTTAAAAAAATTTTTCCCCTTTTTTCCTATCTAAAATCTATATAAATTGTATTTTTATATATACATAGCAAATTTATTAAACAAACATAAAATTTATGTTGAAAGCAGTCGCCAAAATTTAGGCAAATACACTAAATACAAATAATAAATTAAATATAAAATTTTTCTTAATATTGTCTGTTATATATTGTATATGATTTTTCGTTTTTTAGTCTTTTTCACTGCTATCAAAATTACTGAAAATGTTTAGTATGTAATATTTGGCAGATTTTTGTTAAGATTGTTTGAAGTTTGAGTATTAATAATTACTTTTTTTTTTTTTAATTTTAACATCACTTTATTTGAATCATTTGATTTATTCAAGTTATTCTGCAAGACAATAAATGTAATTGTATATTAAGCAGCATTATGTCAGCCATACTAAATTTCATAGCAATCAACTTTGAAGACGGTATTTTTGTGTCATTTTAAAGTTCTTTGGACCACGCCTATGGCAATGAATTATGTAGACTTTAATCCAAGTGCTTTTTAGGAGGTTCGATGGCAACATGGGCTCGGCGGGGCCTTGAAGATGTTTCCAGCCAACTGCAAAAAGAAAAAAATAAAAAAAAAACTAAAAAATACAATAACAAAAAGTACTGCAACTACAACAACATTTTGTCCAAGTTTCGAGCGTTGCTTAGAACAGAGCGTAGGAAATGGCACAATAAACACTGAACGCATATAAAAGGACATTCGAGTTCATTTGTTCGGCGCGTTGTGGTGCAGCAGTTGGCAGAGGGGCAGGGACGAGCAGGATATACGGCGGGGAGCAGGAGTAGGCTGCCAGCTTGGACGGTGGGCGTGGCGGGGTCGAACTGGTGCATTGTTTGGCCTGTTGTTACTTTTGTTGTTGTTAAAAACAATGCCACAACGGCGGCACCGAAAAATAGCTGCAGCAAACTTTTACAAACTATACAATTGCATAAAATTGTAAAAAATTTATAGGGAATACATGCGCTCCGGGGATACGAAGGCAACGACCACAGAAATAGAGTCCAAAAAATACAAAAAATGAGCACAGAGCGGCAACTGAAACCAAAGACGATGCCACATGGCAGACTTTAGTTAAGCGCTGTAAAAAGTTTTAAAATAGAATTTGTTATATTCCCTTTGTGCTCTAGCATAGACAGAAAGCAAACTGACCCATCTCTGAAAACAAAAATCAATCATCTCAATTTATTTTGTGCAGTCAGAAAATAGTAGAAGAATATTAATATAATAAATAGCTAGTTAAAAATTCTAGATTTCTATTAAAATAATTGTCAACTTTTGCTGACAAAGGCGTCTACCTCGAAACTGAAACTATCCATCTTTGAGAGTGAAGCTTTCAATTTTATTTGTACATACTTATATAAAAAAATAGTTAAATAAAAAATAAAATTAAAAGTAGAATTAGAACAGAGATCTATTCTGTTCTGATTATAAAATCTGTTATCAGATATTCGATTTCCAAATAAGATCTCATATATGGAAGAATTTATTAATTTTTTATCAACAACATATTTTTTAAGAATTAACTTATTTTAAATTATTTAATTTTCCCTAGAGTATTTAAAAGCTTACAGTAAAATAGCCAATTTTATTTTAATATTAGAAAAGATTGACATTGGGATTGGGATACTCTCTTTAGTGAAATATATTAAGAGATCAGTAAACAATTCTTACACTTAAGTATTTTAGTATCAACGGCAAAACTAGTTTGTTTGTCTATATATTTGTTTTGCATCCACAGCATATTAACAAATACTATTTTTCACCCCAAATATATTTAAAAAACTGTATCAATCAAGTCGTGATTGCTGATTGAATTGAATTGATAAATCAATAATTGAATTAACCCCAAAACAGAAAAAAAAAAAACTGGGAAAATAGAGTATCTAAGTCGGGAGCTTGCAACTGTCACTTAATTATTTGCTTGAAAATAACATAATTTACGATTTCCTTAATGATATTATAAACCAATCATAATGTTATTCAAAACCAATCCCTGTGCTTTTTGTTTGTATCTTGTTGACTTTATTTTTTTGCCCTTTCAGATATTGGGGCTTCTCCCATTCACTTGCTGGTTCGTGACTACCTCAAATGTAAACTTTTTGTGTAGAGCACATGCGAAAAACTGCAAATGAACTTGGACGCCGTCGGCTGCGTTGGTTCACGTGCTTGTAACCTCCCGCTTTGTACCTCCTGCTCCGGCTTCTGGTTGAGCTTAGTCTTAGCCACCGCATATTGTCGCTTAGCTCTTACCACACTTGGCCAAAACCAGTGAAGGCTGCATGAAGGGGGGTTCCCGGGAGGTTGGTACTGAAGGTAAAAACGGCTGCTTTGCATGCCAACCCCAAGCCCCAAACCCCTGGAAAGAGTAGTACTATATAACGCCCCGCACGTTAAGCCAATATTTTGTGGCCAGCCCCGAAGCGTTCGCTGCTTAAAGTTATTCAAAGCTGTGCGAGGTTTTTATTTCGTTTCGTTATTTTTTTTTTTTCCATTTTTTTTAAGTCGACAGTCAGCAAAAAACAATTAACCCGCTCAAGCTGAACTCAGCGTGCGCCAACGTCACCACAGCTCCAACCCCCAACACCCGCGACTCCCTGTTATAGCTATGAAACCCCAACGAGCTGACCGCTCACTTCGCTGGCTGTTCCCGCATTGACTGGCCACAGATTTTCTAGTTTTTATTGTTCAGTCCGAAAACCCAGGTTATTGCGTGGGGTGTCAAGGACAGCGAACGGAGAGGGAAAATGGAAAAGGGGGCTGTGCAGCTCAACCCGCATATTCCGCGGGCTTTTTACAAAGCGCTTTCCCTTTTTTTTTTTTACACCATGCGGGTGGTGCATGCTGCAGCCACGGTTATGCATCGCGCACTCCACCCCCTCCTACCGCCCCTTCACACAGTCCACGCACATAAATTGTACACCGCTGACGTGGTGTCAACCATGCAACCGCTGCATGCGACAGGCGTTTGAGGATGGATGCAAGAAACTGATGAGCTACCGGATGCAGTTACTCTGCTCTTCTCTACATATCTCTGGTTAACTGTAAGGATACCCACTTTTGTGTATGGGAGAATAAAGAACAGGCGGGCGAAGACTATAATGACTTTGTCATGGAGTTGACAGTGTAGAAAGTAAAGAATGTAAACAGCGGGTACAACATGTCTGAATTGTCTTCTGAGCGTTCATCCCTGCTGATAGGAAGCTATTTTTGATATAGTTCAAGCTACAGTTGCATTAAATTCATTTACAATAAACTTTATGCTACACTCCATTTCAATTACATATATCAAAGTTAAAAGGAAATCTGTGTATTTCTGTATTTTCTGCTTTTCGACGAAACTATCTTACATAAATTAAATAAAGTAATTTAGATAAGTATTCAATAAAATCTCTTTAATTCATAATTAGGCAATTCTTATAACATTACATAGCATTTCAAACTTCCCATATAAAGTCTAATCCGTTAACAGTTTTTTTCCCATACTTTGATTTTATAGCATTTATTCTTTGATTATTTTGTAGATTCAAGAAAATGGTCTAAAAGGCTTTTACTGTTTTAATTTGCTTTTAAATTATACCCCTTATTATTACCTAACTCTCATTGCATGCGTATTAGATTTGAGAGCTCAAAATCCATATAAAATAAACTTCCACTTCTGTGATGGGTTTCTCATTCCTTTTGTTTTTAAACTCATTGCTTAATATCTTGCCTCATTTGCTTCGACTCTAAGCGCCACGAGCCTCTGACGTAGATACATTATTTATGCATCTGTGTATCTCAGTATTTGTATCTGTTACCGTATCGGTATTTGTATCTGTGTCTCTGCTGTCATTCTAATGAGCTTACATATTGTAAGTAATTTAAATTGAGTCCACTTGTATGGCATTTGTGGGCACAATGAGCTCAAAATGCACTTGCCAGCCCCAAGCCTGGAACGGGAGGTTTGGTGTTTAATTATATGGTGTATGTGGCAAGGGGGCATGTGGCATTAATGTATGTAGGGAACTGAAAACCGTTGGCTGCTGCCGTCTTCCGTCTGGTTCAACTAAATGAATAAACTTTTTCCGTGCATACTCTTCGGCGGTAAATAGTGTTAAAGTTCACACATTTGATTTGTTTTTTTGCTATTTCTATTTTACACGCTCTTCGTGGCGCCTCCACACTTCGCCAACCTGCCCCATCGTCAGGCTCCACTTGGCTGTTGACTGTTTTTTAGCATTCACAAATTTTTTTTGACAACATTTGCGTTGCTCTCGCAAAATAGTTTTTCCATTATGGCATATAGGGGTGGTTGGGTTTTTGGTTTGGGTTCGATGGTAGGCGTGGCATATATAAAGTAACCGAAACAACAAAAGTGTAAATTAGCTTTTGGCTGTTGTTGACGTTGTTGGCTTGGCTCTCGTTCTGGCTCTGACTATATGGTTCTGACTCTGACTATGGCCATGCTTCTGGTTCTTCTGGTGCAGGGCTGCTGTTGGTGGCAAAAGTTTGTCATTTGGTTTTAATAAAAACACTTGCACACTTACAAGCCCACACACACACACACACACACACACATGCACAAACATGCACACTTGAATACACTCATACTCAACACTCATACTAACACTAACACTCATACTTGCAATTCACACTCATGCAGCACTTCATTTGCGCGCTACATGAAGAAAAGTTAACTGAAGGGTTATTCGGTTGCCACAGCAAAGGGGAGCTGGAGCGGGTGGGTGTGGGTGGAGCGGCCTGTTTATTTTTGGGGCTGCTGCTCTTGACACGCCAACCAAAAAGCTTCTCAAAGTTTATTTAGAAATTAAAATTTTCGGGCCCGCCAGGCTTAAAAGATGCATCACTGCATCCACAAGGCAACCACTTATTGAAATTGCATGCTACATCATCCAAGCCATTTTATGGAACACTTTCAACAACAACAACAACAACAATTTTTAACTAACATTTACAAAAATACTTCAACTTTTTTTTTTTAATACTCTTGCAGTGAGAATTTTAATTATGTTACGAAATGTGTAACGCATTGAAGTAGTGTAGAGTCTTTTAAGAGTGTAAACGTGTAGTATATTCCTCAGAAGAACTGAATTGATATTGCCTTAACCTCATGCCTTTCTGATATTAAACAAATAACTCTATTGATCAATCTTGAATGTTTGTTTTTGCTGCATTAAGTTCATAAGTGAACAACGGTCGGATTGGCTCAGTATTATTTCCATAAGATTTGTCGAATATCCTTTTTTTTTTTAAATATTTCGTTTTTCAAGATACCTCGACCAAACTCCGTGCCCTATACACATTAATAAAATATTGTTGAAAATGTATTTATTTAAAAAACTTTGTTTTTTTGTAAGTTCATAGACATTACTTTTAATTGAAATTTTTTATTTTTAAGTCTCGAATAATTGTTATCTATTATAGATGATTCGAAAGTTCCTTAATAACTCCTAAAAGGGACTTTTACGTTTATTCCCTAATTTCTAGAAGTATATTTTATCTTTAGTTTCTGAAGATAGTTATATTCATGATTGTGACAACATTTTTAGGTCATAATCTAATCAGTAGTCCCCAAATCTACCTTCACAGGTGTGAAAGATATGCATATTTTAGAATACCGACGCTTTATCTGATGAAATTATGGACGAGTATATTCCGATATTTTTATAAAATATGATTGCTTTAATAATATCGGAATGAATTCTGTACAGACGAATATTTCAAAGTCTTCTCCATTGGGGAAAAATAAAAAAAGTGTTCTAATATTTTAAGATAGTGCTCATAATTGTGAAATGGAATTGAGAAATCAAATACGGGGTTCGGGTAGATAAAATTGTTTTAATTGGTATTTAGTAGAGTTAAAAAGCGAATGTGATTCATTTTAATAATACATAAAATATTTAATAAAATTTACCTCTTACGCGTTTTTGGTAACACTATATACCTCCTTCAGGGAGTCTGTAAAAATATACATTTATTTACATTTTACATACGTACACATATAGAAAACCATTTGTGTTCATTGTGTACACATATATTATTTTGTTTTATTGCCATGGCGTTAATCACTTGTAGTTCTAGTCTATTAAATAATTTAAACACTTTTAAGAGTTGGTTCAATGATTGGCAATTTAATTTGCAGGCTCGAACTTAATAGATGAACATATTAGGGCTTAAGGCGGGTTTTTCCAATGGCCATTAGACCATCCTAATTGAAATTGCATAATCATAGGCCCAGTCCAAGTCAAATTTGGACAGTTATGCTGTTAAACTGCCAATTAGTTAGACAGCATCGGGAAGGGGTCTATAAAGAGGGAGGCCGAACTTCATAGGCAGAGACAAATCACAGCTGTAAATAGACAACCAAAAAGACGTCCGACATTTTGGTCAGTTACAGTTACATCAATTGCCAAGCACACACACACACACACGCACACACATACACACACACACAAACACAGACAGCACGCCATACAACAATGGACTAGGGACATGTTAGCCAGACACAAACAGATCCAGTTAAAGCACACAAACAAGTCCAACCCAACTAGGACCTACAGCCAGGAATTCCATATAAACAGAGAGTCAGAGTCAGAGTCAGAGTCAGAGTCGGAGCCAGAATCCTGGAGCCGGGACCAAATGAAGATTATTATCGTTTTGCCTGCCAGCAAAGCATTCACACTTTGACGTATGTATACTCGTATTTGTATTCGTACTTGTACTCATACTCATACTGGTATTCGTGTGTGCACTCACAATCTCATTCATTATAATTGGTGGGCGTGGTTGTTTGTCTGTTTGTTTGGTTTGCCTGCTTATTGCGCTCTTAAAGGTCTATTCATGTCCGACATGGAAAATGCAGACCAAAGGCCACTTGACCACTGCGACAAGCGCTAATTAAACAAAGTGCATTTTTTATTTGTGTTGTCATAGTTTTTATTTACGCGTATTATGTTTTGTTTTAAATATTAACAATTGCTTTTGTCACATTGATCATATTTATGGCACACGGTATGTTAAGTTGGCCGCACTTACAATACGCTGCTGCGATAACGATAACGCGATAGCGATAATGCGATAATGCGATAAATATGAAATTCAGTAATAAAATGATTAAATGTTCTATCATGAATTGGCATAAATGTAATAAATTTAATTTCCTATAATTAATTATATTATAATATGAAGAATTAAATTAATATATATATATTTTAAGATGATTTATGGTTAAAAACATAAATGTGTTAAAATTCAGCTTTTTTAACGATCATTAGCTTATTGGTCTATGTTATTATTAAATTTCATTATGTAACAGCATTTGTATCCAGAAATTTTAAGAGTAAAAACGTAGAAGAAGTCGATAATTTAAAAAAAAAAATCTAAAAAAATTGGTTACCTTAGGTAAACGAATAAAAGCTAGATTTTCAACTTTTCAAAAAAGTAACTTCGGTTAAGTACACATAGCTCCGGACATAGTTTAATGTAATTGAAGACATTTGCTTTTATTTAAAATATTCCATACACTTGATATGTATATATTATTACGTGAGTTGATTCGTTCAGAAGTTATTAGAGATAGAATTAAATATTTGTACACCCTGTACCCATTTAAAAATGGTAAAATTAGCGCAAATATTTATATCAGACATAAGCTGTAGTCTTCGACCATATAAATTGGTTTCTTCGAACCATACACAGATAAAGCTTGTTAAAAAAAATTGTCGATACTCAATCTGTGCCCATGACCACAGGTAATTGAGGTCAAGAATTTCTCAAAAATGAAAGTTTGTTTAAAAAAAATGAGATCGTTTAAAAATGCAGTTAAATATATGCATTTAAAAAATATATTATTATACTTATCAATAGTAGATGGACACAATAATTTTAAATATTGATTCTTCTGTGTACTATTGTCTTAGAGTTAAAAGTTACAATGGTGTGCAACATACTTTAAAAAATATTTCAAAAATAAAACCTGCCTCACTTTATTGTCATGTTTCTTTAACTTATGCAGTTCAGTGAATATAGCTTGAGTATAATGTGTTACTGGAATTGAGAACATCAACAATTAACTGTCATCCTAACTTAATGTTAGCCGACACATATACACCTACACAGGAAAAATCCAATCTGTATTCGACTGACCACAATTGCATCGAGTTAATGTCTATGAACTTCTCATTTTACTCAATATGCCGCACACATTTAATGCATGCTCTACAATCCATATTCGAGCATAGACGAATGTTCAGCAGCTTGGACATGCAATGTTTTCCGGGGGCGTCAATCACACACACACACAGCCAGACACACACACATACATTCTCATGCAAAGTGGAAGCACAAGAGGCAGACCACATAAAATAAAAACCCTGTCCTGTCTGGTTATATGTGTCTATGTGTGTGTGTGTGTGTGGGCTGGAGAGTCCTGGACATATGATGCAGTCAAACCGACAATATGGAGTACATACTTGTGTAAAACAAGTTATTCCATTTTGAGGTTTCTGAATAATTAATGCAACTAAAAATGTTCGCTCGTCCATTTAATGTTGCTGTTAAATTGCATATTGCATATGTATTGTGAATGTGAATTAGTGTTGAGAAAGACCAATTTATATATGTAGGTATATCATATTTAGCCCGATTGTTATCTGGATTGCTTTTAATAAATAATGATGTGATAAGTGTTAGTCATAGCTATATACAAATGAGCTTTAGAGAACTTGGTTAACTTTGTTTATATTGGGTACATTTACATTAACTGCAAGAGTTTTTTGTGTTAATAGATTAAGTGTTAATAGATTAAGTATTATTTATGTTTAAATACACAACACAAAAGCTTACATTTGCAATAATATTTTCAATTATATGAATTTGGTATTTAACTACCAACAAATTTTTATTATAATGCCAGATCTATAACTCTATAATATGGCAAATAATTTTTATTAAATATCTATTACTGAATGATATATCAGTAATTGTAAGAGTGCACAGAAAAGAGCAGATTACTTTCCATAAGAAGAAATAATAGTCCTGTTATAGTAATACCCATAAACACCATTTAAAATGCTTAAAATAACTAACTATTTAACTAACTATTTAAGCCATTTATTAATGTAAGAGTTATACAGAGTTTTATATTAAAATTATTGAAATTTAATGTTTGTTGAGAAAGTTGAAGGAAAACAAACGCGAAGTTAAGTATTTCTCAGCCAATGAAAAGAAAATAAAACATAAAAAAAATAATAACATTTATTTTGCCTTATAACTTTTAAAGTTTGAAAGATCCGCAACAACTCAAATTCTTGTAATTTAAAACTGACTTTATTGAGCTCTTAAAGATATTAAAAAAGAATTTCACTTTTTACTTTATCTTTGAAATTATTTTCATATAATTACTTATTTATTTATTAGTGCTCCTTAGCAAAAGGCATAATGAATCACAAGCATGACTTTCGCTGTATACAATTTCAGTCACAACAATTTTAATAAAGCAGTTTGATTTGAATAAATTCTCATCACTATGTGGTAGGTGTCAGTATGTATTACACACGTACTTATGTTTATGTATGAATATATAATATGTACATATGTTTATTGTACTCTTTTATGTGCAGAGTGCATATATTATTTGTATTGCATTTTACGCAAGTATCCTTTGTGTGAACTGTGCAGATGCAATGCAGTGTAAAGTAAAAGATACTTTTCCTTTGATCAGCGCCCAGTGGCAACGGTCGACATCATTGTAATAATTTCCATCTCCTTGACAACTTCAGGGGCTGGCAATTCAATTTGATGCCATCGCCAGGCAGCAGCTACTTAAGTTTTATGAAGCGTCGATATGGCTATGAGAGTGACTATCCATAAATGGCGTTGAGAGGAAATTGCCGCCAATGCAACTTAATCTCTGTGTCCTGCCATGACAAATCGTCCTTATCGTTTTACGAACGTAAAAAAAAAAAAAAATTACAAGTATGTATACTCCAGACGAGAATGCTTGTTAGAAGATACCCTCTATGAGGCCTATTTTAAATATCACTAACGATTCAATTACACAAAGGTTTTTAAGTTGATCAAGCTTTTAAAAGTTTGCTCCATATTTTTCTGTAAAATTGAATCAGAATTAAAACTTGAAAGGATTCTTATACTATTTCTTATTTATGCTTTCATATTTGTTAATGTACATAAATACATATTTATATACAAAGATACAGCCTTTAAGCAGTGTCTGTCTTTTTTCTTATTTATTATATTATAGATTGAATATAATGTTTTAATCAGAATTAAATTTCCGAGCTAAATATAAAATAGTACACTTTATTTCAAATTGCATAATTAATTCATAAGTGAAATAGATATCGTCTTAATTTATTAAAATATTTCTTAAATAATTTTATTATTTTATTATTGTTTTGTTATTTTATATTACATTCTTGTACTGAAAAGCTTTCAGTAAATCAGTCCCACAATTGCTTTGATAGTATTAATTTAGGCTAAGAAAGTAACGATAAGGAAAAGCGTTTTTACAAATGATTAAAAACTTAAAATCAGACTGAAGTTCGGTTTATTTTTAGGATAATATATTGTTAATTAGATGACAAAAAAAGCATGACTTTGTGGCTCAAATCTACATATTTACTTATTATCTACTATATGTGCACATATTTTATATATTCGAAGAACCCAACTTGATGATACCCATTTTAAGCATTTTTATTCAAACAGGGTATATAAAGAAAGCAACCAAAAAAAAAACTCAAGAAAAAGCTGAAGTAACAAAGCAAACAAGCAAGTTATAAAAACATACAAAACCAGGAGAGCAATTCACACGCACAACAACAAACGGGCAGAAGATAAAAGATGTTTGTTGTTTGTTGTGTTGTGTTGTGTTTTGTTGTCTTTTGTTGTTGTCTTTTTATGACTTCAATTAACTGCGACCAGGACCAGGTCCATATCATGTATATGTGTTTGTGTATATGTGTGCTTCTATGCGTGGAACGAAGATTTGCGTTCATAATTTTTTATCTCTGCTGGCTGCGTGCGTTCAAGTTGTTGTTCTCATTGTTGTTTCTTACGATTGTTGTTGTTACGGTTGTTGTTGTTGTTCTCGGCATGCATCATTAGTTAGCTTAATGTAGTGTATAGCTACATGACCACGCCCATTGGCCTAGCAGGTAGGCAGCTGGGCGGCTGGTCATCAGCCGAAGCTACACAGTTGTATCTACAAGTTCAAGTGTGTTTGTGTGTGTGTGTGTGAATCTATAGATAGCAATCACGTATGCTTACACACACTCACACATACACATACACACACAGATTTAGCTAGTGTTTGCAACTAAGAAAAACGGGCAATCAATTGCCAAAATTGAACAGTCTTAACGTTTCGTTGCGAATGCTTCGAGATAATCGCCGCAAAAACTGCGCCACTTACGAGCCAACAAAACGGCATTCGCATATCCATTTCCATGGCCCTCATGCCCAATCTCTGCCTTCGTCCTTTGCACATATAGTCGCTAGTCCTGGCAACGACTATCCAACTAGGTGGGTACGATCCTAGGCCGCGGCATCGATTGAAGCAGGCAACGTCCTTGTCGTTGGGCCTTTTGTGTGTTTGACGTTTATGTTAACATGTATGTTGTCTGCCGATGCGTGTATCTGTGTGTCTCACTAGTTGTCAGTGTGTGTGTGAGCATCTGCGGCGTGCCAGAAATCCTGGTGGGTTGCACAACATTTTCCACCCATCCGCTTTATGGTCCGTCTGTTTGTTTGTCTTCTCGCGTGGCTGCCACGCCGCTGTCTCCGCATGTGCCACAGTGCCGCAAATAAAGTAATAAAGTCTGTGAATAAAAAATTCACAGAAAAAACATTTCAAATTATAGATTACACAGGTTCAGAAATTTTAAAAATTCTGCGATCTCGAGCTATTTATATATATTTTCTGTCGTAGGACTACGAAAATACAGACAAAAATAATTTTTAAATTTTCTCCAATTTTGCCTTTAAAACTAATATTAAAAAAAATTTATTTTTCGATTTAACTCGAGTTAAAGTAACATATTAATAAGTCCGATTAGCTTTATGTGTTAGATAAAATGATCTAATTTAAACCTTAGATACTAGAAATAATTACTCAAATAATTGTTGAAAATATATTTGTAATCAATATCTAAAAGTGATGAATCATTTATTAATTGTCTATTATTTTGAGCAAGGAAAATTATGAAAATTTATTAAAACTTAAAAAAACAATTGAAAACATTTGCCGACTACTTAATATTTTTATATTTAAATTTTGTATGTAATTTTCTAATTGTCAAATAAATGCTATTGCCAAATAAAATTATAATTTGTATACCCTTGCAAAATTAATACATTTATATTTATGTAATCTGACATAGTTTCATCAAGATCGGACCACTATTTCTTATAGCTCCCATAGGAAAAATCCGTCAAAAAGTGCTTGTATAAAAAACTTTTTTGTTTTACAAAATATCAAAAGAAAACTCATTAAAACTATGTTGAATTATTATTTATTTGTATTTGTATAATTTGACAAAATTTCACTCAGATTGGACAGCTATATCCATAGGAAAAATCAATCTAAATCGTATCGTATCTAATTTGTATGCAAATACAAATCTTTAAGAAAAAATTTAACTAAGTATCTAGAAATATTCACTATTATTTATATATTTTTTTAATTTTCCAAAGTTTCTGTACCACTGTGCGTTGAAGCTTTGTTTAACATTTCTCGACGTTGACATTTTGTTGCTCTTGTTGTTGGCATTGTCAGTGTTGTTATTGTAGTCCTGTTTGGGTTCGCCGGCAAAGGAGTGAGTGTTGGGGATAGCTGCTCCATAAAAAAGCGCTCGAGGTTGTTAAATTGACAACGTTAAACACTTTGTTTGGCATTTTCTGCATTATTAGGCGAAACTGCCGTCTGTCGCTGTAATTGATGCCCCGACAGCCCCCAGTCTCTACCCACCGCCCCCGCAGTGCCCGGTTTTCAGTATCATAGTGTGCCCGCGACCCAAAAGTCACAAACAAGCCCGAGCAGTGATTTAAATGGCTCAAAAGTTAAGTTATCGTAATGCTAAGCGGATTAGCTGAACGAGATGGAGTCCCATATGGTTAGGAATCTTATGGCTGTCATAGCTTTCAGTTACTTTTGGGGGCATGATAAGTGGTGGGGGTAGGGGTGGGGTCGTAAGTAAACATTTCAGTTGATTTCACTGTCAATTTGAAATGACATTATGTATTATATTGAAAGTTTTAATCCTTTTAAGTGGCTGCTGACGGCCGGATGTGAAGTGAAGTCAAGTGAAGTGAAGCAAACTGTTGTCCGCTGCTTGTTTAATGCATAAATTCGATTAAATGCCAAAAGGTTAAATCTCAGCCAGACATCCTGCGCGCATCCTGCCTGCCTGCCTGCCAGTCTTATCCTTAAATTAGGCACGAGCGCACGTGAAGCTGTTGAATGTCATGTCAAAGGGCACTCAAGACAAGCGCGCTCGTAAATTTCAGTATATATATATTTCATTCTTATATCTTCCTGTATCCTCGCCGCCCTTTCGTGCACTTTTTTTTTTTTATGACAAAGGCAAAGGATTATGCTGCTGCCTCGCAAATCGCATAAAATGCAAAACGTATTAAAATTGACAATAAAGCGGCTTTTTTATGTTTATATGCATGAACTGAGAGCCCCACGAATAAGATTGTGAATTCGTTTAAATTTTTTAAAAGCCGAACCACTTTAAAGATCGTTATGCATCTTTTAGTGGCCTCAAGAAGGTCCTGTTTATTTGCCACTTAATTTGCCACAGTCTGTTGCAACTTGTGTGCTACAATTGCCGTAGCCACTGGAGTACAAAATATCCGTTCAGCTGCAACTTATAACCCTCTCCCCACTCTGCTGCTCACACACACACACATATGCATAAACACGTGTCTGCCTCTTATTATTGTATCTGTTGGTCCTGCTTCACACACATCCTGCGATTTAACCCCCCCACTCGTCCCGCTCCTTAGTTTTGTTTTCTATTTTTCTGGTAGAGTTTTCGCTTATGCTCTCACTGGGTAAAAAGAATGTAAAGAAGTTTCTGATCAAGTTTGGAATTTACGAGTATATAATAGTAGTTAATTGTGAGACTAGAATTGTTTTTTTGCAGTTAGCAAAGGGTTATATTTAAAAAAAATATTAAAATTTTAACTTAAAAATGAATTTATCTAAAATTAAAACAATCGTAGAATTTCCCTGGCATTTAAAATTCCATAATTGGTTGGTGAGAACTTTCTATAAAAAAGGAAATATTAAGCAAAATAATATTTAAATTAAGATTTTACGAATTTAACAATTCTTTAGGCTATTTTTTAAATTCGTTAATATTTATCACCTGTCTTCTAAAAATTCTGCTTATAAATTATTTATTCTATTTCTAATTAAGTTTTGTGCCTGCAAGCACTTAAATCAAAGCTTAAATTTTGATTAGTTTGCAAACCAAAAATATTAAAATTTATAGAGCATTTCGCGTTCGTTCATTTTATCGATAATAACATATTTGTTATTTTTGCAATTTCAGTTGTATTTTTTTGTGTGAGTTATTATGGCAACTTTCAAAGCATAAAAATTTCTTACTACTTGGCTCCAACGAAGCATAAAAACTTATGACTTGTCTATTCGACATACACATACACACATACATTTATATATATATATATTTATACATATATATATCTCAACACAGATACAAACACACATACAAGGCGAAGAGCTCCGGCTCGTGCAGCATCCACGCTGTTAGTGGCGTTGCACTTTGTTTGTTTGTGCCGGTAATATTTCCTTAAATCGAGTAAACAAGTGGAATTCAACAAAGCGGAAACGGAAGCACAATGCGTAGCTGGCTGTATTGTGAGTTACCTACACAAGCACAGATACACACACACACACACAGTTACAGACACACCGCCAGACTCTTACACACGTATCTCATACGCGATGTTGTCTCAAATATGGCGGCAAATATACTTTGCTTCTCAGTTAAAGCAGCAGACGCTACTCTTCACTCTTCGCTCTACGCTCTCCTCTGCCGCTCTTCACGCTGGCTTCTCATGGCTTTCTGTTGTTTTTCTTGGAAATTGCTGTTAAAAATAACAAAGCTTCTCATGAGTTTCTTGCTTGCCAAGTAACTTCCTTCCGATCCGTTCCGTTCCTTTCCTTTTCATACTATCTTTTGCCTCTGCCGTTGAGCTTTTCTTGTTGTTTGTCTTAGTTATGCCATACACCCTCTGCACTACACCCCAAAGCCACCCAATTGAAATTGAGACGCGATGCTTGGCAATTGTATTTATTTGCTCTGCTAAATGGCATAATCGAAGCCGCCCTGCCTCGTCCTGCGCCCATTTGTAAGCCGACAGTTGACAGAAATTGTGGTGCAGAGATTTTCAAAATACCATCTTGGATAGGAACAAACAATCAAGGAATCCTATATTTATCTATTAGTTTAGATTGACACAGGACACTTTCCCATAAACAGATGTCAAGTCGCTTGTGCTTATTTTGAGTTTAAAAATCTTTGATTTAAGTCAAGTTTTCGCTCTAATAACAATCATTTAGGCAGCTTCTTTTTATTTTTGGAGCAAAGCTATTGATTTCAATTGTTATTTTTAGTAAATACTTTCTTAAAGGTTTGAAAGTTTAGAAGTTCAGTTCAGAAGACCTGAATATACTTATGCTTATTTGTATTTAATACCTTTTAAATTCGTGGAAAGTAAAAGTTTGAATATTCTAATATTATGTTTATGTAGTTAATATTTTAAAGTTTAAACCATCAACAATAAAACTGGAAGGTTGCCTAAACTAATAATTTCATTAATTTCGCTTTCTTGTATTTTTCTTTCTGATTTAAATTGTAGATATTGGGAAAATAAGTTTTAATTGGGATAGCTTTTACTTTTCTTTTCTAAAGCTTACTTTTAATTTAATTTCATAAGAAGTAAAATTAGTTCCATTAAAAATAAAACTTTTATATTGCCCAATTTTTCGGTAAGAGTAATTAATAAATTAACCGCATAAGTGTCCTTTTTATAAAGAAATTAATAACTAATTTACCTTGGCAATACTTTGATATTTATTTAATTAGAAGTAAAGTCGATGAGTTGTCACATATACCGCATCAAATAGATAAATAAATCGAAGACTTTTCCCAGATTCTTGAGTACTCGTACTTTGGCTGTTTTGTTGACAGATTTTGTTTGTGGTGACAACGGGAAACTTCAAAGCTTTCGTCAGGACAAACTATAAGAAGCATTTATTAAATTCCGCTTGGCTGCTCTTGGCTCATAAGCGCCGCAGCGTCTTTTGAAAATTCTCAGCAAAATTACGGAGCTCTGTAAAGTTTTTCCGGCATATTCAAAATGTTTTCTTCTTTGTTTTAAGCAAAAATCTTTGCATTGCTAACAGCTGAGAGCTAACAAAAGTTGAAGCTGCATTTTGTATGCTCCTTAACTTTAATGTCTTCAAAGACAAAACTTACGCTCAAATTGTTTGTCATCAAATTATGTGGCCAGTTGTTGTCGACCCGGCCGCAAAAATGAGCATCATTAAAATGCTGTTACCGGACGCTTGCCGCTCGCTGCTTGACCCCAGTTTCAGTTTCAGTTTCAGAGTGCCCCCCGCCGACCCCTGTCCTGTCACAATTCTCAGTTACCGGATTTTGCCATCCTCTCAACGGTCTGTCCGTCGGTCTGTCGGCCTAACCGCAACTAGATTGCTCAGGCATACCCTTTTTTAATTTGCAACATGTCATTGACAGAAAGACAAGCAAAAAGGACGTGGCGCACATCGATGAGAGCCACCACACCGAGAACTGAGCCCCGAAAACTGGTAACTGGTCACTGAGAAATGAGAGAAGCTTGCTGGACACCGAGAATCGAGAAACTGAGAAACGCCCAACGCACGCTTTGTTGCGCCTTTTGTTGGGCTTGCTCCTACGTCCGAAAAACCAAAGCAACAACAAAATTAGCAGCCGCAGCAGCAGGAATACCAAAAAATAAAATAAAAGGAACCAAAAAAAAACATAGCGCAGGCAAAACATTCTAGAGAGGGCAAACCATCAACTATTCGAAAAGTCCTGCCAGTTGCTTAACTCATAAAAGGACCAAGAACAAGTTGTGGTCATAAACAGGTAAGAATATTAACTGATGTTCATTTTGACCATTTTAAATATTTTCACAATCTTTGAGAATTATTTGTGGGCATTGCAGTTATTCCAAATGAACTCATTGTTGTACAATTTTATAATTTAAACTTAGTTCTTTACATTCCAGTTAAAAAAATGTAATTTCTGCATATCGTAAATTTAAAATCAAAAATTTAAACAAGAAAACTTTTATTAAAGCTTAAATTTTTTATAAAACAGTTTTACATTATATTATTCAATTATGTTTTTAATTCCCGTGTTTTTTGATTTTCGGAACAATTTTTATATGAAATCGCAAAGTTAATTTGGTTCGGGAGTGCGGCTGAATATCTAAGATATATGAAAATTATTAAGGCTGAATTGAATAATCTCTATAAACTCTATATATATAAAAATGGAACAAAAAAAGAACGGATGGACCGATTTAGCTTAATTTATATTTTGAGATGTTCGTAGTTGCCAGAAGAAAGAGATTTTTAAAGAAAATTTTGAAAAATTATATTATCTAAAAAAATATGGTATATCAGCCAACAATAAAATAAAATAAATATTTAAACATTTTTGTTTGGTAATGCAAAGTTCATAAATGTGATAAATTTGCACATTATGCAAATATGTGTATAAATTGAATAGCCTGATTATTTAAAATGATTTATACAGTCGTAAAATATTTATTGTTTATATTTTATTTTGAACATTTATACTTTCCTTAGATTGTAGCTTTATTTCAAATCTATTATTCAGCCCTCGCACATCCACAAACACCCAAAACAATGTGATGGACGATGAAAAAAGCAAAAAGTGAATAGGAGGCAAATGAATGCGGATTGGAATGGGGATACGGCAAGGATACCCGCCCGAATGTCATACAAATGACCCATATTAAATTTATTACGGCACAGGGAGCAGCACAATGAAATTCAATAGCTGAAAACCTAATGGCAAACAAAACAAATCGCCAGCGCCTATATATATATATATTTTTTTATATATGCATGTTGATATATATATTTGAACATACTTGAATACATACATTATCCTATTGTACATGGAGGTAGTATACTTAGGTAGCTGTTGGCTGCTGGGTTGGGGTATCAAAAGCAGCTTAAAGGCGTTTGTGTGAGCCAACTTTTTGCAGTGTTTGTCCTTACACTGTCATTCTGGCAGCTTTTCCAAATTGATTTATAATCCTGTCTCGAATTTCCTGAACACTCGACGCTTCGCCTGAAGTTATCATGCGGTGTTTTCGAAGTTTTGACGAGTGTTTTTCTTTTCACTTTGCAGCCTTTACATTGTCTACTATAGTAATGAAATTTTCCAATTACTTTGCAATTATGTGTAACAATTAATGAGAAAAATTTTGTGCTGCATACGCGCAGGCGTTCAGGCATCGTGTCGCAGCAACACTGCGTTTGTTTACCTTGACACGTGCTCGGTTCCATTATCCTGCAGCTAATTAAGAAACGTGAGACAAATGACAAGCGTTAAAATATTGTTTGCGAGTGCTAAAGAGAAACACCAACTCATACAAACAAAGCAAAATGTACAAGGATATCAAATAATATAAGCGTTCTTAAGATTGCTCGACTGTGCGATATTCTATCATATTCTATAATGAACTTAGACAATATATAATAAGGTAACATTGATGTATATATTGTAAAGAATGGAATATGGTGATTTCACAATTTTTATAAAGTGTCTGAATTGCAATAGCTTCGAGATGAAGAATTAAGTTTCTGGGAAAGTAACTTTTTTAACAGAAGTTATAGAGATCCTGTACTGAATAAGGGCTCTTCCATTTGTTGGGAAGATGGGTTTGATTCGGAATTCGGTTTAGAAAATTACACACAATTGCATGAGTAAATTAAGTTTTCTTTTTATATTGGACTGTTCTTATTTTCAGTTAAAAAAAGGAATTCACATTTAGACATGAATACTTTAATTCTATATCTGACATAAATCAAAAATTTAAAAAAAGATCGAAAATTTAAGATATCTACATTAACAGATTGGGAAAATTTCAATACATAATTATTAATATCTCTTATATATATTATTAGAAATATTACATTAGATTAAGGCAATAGAACGTATTAAATCTGGGAAAATATTTAATAGCAGTTATCGATCACACACATATACTTTATAACCATGTCTGAGTTTTTAAAATATTAAGTTTTTAATATAATTAAATAATAGTTTAATATTTTATTCAATTATATTTTAATACTTCTTTTTATTTAATTATAATTAAATATTTATATTACATATTACATCTTTAATTTAGGCCTTAAATTTTAAATTTTTCCCACAAGACGCTGAACAATGCTATTTTTTTAAATTGTGGTATATCGATAAATTTTACACATCAACAGTTTCTAATTAGCCTTTTGAAAACTGTTCAGGTTTCACTAGAAATCATAAGCTGAATTTAAACTTTATTAATGGCAACATCTCTTATTGATTAAACTTCTCTTGAATATTAAAGAAAAGTTAACTGAAATGCTTTTAAATATTTGTATTCTAGCTTATATAAAAATTCTATTGAATCAACAATAATCAGTTATCAAAATTCTCACTTTAATTAATCGTTATATCAATAATACCCAATATGTATTTAATTTACAGGTAATCTGGTTAAATATACTTAGTCGTACACATGTCATACATGAATATATTTGTGTATATGTATGTAAGTTCACAGATACGAGGCGTGTAGAACTTAAGACAACGCCAGAAAATTTATTAATTATCAAGTGGACTTCGACTGTGTATCTGTCCACCCACAAACACAACACTCACACACACTCACACACACACACACACACACATACATACACACAAAGACTCTTACAATCACAGTCGCTTGATTGGCATTTAAAGCTCTTAAGGATATCTGAAGGTCCTGAAGAAACATCTCTCGGTGCTGGTTGACGGCAAAAATCGAACTGAAGTGGCTACATTGAGCTTCAGCTGAGCTCCTTAACGCTGCCAGTCTGACATAATCCAAGCAATTGTAAATTTAATAAGAGCACCGTGACTGGAAAGGGAAGAGCGGCTTTTAGACTGGACAAGGATGCAGACTGTGATGGGATTTGCGGGGAAAAATGGAAAAGCAAGTAGTCAAGGCAATTAAGCGAGCCAAGTGGAGGGGCAGGACAGGAAAACAGCACCAAGCAGATGAACTTTAAGTACACGTACATAGCATATATATATATATAGGAAAGAAAACTTTCAAGTTGTATAGTAGTTGTTGAAGTAGCTCAGACTTTTACCAGGGCCTATAACTGAAGGTCAAAGAGCGCTATCAACTAGATAAGGCTTAACTTTCTATGGCAACATAATTGATGCTTTACTCGGCTAAGTAAACATCTACAAATTTGACTTCCATATCGCTTAAATAGCAAACATTTAAATCTTTCCCTCTGATTTAATTTGACAAACACCCAGCAAGATTTTCAAAAGAAAAAAACAGTTTTAAATTACAAATTCTAAAAATAGCTGGAATTTAGAATTATTTCTACATTTCGCGGCATATTTCATTTAGTTTGGTAACAAGAATACATACTGATTTATTTTGTACATAATTATTTATATATGTACTGCTACATAAATTAGAAATAATTATATAAATAACGTAATTTTTTTGTTTTCAATGTAACACTATTTTCTTTAATATTGTAATAAATACAAATATAAATTCTGCACACAACATCATGTTTAACATTTGTCAGATATAGTTTAAATCTGATTTTAATTCAATAAACTCCATAAACGTTTTTTCATATAATCAAATTCAAATTGCATTTGTATCACAACACAAAATCCAAATAATAAACGTCCGGTCGCGCCATTCATCAAACAGTTTAGTTTGTTCGCGAAATCAATTTCAAATCAAATGGACACTGGTGAAAATTAACTTAATTTTAATTTAAATCAAATGAAAATAAGTAAAAACATTGAACTTGTAAACTATAGACTGCAGCGTACTCTGATTAGTTTGCAATGTTATATATGCCAAAAAAAATGTTTGTGTTCATTTTTAAATAACGTTTAAACTTGCAGACCTAAGCTTAAAAATTTAGATGTAGGTTTTTTTTATTTACCAAATTCCTATCATTTATATATTTATATCCGCACATATCTATAAAATTTCGTGTTAGTAAAATGATTAAATTTCTGAAACAGGCAAATTTTCGAAAATTAAGTACACGATTTCTAGTATGAATAATCGATTTTTTCGGGAATAGCTACTTAAATTCCGGCTTGAAGTAATGGTAGTTAATACTCTCTAACTACTAGTTATTGTGATATTGGGTTTAACATTAATATTTTAAAGATAGCAACATTTTTCGATGAGCTGGTAAAGCTAGCAGAAAAGTTGACCAGATTTAATTTTTATAGCAAATTTTCTTAATAAAACCGTTTCATTCTAGGAATATCTAATTAACTCTATGGAAAACTTATTAATGATAAGAGAGAAGAGAGAACCAGAAGTGAGGTTTGAAGTTTACTTTAAAATGAACATAAAGCCGTAACACATATCTTTTATAACATATAAGTGTGCATTTAAGGTTAATAGGAAAGTTATCAATTATCAGTTATCAATTCAAATTATTAGCTTCAATTAGTTTTAGTGTTGTATTACATATCGAATCCAAGCATTGCGAGAAGTGAGCAATATACTCAAAGTTCTAACTGCAGCATTGTTGCTTGCCTGCAGCGACTTTACTTTGGGCCAAACGTTGCACTGCCACATAACATGCATCAGACACTGTTTGCTGTGGCAGTGCCTCTCGCTGAGCAGGAACAGGACTACGAGAATGTTACGCAGCAGCTGTACGGGCAGTTCAAGATGCAATAGATCACAGATGACATTCAAGGCACCACACTCCACAAAGTAATCCAGGTAGCAGCGACACAGATGCAGTGACATGCTGACCAGTGTCCAGCCAGCGGCCAGACGCACCTGAACCTCTGGCTCCTGCTTGCTGGTGCATTGCACAATCTTCTGTAGCAGACCCAGCTCCACAAAGTACTCCAGCTTTATGCATCTGTCATCGACGATGCCTCCTAGTAACTGCAGCACCAGGATACGTATTTCCAGCTGTCCGCCCATTACCAGGCCATGGACATGCAATAGAATGCTCTTCGGGAAGCGAAATAACGATTTACGCCTTCGATATTCCATACAAAAGTTGGCCAGAACATAGATCGCCTCACGCTGCACCTCGAGCAAAGGACTCAGGACAAAGCGCACCACACGACTCAACAGATTCGACTTGATCATAGCTGGCACCATGGCCGAGTGATACTCGGAGATTAATCGAGCCAGTTGCAGCACAGGCACCAGTAGCTCAACATCCTGTGAATGATGCAACAATGTTGGCAGTGTATGTGCAATCTGCGTAATGGCATTCAAGGAGGGACCAGGCACCTTGTATTTTAACACTTGGTAGAGCAGCCACAACACTTGACCTTTGGTGCCTATCTGTAGCTGTTGTTGGCCGGGACGTCCCTGGGTCAGCAAGCGCAAAAGCCCGCTGAGTAGTCCCGAATCCACAACTGCATCCCTCAAACGCCAGCCACAAACGAGCACATTGCTCAGCAGCGCCAATGAGCTGCCCTTAATGGTTTCCCTCAGCTTTGGTATTATCAGAATCTGACGCAGCAGTGCTAGTAGCTCGGTGGTCAGCACCAGACGCTTCACATCCACCTTGGTGCAGTGGGTTGTCAGCTCGTGCAGCACTCGCAACGCCTTCACGCACTGGCGGGGCGAACGATGTGGTCCCGGGCCGCGAAGATACCGCAGCAATCCCTGGATCAGACCACCTCGCCAGGATAGTTCCATATTGGAGAGTAGCCAGTGGGCATAGTCCTTAGCAGAGTCCAACTGATTGTCCAGATATTGGAAATATACTAACTGCTCACTGGCGACATTTACTTCTTGGGTAGTCATAACAAATCTGTGAAGAACAAAAACAGATAAATTTCCAGACAGAAGAATCGTTTAAAGAGTCTATAAATTATTACCAATGTTTAAAGTTTCTGGATCAATAACAAAATTTAAGAATGAAGAAAAGAAGACTTTGGCAAGTTTTTTATTGAATTTTCGCTAATTTATTTAGTTTACCAAGTGCTGATTTGTTAATTTTTCTATTACAGCTGAATATGTCAAAGTGTTTCTCTTTTCTTTGCATACTATGATGAGAAAGCTATCGATGTTTCAAATATCACAGTAGGAAGTTTTAATAATGGCGAAGTTGATTATTATCAACCTCTAAAATTTAAGAGTCTAAAGAAGTGATATTTAAATATAGGTAAAAGAGTTAAACTATTTTAGAGCAATAAGTAGATTAATTTTCCAGAAATTCCTCAATCCACTAGTTTTATCGAATTAAGATTTATAAGCTTTGCATAAAGTCAAAAAATTATATTTTTGAAAGCACTTCTGTCAGTCTACTATGCTAAAAACACTAAGAAATTTATTAAAAAAAGTCCTGAATGCCCAAAATTAATGTTTTCACCCTACTTCGAACTGACTCATAAATTTGATCAAAATAGGACGACTATATTTTCGAACTATCGGTTGAATATTGATATTTGTTAGACCTTTAAAAGGGTATATATATTCGGTGTGCCGACAAACTGTTTTTTTCTTGTTATTTTGGTTGATTTGTTTTGTTAAGAAAATTGTTACAAATAAAATATACGCATATTAATTGCTTGAATAAAATATGATCCAATTTTGTCTATTCAGTATTCAAAGATTAAAATGTGGAATAGATTCGACTACGTTGTCATTGAAAATGCTGTTGTCTAGTATATATATAATAAAAGATGCTAATTGAAAGAATTCAATATATGCTAATACTAAAAATGTTGTTTATGCATTTTTCAAAAATTGTTTTCGGTTATTTACCAGCTCTAACGATAAAAGTTATTTCTATCGTTGCGATTTTCAATTTGTTTTTCTTTTATTCGCATTTAACTTTGGGAAAAGTTTTTGTACGTTTTGTGGTGCGGTGTGTGGTGTGTGTGTGTGGTGTGTGTTTGGAATTTACATATCACAAACTAATTGTATGTAAATATGTCAAATGTGTGTAGTCAACACCTGTGTGTGTGTGTATGTTTTTTGGGGGTGTGCATGCATATTTGTATTGCATATTGACAATTTCATAAATGCGGTAACATTTTCAATTAAATATGCGCAACGCCGCAAACACAGCTGCACAATCGACTCATACCAATACACACACACACACACACACAGATTTACCACGCCCACATAACGCCCTTTCTACGCCCAGTCCATCAATCCTCGGAAAGTCGATTGATATGTACATATGTGCAGGTGTGCAGCTTTTGGTCGGTTACAAATTGCAAATCAATCAATAAATAATTGAAATGAAAATCATTTTGCTGGTTTCAACTTATCTTGCCCTGCTCTCTTCTTCTTCTCTCTTCTCTCTTCGCTTCTCTCCACCTCTGCCGTTGCTGCGTTACGCTCCGTTTTGGCTGCGTATGCAAATGGGCAAAATTGTGTACATCTATCACTCGGATCGGATCTGAATCAGAATCGAAAGCGGCAGACAGACCAGCAGACACATACATATATATATGTACACACACACACACACACACACACACGTACATGTTGATAGAACTGATAGAACCGAGTGAGAGGAGTGAGGGATACCAAATTCAGAATCCCAACTGCGTTTCCAGGTGTGCGGGATTAGTGATGAGACAACTGATGGTATATGGAATAACTTTAAATGTGATTTGTTTGAGCAAGTGATATTCTCAAAACTGTGATTAGTCTTCTCAATTCATGTGCGGCACTTAAATAACTTTGTTGCAAGTGATTCAAGTGATTTTGTTTTGGTAACGCTAAAGGGAGAGCAAGGCAGAGTTTTATATAGTATTTTAATCTAATAGTAAAATATTAAATTTAGAATTGTTTAAAGAATTAAATTTCATAGTGAAAACAGAAGCAATAAGAGTTCTCATAATCGCAAATTTTAGTGAATTTGGATTTAAGAAACTGAATTAAAAATTAACTTGTAGAGTTCGATTAAATATACATAATATAAATTTTAAATTTTGCCAAAGTCATAATAAGGTCAAATTAGTGGCTAAAAAATCTGGTTATTTGCGTTTTTCCTAAAAAATATTTTTTTAAAAAAAGAATTGGTTTGTATTTTCGAAATACCCGCCCCAAAATATATAATAGTATTATTTTAATAATTTTCTAATTTTCAGGATGATAGGAACATCAGCTTGTCACAGTTCAATTAATTTATAATATAGTGGAAATAGTGGAATTAGTTAGATATTTGCAGTTTTTCCGAAAACAATTCCTTGGAAAAAAAATAAAATGGTTTGCATTTCTGAGATACCGCCCCATAAAATCACATCTATGAATTAAAAGTTTATTAACCAGTATAGTCTTTGCTTCTAAGGCAAATGAAGATATAATTTAAGACTTTCAACAAGTTCATTATTAAATTAAAAACATAATTAGTAGTTACATTTAAAATTGAACTTTAACGATACAAATTGTATTTTGTTTGTTAACTATTCACATAAATAAAAAACGAATAAAACATAATTTTCACAATTAACTATCGCTAACATTAAATACCGTCTAATCTTGAATTTTAGTTTTTTTTTTTGACAGCTTTCACTGTTATTTTAAACAACATCTCTAATGCGTAATTTTATAATATTTACCATACAAAACGAATGCGTTTGGCTGAATATATGAATATATGTGGGCGTGGGATGATATTTTGTTAAATTACCAATTTTACAAATCTATTTGGCACTTTTTCAATAATGCGCCGCGACCAAAAGCCCTTTCTGGCATGAACCGTATATATTTTTTTTTGCCATTTTTAAATTGAAATTTGGTAAATAACTTGTGCAACTTGTTACCCAAAAATCGCTTAGCCAGCGATTCTATAGCTTCCAGTACAGTTCCCAGTTACAGCTCATGTTGTAGCCTCTGTTCTGTCTCTGTCTACAACTCCGACTCCGGTTTCGTGTCTCTGGCACCCATCTATGGCCACGGGTTAAATTTAATTTCAAAGTTCGCTTTTGTTTTTGGCTGTGCTTCGTTTTTGTCGTTATGCCCAAATCCCGCACAAATCCTTTGAGCTAGCACACGAACAGCTGCTTTGGACCAGGACGGGAACGACGACGTTATTCTCTTTGTTGTTGCTATAGCTATTGCTATTGTTATTGTTGTTATTGTTGTTGTTTTAAGCGCCTCTGCTTTGGTTGCAGATTTACGCACCAGCAAATCGTTGAATTTATTGGGGAACTGCAACAGCAGGGCGCTGCGATGCGTTGGGCGTGGCGGCATTTTCAATTTTGTCGCTGCAATTCCGAGGCGTGTCTGTTTGTGCCCAAACCCACCCAAAAGCAAGCGTAAACCCTAAACCAAAACCAAACCAGACCTGAACTAAAACCCCAAACCCTAACCCAAACCCCAAAGTCCAATCCACACCCGCTCCGACACCCGCACCCGCACTAGCACCCGTGCTGATCTTGATTGCATTTGCCAAATGCCAACACCAACTTGCAGACACACATCCGTCAGCTGGGTGACAATCTAATCAAGCCAAGGGACCAGGGGGCCAAGGGCCACACGATTTAAATGGGGAATGATGGGACCTCAGACTTGCCATATATAGCCTGTTTTAGCTGGGCATAGAGACGTGCATAAAAAGTGTCAACAACTTTTCTATTTTTTTTTTTTTTTTTGAAAAGTTAAAAGAGCTATCAGATTTAGTTTGCGGATATGTTTGGAAAGAACGTTTTTGTAAATTGTTTTTAGGCTTTTGACTTATTACTCGTATCCTAATCTGTTTTTTTTTATATAGATTTAATTACAACTTTCTAATAGGTGCTGGGTTTTAAAACTTATATATATGTTTATGAATCAAACTGATTTCTGTTTTCTATATTGCTCGGTGTTGCCATTTGTGCTTGCCCTTACATTTCAGGCAAGGTGTCAACCCTGCAAAAATGTATAAGATATCGATAACACATCAATAATTAAAATGAGATCAGATAAGATAACGAGATCACATGAAAATAAACAAAAGAACTAAAGTCTGACAGTGTTAGTGTCAAGTTTAACAAATATGCTGTATTTTACATTAAATAGGTTTATTTCATTAATAAGGACTTTCAAAGCTAATAAAGTTAATAAACTAAGAGTTGTCTTAACTTTTACATTTAAAACCATTTCACCGAATGTGTAGTGTACAATAGTGGTATCAACTTTTTTGTGTTCTATAAACTGTAGAAAAAGTGTAATTATTTAAAATCTTTATTTAAGTAACTATGAAATTAAAATTAAGTAACTATGAATAATGGCGGTAAACTAGAGATGATATTTTCAGCTAGTAATATTAGTAAGTAAGAGGCGCAGAGAAACGTTGGATATAGAAAATAATTATATATAAATGATTTTTTGATAAAAAAAAAGTATGTTTTGGTCGTACTTCTTAATCAATTGACTTTGAGAGTAGTCAAATCTTAGTTGCTAGGAGTCTATGCTTTTTATATATGTTAAAGGAGCTCATAAAACTGTGCAAATATACGTTATATATAAAAGAAGGATCTCAGAGACAATATAGTCTTTATAGCTCTTATAAGGTAAGGCACCAAATATGGTATGTAGGTTTCTTCATACCATACGCAGATCCAGTTTATTTAAAATTTTCAAGGTGTTAGGAATTGGAATAACCAAAGTGGACTTTATCCCATGACACAAATTTAGTCTAGACTCATAATAAGCGTAGTTGCGGAAATAAAATTTGTTTTGCTTATAACTTTGTTGATAAACATGCCAAAAGGTCTGGTACCCAAAAGGACCCTAACACTCTTCTGTTTTCGTGCAAAACAGTAAATATTTATCTAAAAATATATTTAGAATTTTTGCATAAAAAGTACGTTTTCACTCATTATCACTTTTCCAAATCCTCTTTCCCAACAAAGTTACAGCTTGCACAGAAAATTGATATTGCATTGTTTTTTGATTTTTTGTAGTATTTCAATTCGTGAAGTAGTTGAATAAAGTGCCAATAGAGGACCTGAGAGAATTGAACGCAAAACAAGTCACTCCATAAAATCAATTGCCCAAGCGCGTGCCACGTTGAGCTCAGGATAACTGGAGGAGGAGTCGGAGGAGGTTGCTGCAGATGCGGATGCATTTGGTTCACGTGCCACACTTCATGTAATTCACATGAGTGTTCCATGAGTTGGTTCCAGCTGTTTGGTCAATTTTTTGATGGGTTTGGGGGATTGGTTGTATGTAAATGAGATATTTTGTGGTTTGGCAGTAGGCAGGCGTCGGGGCACGTACAAATTCAAATGCGGTTGAAATCTGCATTAACTATTGCAATTAGTGCAAAATTTCGCATAAATTATGTAAAGAATAGTTTTTGGTGCAGTTTTCTATGAACTACAGCTACTAGTATGTTGTTGAAAAGCATTTTGAATATTTGTTGCACTCTCCATACACACTACACAACGATTTGTGGGCGTTGGGTGCAACATTTTATATGCCACTTGCCAGCTGCATAATGCAATTGAATTTAAAATTTAATGATTATTTTTCATACATTGCATTTCAATGGGTATTATCGCTCAGTCATTTAGTTTGTAAATGCTGAAAAATTTATATATTTATTTATTGAGAATTTATGATTTCTATTTCACCATTAAGTTATTTTCTCCTACTCAAAAGTCGATTGGAAAATTTGGAAAATTGATAGTTTACTTAAAAGGTTTCATTTTTATGAAATGAGCATACATGCATTTATTTACTTTAATCTAAAATATTTACTTTTATTTATTATTATTTCTTACTCATTTGCTTTCACTTAAATTTCACAATTTTCAACAAATTAAACGTTTTTAATTTAAGATGTTCCAAAAACCGCAAGAACTTATTAGATATTTTGGTATTCGGGTAGTATGAAATTATTCTTAGAACAAAATAATCTTATATTTAACAAATTGTATTTATAAGTTTTGACTTAAAAGTATGACGGAGTAGATTAAAAGTTGACTTTTGACCTTATCAAAACTACAAAATTAATGGTAAACATTTTACAATTCCAAAGAATTACGCTAAATATTAAATTTCTCATTCAACAAATATAGCTTTATTAGAGTCTCAGAGGTTCGGTGTGTTAAGTTTTATATTTTTGGCATTGCCAATTCGTTAGTTATATTATATGTACAAATGTTTGGAGAGAACCCTCTTCTTTGCCCCCGGCTGCGTTATCTGTGTGCCAGTCGTTGCGCTTGTTTATTGTAAATTTCGTTTAGATGTGCAATTAAATTTTAATTAGCCTGCCTCTTCTACGAGTATTTCTATCTTTGTTTTAATGTATTATTTCCATTTTGTAGCGTGTGGCAAATAGATCTATATTTAAACATATATAACAAAATACCTTTCATTAGTACTGGTACGCTTGGGGCTTTGGTTGAATTCAACTCTTGATGTGGCCTCCAAAAAAGCTTTATTTAGTTTATTATTAGTGGCATACCTGCGAATGCCCCATGCAACTTGCCACTCTCATGCGCCATTTAACTGTAATCAATTAATTCATTATTATTCGTATTCTGCTTTCAAAACCTGCCACTTTGCTTTATTGCTTGTTGAAGTAGTTTTCATTATTGGTTCAACCTTGTTGCACAGAGACGGCAAGAAGGGGGGCAGAAGCAAAACGAGGACCAGGACTAGGGGCAGCAGCATCGCCATTTACTGGCGGTGCCAGTTGAAAGGAGCAAAGGCAATGCAAACTTGTCGGCAAGTTTTGCAAGGCTACTTGCCACCGGGTTGCAAGTCCACTTATTTTCTTCTCAACTTCTGTTTGTTCTGGTCTCACGGGTAACATTCCAACCAGATAGCCAACAACTGGGGCAAATCTTTCAACATAAACATAAAGCGCGCTGTTCACAAGACTTTGTCTAAGCTTTGCTTTCTGCATTCGTATGCCAAAAAGAACTCAATCCAATTTAAGAAATACTCTCCAGATATCTGGTTTCTTTAATTTGAATAGAAAATATTCATTAAAATTCAAGCTTTTGAATTCCAGACGCTTAATCAATAAAAACTCTTAAACATTCATTATACAACATTTTATTTCTTTTTTTCGAATTCATCTAATTTTAACAAAAATAAAAAATATGACGTAGTAAAAAGAAAAATAATTATCTGAACGGTATAGTCATCAAACTGCATCGTAGAGATTAACTAGAAACGGTGTAATTGAGCTCTAATGCTTTTCAATTTAATTTTCCACTAAAAATACTGTTTACAGTTGCGGCAACAAGAATATCACCAAGACAGTTGACAGTCTTAATCTTTAAAAATAAATATACAGGAAGAATATTTCTTATCCATACTTTAATGCAAGATAAGACCGTATTATGTATACCTTTTAAAATAAATTTTTTTTCTTTATAATTATAAGCTATTACATTTTTTTTTTTAGAGAAAGCCGGAAATGCAACAAGAATACTACCATTTCCGTTTTAGCGTTTGTTATTTTGTTCATCAACGTGTCAGTAAGTTGTAAATTTCGTTAAGTATAGAAAAATTCTAAGTATTTAGGTTAATTAGCATATCGCAGTTTCAAAAAAAAGTTCTTTAAGCCCGTGTACTGCCTGAAGGAAATATCCTTAAAAATATCCTTTTGAGGGCAAAACATGTTTGGTAGTCGGCATATTGCTAGGATATTCTAATAAAATAGTCTGCATTGTCAATTTCATTGTGTGATAGCTAAAATATTTAAAAAAATGTACCTAAAGTCGAAATTACTGATATGGCAAACAGCTTCGACTGAGTAGGAAAGAAAGATCCTCTTAAGTCTCCCAGGCAATCAAAAAAAATCTTTAAAAAATTGAAAGCTGAACAAAAGTTAGAAAATGATTAAATTTTATTTAAATGAATATGGACTCAGTAAAAATCCGATGTGTATTCTTATTGAATTGATAAGTGCTTCGGTTCAACAAGTTTACAAAAAAGCAAAACCTAATTTGCACTGCTTGATTTAAATACATATGTATTTAAGTATACATATATATATATTTGTAACGGCGTGTCTAGGACTGTGTCTGGTAGTCGGGTATACGCAACTAAAGCTTTCTTATTTATTTTTACACAAACATATATAATTAAAATGTTAAAATGAATTAATAAGAACACATACTCAAGTTCAGTTTTAAAGAATAAATATAAAAAGAATAACAATCTGAACCGAATGTTTTTGGTAAGCGATGTAATATATGAATATACGATAGAAGGCAAAAGTAAATAATAATTTTTTAATTTTTCTTAAATTAATGACTGCAATTAAAAGCTGTTAAAATGCCTATAGAGTATACACAATTAAACCTACAGCTTATAAATACAACTAAATAAATAAATACCTTGAGAGTTTATGTGTGTGTATTATTATATTATTATTATTGCGATTTCATGTGTTTTCTTAGTTATATTTGTAATAACTTTAGGACTGCAACAAATTATTCAGCTGACTGTGCAGCTTCCGTAATCAGTTCCCAAATAATCACTGCTCCCATCATACAACCATACATACATACATACATATGTATCATTAGCCTGGGGGACTATTCCCTCTCTCTCAACTGTTTCTCTCCTACAGTCCCGAAGTCTTGTTGTTTTTAACATTGACTTGATTGTTGAGCTCTAAAACGCTTTGCGACCAAAAACTTTTCGACGATTGCCGAGACGCATAAACGCCGACGTCGACGTCGCGCCACCCAAAAACAACAATCGAACACCCCCAGCAACCTACCACCCTCTGCACAAGTTTCAATCCCCGTCCTCTTTATCATTGCCATTGTGAATTCACATTCGCGTTGGCATTGCCCACATTGAATGTTGTTTTTATTGTCGCTGCTGTTACCGTTTTCATTACATTAACAGTTTGCCACGCCCACTACGCCCCACCGTACTCTGTCCCCTTGTCCATTGCAATGCGCTTGAATTGTTGTTGTTGTTTTTCTGCTGCTGCTGCTGCTGATTGTTGTCTCTGTTGTTGTTGCTGTTGCTTTTCTCTGCTCGCTGTTTGTTTGTGCTATAATGCCAGCTACTTTTTGCAACTGTTTTATGGCGCTGTTGTTGTTGACTCTGCAATTGCTGCACCTCTCATCCAGCTCCCGACCCCCTTCTTATTTTCTGCTCAGGTGCTTTGGCAAAGTTTAACTACAAAAAAAAAAAAAGAAGCAAACGAAACGAAAGCAAAAGCAAAGCAATTGAGCTGAGTTAGCTGAATGACAACCAATTGCAAACTATTTGAGCAGCTTCCTGCTCTCAGTCTCCAAGTTGTGCCACTCCGCCCCCGCAGCGCTCAGTCCACCCCGTATCAATCAATAGGCATATGATAGCCCAAAGTTGAGGCCAGATATGTGAGCCCGCGCGCCTCGTCGCTGACCCCGCTCACTGTGTGTCGTGTGAAAGCGCTTTTATAAAGCTATAAAATATACACGAACCCCAACCCCAACCCTTGGAGCACGCACGTAACCTTTTCACTCAGAACGATCGATGTCCCTGGCCCTGGGACCAGGTCTGAGCCATGAGCGGGAGCCTGCCACTGTCAACGGCCTGTTGGCAAACCTTTTTAAAGAACTTCAAAGCGAGGGCAGTTAGTAGAATTAATTCGGCCATGCCAATAAAAAAACACAATGCTACTTCTCAATTTGCTTCCACTTAATTACAATTCATATTAAAAAACAATAATAATAATACAGAAAACAATAAAAATAAGCTCCACCACAGAGTAGTTTCAACTTGTGGTTAAATTGATCAGCTTATAAACAATTACAGGATGAATAAAACCATGGAGTATTGAATAAGTGTGATACATGTGCGAAATAAAAATAAAAAAAATTACTGCTATTGTATTAAAAATTAATTCCATATTGTATTTTGATTTTTTCTGAATAACTAAGTAGCTTGGTGTTATAGCTTATGATAATGTCTCATTTAATCATTTATCCGAATAAATCATTTTTTTTTATTATTTTAGCTATACCCACAATAGTCCAATCGACCTCGCCAGTAATTGCCATAACAACCTTATAATAACCATCAGGAAGAAGATCGGGCAAACCATCACCGCTGACAACACATTTATCCATTATGTAGGTATCTTTGGGCCAGGGATCTGAATTCTCAGGAGAGGGCACATTCGAGCAGTCCTTTAGATTTTCATAGATAATTGTCTTGTAGTAGCTTTTGGTATAATGTTTAAATTTCTGCTTTGGTATATAGAAAGGAAGCACTTCATAGTCATCTTCGCTACCGGAAGAGCTTCGATATGTTGCCGCCTCAATCTGTATGAAAAGTAAATTATTCCGAAAGACTGAGATTATAAACTACTCACCATTGTAGTATCGTCTACATCATACAACCATTGATTTGTCGCCGAAATTGCAAATTCTCCACGTCCTAAGCGTACAATACGCACATCAATGTTCATTTTGCTTGAATCCGAGCTTGTGGCATTGATAAATAGAGGTTCGTAGTCCCACATACGCTGCATTAAGGATTAGGATATTAGCCCAGGACTTTATGTATGTACATATATGTTTACATATCTCCTGCTTACCATGGAGCCACAGTTATTACACGGCAGAAGCAATACGATTATCCATCCAATAAACAACGATTGCGGGAAAAGCGAATACATTTCGAATATTTTCAATTTAGGTCTGTGCAATAATTTCTGCTTTATATAGTAAAATTATTTGTATATATCCACAACTCTATTAAAAATTATAGCTACTAACAAGATCAATATAATATGATAGCAATTATTGTAATATTTAATTATAGAATTTAACATGTACACATATAGTTAACTAACATGATATTACAATGTATCAAAACAAAAAAAAACTGCATGCAACAATATATGAAATTAAAACACCTTGACATTATATATTAAATGTTACGAATATTAAAACATTGATTTGCTGAATGATGTCAACAAAATAAATGGACAGAAGTACGTTTTAATTTATTATTACTAGCTATAATAGTTTTAAGAGATTTCAGAGATTTTTTAAAATGTGTCCAAAAAATTAAAAAATTATATGGATTTGTATATATAAAATGTTCGATACTGATTCTGACAGTGAGTTTCATGGACCATTCGACTTTTGACCAAATGTTAAAATAGTCTTTTAAATAGACCCGTAAAGCTGCGATTCGATACAGGCTCTACCTTTGTGGTCATCTCATTATATAGGAAGACCGGGATTATAGAGTACTTACTAATTATCATTGTAGTATACTAGCATGATATTTTTACTTGAATCCGAGCTTGTCGTTTCAATGGACTGAACTTTGAAATTTTTCATTCGCTGGATCAGCTAGGATCAGAATAATATTAGCCAGGTATTTATTCACGTTTTTCCTACACTCCCGGTACAGTAATTACACAGTGTCAATAATACGATTATCCATCCAATGAACAACGACAGCAGAAAACGCGAAAGCATTTTGAATAAGCTCAATTTATGTCTGCTCATTCAACCAGATTTTTGTGCTTTATATATAGTGCAGGTAATTAGCATTGACATGGATACCCATAGGAATTTAATTATTGTAAATTTTTAGCTTTATTTCAAATTAGAGTTATTAACAAGATATCTGCAATTTAACATGACATATGGCTTATCATGCAGAGCTTGTATTGCTATATTGAATATCACTTTTAAGGTTCTGTGCAGTTAAATAACACTAGTTTACAGCAAAAATAGAGCTGGGCTCGCATAGACTGTATTTTTATTTATCAGAATTAATTAATTTTATTTTATATCTGATAAAGAGCTAAGTATATTTATATATTTTTAAATAATGAATGATATCAAAGGTATTCTTTTATTATATATATTCTTCTTTCAGAGTAACGTATGACTTGAAATTGTCCTTAAAAAATCATTACTTGACTTTTGACTTAATAGTTTCTTATGCAAAACTTTGCTAACAGCCCTCTATCGAGTTTGGAGCTGCTTATGTTTGGTTTATGTTATTTCGGGCTCATTCTCGGTCTCGGACTGAACTTGGGCTCGCCCTAAAAGATTTATGTGCGTAAATTTCATGCTGACGGCATCAGGTGATTTAACACTTTAGATAACTTGGAACAGTTTATAGTCGAGCAAGCCCCCCCAAGCTCCCATCCACAAAAACAAACAAACAAACATGGAAAGTTCTGGGAGGGAACTGGTTGGGACAAAAGTTGTATTTTTATTATTTTATTTTATTGCGCTTACATCTTTAAATATGTTTGCTTGCCTTGTTGCCGACATTCTGTCCTGAGCTTTCCTGCCCTTATCCTGCAACGTTATGCCCCATCCTGCGCATCGTATGGGGGTTAGTCCTGGAATTGATGTGTCTTTTGGGGTCATAAAAATTACAAAAATTTCTTTCGCCTTTTTGGGCTGATTGTGTGCGATTGAGAGCATCGGTCCCTAGTCCTTCAGATAGCCTGCGAACGATATAAATTATATTGAGCGCTTTGAATTAGTTTTTTATGTGGCACGCATGTAGTAGGGAATGAAATTAGATACGTGATGGTTGGGGAGTTAATTTGTGCAAGGCTGTGATTTTGCCGGCACCCAAAAGCAAACTTCTTTTTTGATTTTACACTGATATATGCCAAACTTAGTTGGGATACTTTAAGAGTTCTCGGTAACACACATTAAATGTTTAGCTGGCTGCACAATGCAGCACAATTTGCAATGCCCGAGTCCTTCGGGATAGCTAGCTTGGGAACAGGAGCAACTTTGCAATCGAAGCACAACAATGGCAAGCAATTACCAAAATAAAAAAAAAGATGGCAAAAATACTTACATATATAAAAAATTGAACACGAAAAGGGCAAAGCGCGAAAAGGAACTGAAAGAGCGAAAATAACATCGAATTGTTAAGAAACTGCAAACTGCAAATCCATTAAACCACAACAAGCTAGGGGAACAACGACTAGCATGAAAGCAGAGGGACCAAGGGAGATTGAGACAGAGACAGAGAAAGAGACAGAGAGAGAATATATAACTGAGTTTTAAATTGTCTCCTGTGAGGGGGGTCTCCTGACACAAAATTGACTGAAAATTGTTGTAGTGCAAGGCACTGAGAAAGACATTTGCAAATGTGTGGCCCGAACAGGATTAGCTTTTAAGACTTAAACGGACGGCATTGGGTATGCAAAGATAAAATATCCTGTAGTTAGCATAGGGTTGAACTTTATCATCTTGTTAAAACCAACACGATTTACCCAATCAACTGCTTAAAGTCTTTAAAGTCAACCACTGACCACTGCAGCTAACCACAATCAACCTCATCCTAAGAATTCCATTCGTTGAGCCATCCCAACTATGAAAAATTTATCATTTGCAGCTGCCATTTATTTGTCTGCTGGCATCTGCCATCATATCTTAGCATGCGGTTAGTAACTCTGAATACTGTTCAGTTGGGTGCTCCAATTCTTGGAATGTTGCTGGACCACCTTAAAAATTAATTGAAACATCACTACCGGCTAATATTGTATATTAAAAACCAAGCGAAAACAACAACAACAAATTGGAACGCATAAAACATGCAATGGGCAAAAAGGAGCATAAACTTTTATATACATTCTGTCGGTTGGGTAAAACTTGCAAATTGCCTGTGTGCGTGGCCATTTGTCAGTCTTAGTTCCAGGGGCTAGAAATGTTTTACAATAAATTCGACGAACATTTTGGGATCGAGTTTATTAGCTGTCGGCCGGGCCTGGCCGGTACCTGCGGTCAAAGGGCACACAATATGGCCGCCCCACGACGACCCCACTCATTCACGCACAGCACACTCACCTACAACCACCTTTCCCATCCCCTACACTCATCCGATACACTCATTCAAATTCCACACCCACTCATTCATTCATCTTCATTGTCAAGCGTCGTCAAATCAGTGTCCGGTTTTGAATTTGAGTGATGCTGCACAGTGTTGCCAGATCAAATTATGCAGCAGCAGGCGTTTATTGCGCAAACGCTGGTGCTCTCTCAAGTTTAAACTGCGCTCTCTCACACTCGCTCGGTAAATATATTGCTCTCACCTACGCTTAATGTTGCTCACTGCACTTTTGGCACGTTTACGTTCGTCTGTTGCGCCTAGGACAATGTTTTTCTTATTGTATGCTGCCGTCGCGTCCCGCTTTCGCGTCGCGCTCGTCGGCTTGCCTTCGGCAGTGGCTTCGTGGGTGTTCTAAAAACGAAGCCCACGGCGAAGGTCGTCGGCCATAAAATGCGCATAATGTTGTGCGGATGTGTCAGTACACGTTTGACATTTGGCGCGACAACAACAGCGGTGCAGACAGCGCAGTCAGCAGTTGACGTTGACGTTGACGTAGACGCCGCGGCCTACTCGTCGGCATGGCGAGCGTATATAATACGTAAAACGTGAATGTGAACGTAAACGTAAACGTAAACGTGCACTTCGCATTGGCCCCGCACTTGTAACGGTATCAAGAATCGCCAAAGAATTGAAAGTGATTATTGTTCTTGTGATTGAAGTGTGTGAGTGCAAAGTGCTAAAGTGAAGTGCTCTTCAAACTATAGCCCCGGCAGCCCATATATTAAACGTACATACATATATATATACATATGCAACAACTGGATACGGATACGCTCGTCCAGCTTTAAGCACAACACAAACAACAAGCAGATAAGTAGGTAACATAAAGATTGATGCTGCCTCCCCCCCGCTCCAGACAAACACACTCACACACACGCCTCTTAGCTCCTCAGCTCTTTCCTAAAAGTTCAATTTCCTGCGATGCTTTAATTGAAGCACAGTGCAAACATGAAGCGACTTGTTAGCTCGTGGGCCATTGGCGGGTGTGGGGGCTGGGGGCTGATGACTGGGGTTGCCTCTGGTCAGTCATTAGTCATTTGCTCATTTCCGCAAACGCAGCCGGACGTACAGCACTTGTCAGCCAATAAACAAGCGACAGCAGGGACAGCCGGAACGTACAGAGGGAGGAGGAGGAGCTGCAGACACTCGCTTGACTCCCTGGACACAAAAATGAATGAAATGCCCATATCGAGGCAGACACTTCCATGTCATGTTTCATGATGGTCTCTAAATGGGTTGGTGTGTGTGTGTGTGTCTATCGGGGATCAGAGTCTTGGCCCACATCCAGTGGTTAACTATCCACTTAAAAATAGAGGATACTCTGATAGTTGCCATATATTAAAGTTAAGCATATTGTCATCAAAAGATTAACTCAAGATTTCTAAGGCTTTAACAGGGTTTTGGACTCCTGGACAACTTTATGTTAGCTTAAGTCCCAAAGTTAATTAAATTTTGAATATTTGTAGGTAATCTCAAGTTTAAAGCAACAATATGGCAGTTCAATAAGAAAGAACTAGATAAAACATTTATTATAATAAAAATCAATGTTATTTCTAGTTTGTTCTTCATTCTATCATATTTTTGCTTTCGAAATATTGTAATTAAAAGTTAGCTGGAAATAAAGTTTTATTTTTGCTGACCATTTACTTAGTTAACTATATTTTGCTCCCTGCTTATATATTCTAGAATATTCATACATTTCATTTACATTTCAATGTCTGTCAATTTTTTCCAGCCACTTGAGCTCGTTTAATTTATTCTTAAAGAATTGCCATTTCAACTTTATGATTTGTATCTTTTCCCGTCATCTCTGTCTCTATCTATCTCTCTGAGTGTTGTAATATCTAGTCGAGAGCTGGGCTTTAAGTGGAGCACATGTGAGCACTGGCAGCTGGATATGTGTCATGCATTCATTTTGAAATACAATAACCGAGCCAGACAACAAGTATACGCAGCACATCGTTCATAAAGCGTTAACACTGCATAGGTGCACAAAAAAAAAAAAACTGGAAAAAAAAACAGAGCAGCAACAATAGAGGAGGCAGCTCCTCTGCAACTACTCAACCTGTCCTACCTAACCCAGTTTGGTGATGTTTCTTTCACGGCTCGGTATTGTCGCACGTCCGCCCGTCCGCCCGCCTGTTATATTTCTTTTTACGGCTTGACTGACTGCCCGCAAAACGACGTAGAAGTCCGCCCACTCTTGGAGGAACCCGCAAAAAGCAAAGCTTTGATGGAACTTGTTTTGTAATTGTTTTTGTGTCGAGCAGTGTGGTATTTGTTGTTTCTACTGTTGGTGATTTCTTTTTTGGGTTTTCTTATGCCACTGCCTTTACCACTGCAAGGAGAACTCCCCGTTCTCACAGTTTCAGATCCCCGGGCCATTGTCACGTAAATCTCTGACAGAAATTAGCCTCGTTGACAAAAATATGCCTGCTTACACATTATTTGTACAAACAAATAGACAGGCTACAGTTATGGCGGTCACGCAGGGAATGCGACTAGATGTAGGGTCTACAGAACTAGAGAGTTGGGAAGCTAGGGAACTGGGGAACTGGGGAATCAAGGGACTAGAGAGACCCAAGGGACGCTTGCAAAATTTGCATGGGAACTGTGGCAGTTGCTGTTGTTGGTTCGGTTTTTTGGTTTTGGTCTTGGTCTTGCTCTTGACAGTAGTTTTGTGGGTGTCCCCTAACTTTGTTTTGTTTTATTGATCTGTTTATGCTTTGGCCTCTGGACAATGTGAGTGCGCATATTATAACGAAATAAATAAAAGGAAACAACAACTTTGTTCATTCTTTCTTGGGTCTACTGAACCTACACCCAAAAGTGATAGAATGTAGCACAAATAACCCAAGATGATGACGGAGGTTGAGTTGTCACCGATGTGGGCTAAGAGTCACAAAAGGTTAGTGCTCAGACAAGCGTGAAAGTAAGAATAAACAGAGTTTGTTGTCTATTATTTTAGGCAAAGAATAAAACTTTGTATATTGCCCAATATGGCCTGCATACCAGTGTCTTAACTTTATGTAAAGAATTTTGTTGGTTTCATCAGGTTTATTGCTGTTAATTAACATTTCATAAACAAAGGTTTATTGCTGTTAATTAACATTTCATAAACAAATAAATACCAGTTACATGTCACGCCCTCAAGGCACCCTAACTTTATTTCGTATATAGTATAATTCGATATATATGCGTTGAACTGTCAGTCAAATCTGAAAAAGACATTCTGTCATATCTAGTGGGCGTTTACAAACTTCAACCTGTAATAATTCAATGCTTTTGACGGGCTTTGTAAATGCCAGACAGCGTTAAATTATATGTTCAAACAAAATATAAAGATTTACATACCCAAAGTTTTCGATATATATTTTGAGCCAAGAACAATGAATTAAATACACAAGAATTTTGATCAAGTTACCAATTAAATTATAATCATGTTCAGAGTTAAACAAAATATTGTGTGTTTTTATATCTTTTCTTTTTTTCTTTTCACCTGTTTCCCAGTCAACTGTTTAGTAAATCTGTTGCACAATTCATTATCTTGGCTTGGTTCAGTAATAAGTTCTACAAGTATTATATTACTTTGAATAATCTAATATATTAGATTAATTGCTTTCAAAGTTATGTCCAACTTTGTTTAGTCGCATTTTTTTTAGAATGCACATGATGAAACCCAATACAGAAAGTATACAATTTCTAAGATAATTTCTAAGTTAATTTTTTTAATTGTAAGTCATGGTATATATACGTTTCACAATTTTTAACTTCATTCCTAACAAAAGTCTACCCAGATTTATTACTGATAAATTCATAATCCAAAGCTTTGCAACGTTTCAATTTACTTGTTCCATTATGCCGATCATTAAACCTGAAATGTTTTCCACCGTAAAAAAATAATGCTCAAAAATGAAGAACAATCGATAGTTTTTTTTTTAAATTTTGTTCTCAATTTAAAAACAGAGTTAAATGTATAAAATTGAATTTGCAATTTTACCTTAATGCGAAATTATAATAACTCTCTAATAAAATATCCAAAGTGTTGCCTACTTTAAGGCGTTGTGAATTAAAATATTTAACATCCTTTCGTAAGACAATAATTTAATTAATTCTCTGCACTAAAATCAATTAAGTGCCAATAAACCAATATTTTTTTTATTAAATAATCGTAATTTGCTTACATTAGGCGCAATTAAAGTTTTAATAAATAATTAACGAGATATTTTGAAACGAGGCAGATGAATCTTGAATTAAGATTAAATTGTTCATAAGGGCATATCAAATATAGCAAAATTATATTAGACACATAAGAATGCTCTTCTGCACGATTATCTTTAGTAAACTGCAGAGAAGTCGGAGTAGGAAAAATTATGAACAAATCGTTGTTAAAAACCAAACGGCGATCTTAATAAATTCGTTAATGAAATATGACCAAAAGGACATGATTTCGTTATATTTTAAATGATTTTTTTTTCTCAATGTACGCTTCAAATTACGGTGCACGCCATCTAGCGTTCAGTATTGTAACTAAGCCTTCCGTATCGGCCCATCTGACTATCCGGCTATCTACTACTGTCCAGCATTGAACTTTATGTCACACTGATTGATTTTTAATTGCGTGTACGGGTACCAGAACGAGCGACCTTTCTGATTGATGTTAATCATAAGTATGTGTAGTCTGAATGCGACGATATATGTACATACATATGTATGTTGATTGTGGCATATCTGTCAAATGGTTTTTGCTTTTGCCAAACAAATATGGCGGAAATTAGAATTTTATTACTGGGTTTGGTTGGTTGGTTAGATTAGTTGACTGTGAAGGGGCGAGCAGCGCACTTAACCGTTTGTAAAACCAATTTTACAAATTTGTGAAAAACTGGAAATCGAATATTATCCAGATAGTGCAAAAGATCCATTTACGTGACTCGGAAATGCAAATAAAAAGCGTTTACATTTTTATTGAATTCGGTTAAAAGCGATGCCAATGCCGATGGGGTCGATGATGAGTTGGGGTCGCCACAGAGGCAGCTAACCCCAAGAGCAGGGGGCGTGCCAGAGGTAAATACGAGTCAGAGTCAGACCGACATACATAAATAAACCTCAACTAAGCCGTGTGTTTTGACATAGATTTAAATTGACATGGCTGTGCAAACAAAAACGCAGAGCGCAAAACATACAGCAGATATGAGGAGGGAAGCTTGGGTATGGACTTGAGCAGACGCTGCTCATGTGGCAAGCGGCAAGCGGTAACCGAAAGCCGCACAAATTTGCGTCAAGGAATTCACATCGCTTGACTGGGCCACATTCACAGCCACAACAACATTCACATTCGCATTCACATTTGTATTCACATTCACATTCACATTTGCCTAATGCCCAGCGCTTGGCCATTGATACGAGTACAAAAAGAGAGAAAAATAAAAATGTAAAATAGTTTGTTATTTAACATATTTGACGGCGCCTGGTTCCAGCCTCTCGTCCTTTATGCAAATTGCCCGCCAGACATTGTAGACGAGAGGATGACAAAAAACAGCCGCAAAATTCCATGGAGAGGAGCCTCAGAGCGTCGCAAAACCCTTTGACAATTTTCTTCCTGGCTCGTTGGGCCAAAGCCAAATAGTCTAAAATATTTGCCAGGCAAACAGCTGGAAAAGCGACTCGGCACAGCGTTATGTTCTATTAACTGGGCACGCAGTCAGCAAATTGAAAGACACACTCTCAAACAAAAAAAAAATGTGCGTGTGGAGCGGGCTAAAACGATTTGAAGTGGGCGAGGTTAGCAAAAATGAAAACAGAATAGGAAAAAAGGAAAACGAACGAAAAGGAAAACTCTCATAGAGAGTCGTTCATGAATGCCAATTGGTGAGGGGCCAATTTAAAAGGGCTTACTTTTTAATGAAGCGAGCCAACAAGGATATATGAGATATACGCATACAATGGCTGATGCGAAAGTGTACGAATCTGTTGAGAATCTATCTTTGCAAAAAAGGAAATACGAATAGAACGTTAGACGAGACACAATTAGAGCACAAATGGATACATTATGATGTTCCACAGCAACAAAATTGAAGCCAAATAGCTCTGCATAAATGATATATGAGGTCACACAGAGTGTGATTGATCTAAGAAAATTGAGAATGCCAGTGGAAATGATACAAAGTGCAAGTATTCTCTTGTGAGTTGAACAAAACTACACACATCATAGTATTATAGATGATAAGTACACTGAGAGTTATAGGATGAAAAGCGATAAATACATGAAAATGTTTGATGGGGATATCATGATTTAAAATTGTGCATTGTGATGTTTTAGCTATAGCATAAAATATTATTTATTTATTCAACAATCACCCATTTTTCAATGTAGGACAACAATGTCTCTAAGACTAATTATCTCGACATTTTCTCTGATGTCTGATAAGAATTCCACTCTCAAATTAAATCTTCTGAAATTTGTGCAACATTTCAAAGAATAAATAAAATAAAACTTAAAAGCTTTGTTTTGTTGCACGTTAATTTAATTTAGAGACATTTTTTTTTTTTTTTTATTTATTGCCTTGAATCAGTCTTTATATCAGACTATGACATGACAAGAGACATTTCTAAAAATAAGTTTCTTTATTTTAAAGTGGAATTTGTAATATGGCTTCAAATTTGCTTTTCCAAGAATTATGACAACTTCTTTTATGCTTTAAGAACTTGAAGTATGTAGTTCAATGCCATATTGGTTACAAAGTGCACAATCTCTTGTCAGTTATTTAGCTCAATTACCATTTTTTCTTTCCTATCCATTTGCTGTCTTATGGAATGTCAGCTAATGAGGTTTCCGAACCAAAGCGTACTTACCCCATTGCAATTGTCCAACAGTTTGTTGCTTGAAATGAAATCAAATCACATAACATGTCAGCTAAAGCCACCAACTAACCGAGCAACCTACCAATGTACCAACCCATCAACCTAGCTGTCAACATACCAAACTATCGACCAACTTACCAAATGCAACCCGATCCAACAGTTTTACCCTGGTATGCTAATGACGCACATTTTCTTTTACGCTACCTTTTCACCAAGGTTTTTCTTTTTCACCTAGGTGAAAGATAGTTATGCAGTTTTCTACAACAAAAAAACCTCAACCCAACTACCTCAATCGCTCCGACATATTTCCATTTGTTTTCTATGCAATTTTTACTTATGTTATGGATTCCAAATACACTTGTAATTGGGCTATTATTTGCTTTGATATAATATGACATTTCCTTATTTTTAAGATAACGTTTTCTGATCAATTAACATTATTTTGCTTGGATTTGTTAGTTTATCAAGTTTATCTATTCGTTAGAGTTTTTGACATATTTTTCATCTTTTCAAAATAAAAGTTCAGAGCAGCTAACCTGAATAGCAATTTAAGATGCTTTAAGGAAAAATTTGTATGAAATTCTTTTAGTTGTCAATGCTGATGAAAAAATATAGATAATTGGAAATATTTCTTATAAAAATAAAATTTCTTTAAATTTGTCTAGGTTTTAATATGTATGAGGCTTTTTATGAATTTTGTTATTTATTGTAAATTGTATTGGCATAAATTGCCAAAATAGAATGAATTTTAGTATTCTAGCATATTTACAGATACTTTATACCACTTTAGATACCTATACCTATATAACAAACACATGTTGGAAGCAACTTTTTACATTATTTATGAAATATACAGAGTTCACATATTAAAATACATGCATATACCATATTTAAAACTTGTATACAAGCATATTTTACATAGGCACCACAATGTGAATGTTTTCTTTATAGAGCAGGTAATCTTCGACCTGTCAAATGTTGCATTTTTATTCCCCTTTTCAATATTTATTCGTATTCGTATTCGTATTCCTATTCGCAATCGCTATTTGTTGTGTCGTTCTCGTTGTCGTTGGCGTTGTCGTCGTCCAATATGTGTCAAATGCAAATTTAAATCTTATTGAAAAAGGGGATTAGGTGACAGCAGCAGAAGAGCATTGGGAGAGAGGAATATGAGCAGGGTATCTGGGTAGTTGGGCTGGGTAGCTGTGCCGAAGGGTGCAATTGTGTGGCATCCAAGATGGTGGTGGTATGAGGCAAGTTTGAGAACCGTTGACTTTGTCGAAAACACGCTCATGCTCTCATTTGCATCTATCGTATGCAGTTTTTTGGGCTGGCAGTTTTTAAATGGTTTTCTGTGGTTAGTGCATTGCATTCTTAGTCGTAGCCATAGGATATCATTTTGTCATCATCTCCTTTAACGTATTTCGTATTTCAAATAATAATAGAAATTCTGCAGCAGACTGTAGTCTAATCCCACGGCAGCGTCAGATATTTCAACATATGTTCAATGAGATTTCAACTCCAGCCAAAACCCCATACACACACACGGACAATACAAAATCCAATACAATGCCGGAGCCATACAATTTTTTCACAATTTCAAAATGTTTTATACTCGGGGGTTCTCAGCTCCATTGTGTATGTATTTATGGTAAGAGAGCAGGGCGGGGGTGTGGGGATATTCAATATTTTCTACCCAGGGCATTGCCTGATGCGGTGTGCCGGGGTTCTGTGTATATTTCAAAGCTTTTGTTATCAATATGTCGGGCTGCTTATTGAAAATAATACAATATGTGTATATGCAATACCGCTTTGTTGTGTGCGCATCTTTTAGATACTTTCTCTGTATCTGTATCTATATATATATACATATATATATATGTGCCTGTATTTGTATCTGTGCGCTGTGCTTTGTCACCTGTCGTTGCCGGCACTTTGGCATTGATTGCTAGCGTAATTTGAGCAACAACAAACAGATGATGATCTTGTCAGCATCATCATCATCATCATCAATTGTAATTTTTAGTGATTCAGTCAAAATATGAATTGTAAATGTTGTCAGGACTTTGATTAAACTACAAAACACACAAATGTACATTCACACAGCTATACACAAAAGGCTTCACACAGACAAAGATAAATATTTATTTATTTGAACTAAAGTGAAGTTTAGTTATTTGTTTGTTTGTCTGTTTATTGTGAACCAATTTCAATAATGGTCCGCCTCATGATCGCATTAAATATGCATGTTACAAATGCCACTGCACACTTAAGGACCTGCAAGACATGCAGGACATACAGGTCTTTGGTTGTGTCTGTGATTGTGGCCAAATGCCTTGCACGTAGCCACATAAATTCCTAAGTCGAGGGCACACTTTGAGCTCTTCTTTAATACAAGCATACTATAACATATATTAAGCATTCGGCGTCTCTGAATTTATGTTGGGCTTTGTTCGCATCCTGAGCAGGATGCGACTCGTGTCCTAATTGAAACATGCTCGTAAATACATTAAAGCCAAATAGCACAAAATAATGAAGCTGATTAATTCAATCAGGCGAAATGAGGCACGCCCCATTCATGGATTGCCAATGGAGCAAATGGTTTGCTCATAAGCTCAATACAGAGCCTTTCATGCTTCCATATTAAGGATATATTTAGGATTCAGTTCAGTTTCAGTTTCATTCCAGGGTTCGGGTTCACAGCTTTTGTGTGTTAAGTAGTTTAACGCGCTAATGTGATTCCAGTTCAACTCTAAGAGCCTGCTTTTTGCCCAACTGATGATAGATCAATGAGTGCGTAATGGCTGGCCCTTAACGGATACAAATAATCAAACTGATTTCTTGGGTAGGGCTTCCATCTATAGTTAATCGAGCAAATATTTCCTTAATCCTAAACACAGAATGTTTCACTTTTGAGTAGAGAGAATGAGTAATTCAAGACATTGTCCAGGTCAAGTGCTTTTCAATGAATTCATAATATATATTATGTGTTTGTTTGAATGCAGTGAACTTTAAATTGAATTTCTATTAATTTCTCGCACATAGGAGAATGAATTTCCTAAAATCTCTGATTAATGAGTAGACTTATATTTTATGTGCATTTAAAATGGGAAAAAACATTTGTCCTTGAACTCTTTTAATCGCTGAAATTGAAATCGATTTATTTAGCTAAAATAAGTATTATAGATTGAACAACAATTAAACCAACAAAAAAAAAAAAAAAACATAAAATTAGGGATTTACTGTTCAAAATGCCAACTATCTGCGGTTTGGGCTGTACATTTATTACCAAACAATACGTCAATCAATTAGTTGTTTAACTAGATATTAGTGCTCAATTATGAAATATTTATTAATAATATATAGAATACATTACATAGAAATATTGAATGTTGTTTGCTAAAACTATGAATTACATATTTATTAGATTTAACTTAGCTGCCACATCAAGCGAATGTTAAATTAACGAAAAAATTAATATTTTATAAAAATATTTTGTAGTTTATTCAATCAAGCTAAATATATATATTGTAAAAAGATAAATTAGTATAAATTGAATTTCTATCGAATTATGAAACTCACAAAATAATCCAAACTGATGTGCATTTGTACACTTATCGTGATTGAACTTTACAGTCCATTTATTCGACCTTGACTCTTTACATTATCCAGTCTATCTATCAAGGCAGCCCACGTTGTCAAAAGTCAAAAGTTCAGTCTGCAATTTGAACATGACATTTGTCAGTAGACATGAGACAGGGACACAAGATATGGGACAGAGACAGGACACTGAAACATAACGAAATGGCGACATATCAACTGAACCTTAAATCAAGTTGTAAAGAGGGCTAGCGATGTGTTCAGGGCTGGCAGCAGCTGTTGATGAAACGCTACCAACAATAATAACAACAGCAACAAAAAACAAAAAAACGAGAGCAACCTATTCTGGGAGCAAAAAATAAACAAACCAAAATGAAGATGGGCAGCTGCAAGGCATATGTATGTACGTACATATATGCAGACAGTCCTATATATCCTATATAAAAGAACATACACACACACATATGCGGCTATAAAAGTGACAAATGTTAAACGAAATGTAAAGAAAAACTGACAACAGGAAGACGCGACGTAATGAAGCATAAAAAGCACATTTTTCAAGACGACTACGAATACATACGACATCAACAGCAACAGCAACAAGAAATACAATAAAAGAACTGAACTGAACTGAAAATGAAAGCTTTTCTTATATTTTTAGAGCGTAACGAAGCTTAGATACACTTAAAATGCACGAAAATCGTTGGCTTTATGCCATATCATCAATTGCATTTATTGGAATTATATAGCAAGCTTATATTATTTTATAAAGACATCAAAACAATATATGTAATGAGTAGCATTATTGATCGGATTGTAAGATTTATGAGTATGGGATGCAGTTGAGAATAGACTGGGAGTTGAGTTTCGGCATTCGAAGGCTTCAGTCATAGCGATGAGCAAACTCACGGAGACTTCAAGTCGTCAACACAATTTCAATTATCAATTTACTATTTATTATAATATTAATTTTAATATTAATATTAATAAATAGGACATAATAATTCCTGCATAAGTATATGTGTACCATGTAAAGTAACTTACAAAAAATAATTAATTTGGTAAGATCGTTCATTATATTGTAATTTATCTGAAATCAGAGTTACAGTTTTTGCTGCCAACACATAAATATTGTATTTAAATTCAAGTCAAGAAATAGTATTTTTTCTTTTATATCAATATCAATGTGCACGTCATAAAATATATTGCCTCTCAGAGCAATATAAATCAATGCTAATACTTTAATGCTCTACTTAAAATTATAATTTCTTACTATAAAATCCCCGCACACTCTGACGAGTGAGTATGCATCTTTAATTATTTCTTGAGTGCAAATGCAATGTTGGCCTTCGACTTCTTGGCAGCAACATTTTTGCTGCTGCCTTTTAAGGCCTAACACATTTATTGTGGAACTGGAATGCAGAAAAGTCCTAATAGACATTAATTATAAAGTAGCAGAATGTTTTTCAATTGTAAAATGGATTGTAAAAGATTTAAGCTCTGTTTAAGTGCATATTGTGATAGCTTTCAAATGCTGCTGTAATATTGAAATTGAAATTGACAGACAAGATTTGTGAAAGTTTTTTTTATATTTATTTTATTGAAGCTTTTTCTTTAATTTATTTGATACGTTGTCAATTTGCGTAAATTTATTTTTGATTTTTTCCTATTAAATGTTTTCTTGCGTTATGGTTTTGAATTACACTGAGTTGACTTCAGTTGAAAGTGTATTATATTTTTTTAGCTAGATATAAATATATATATACATATATATAAAGAAAATCGCAGTTTTGTTGCTTATTTATTTAATAACACTAGGTAACAAAATTTAGCTTTTTTTTTTGTATATTTGAGCAGACCTACTTTTTCTGATACATATGGTGCCCCAGATGACGAAAAACCACTTTAAAAATTTTTCTATGGTAAGACCATATGTATCAAAAAAAGTAGGTCTGATCAAATATACAATTTGTGTGTTGCCTAGTGTAATTAGATACCATTTAAAAGACGCATTACAAATTTACTTGCAATTATTTGGAGCTTAACAAAGACTTTAAATCCTAATACCCAAGCCTTTTTCGAATATCACCTTTAAAACAATTTCAAACGAAATTGAATGTCTAATTCTAGGAACTTACATCAAAGTTGAAGCTTTTAAAATGTTCTTATAAATTAAATTTGAAATATATTGAGATTATATGCTTGTATGTACTATAACGCTAAGAGGTTAATGTCCTTTAGCTAGTTAATTGATTTCACTTTATCAAATGAAGTCAAACCTTTTTAAAATATCACAATAGACTCTATTTATATTAAAGGGCACAAACGGTATTCAGAATTTCGTCTGCTTTCTTCTGGGCCACCGCAAAAATCATAGCATACCTTGCGGCATAGACTGACAATGAACCGTATTTTTTACGGTATTTCTCAGCGTATTCCTTTGCTTATTTCTTATGGTTTGAGCTCATCGTCGCATATTCGAAATACATTTTCACGCTTGTAATCAATGCGACGTCGTAATGCCCTTGCCACACTCCCTGTCGCCCTCGCAGCAACTTATGCAAATTGTTGCCCTCGGCTACCAACCTCCCTCCCTTTCTCGCTGCCTCACTTCACCCTCCGCCCTGGCACGCCTCGTAATTGCTAAAAATTTTTATAAAAAGCAAAAGAAAAGAAAACGACAAACGGCAAACCGAATTTAATTTGTTTTCGCTCGTTTTGTGCTCACAACTTTTCGTTTTTCGCTTTTTTGTTCTGTTGTTGAATATTCCTTTAATTTTTTTTTTATTTATTTTTCTTTTATATTTTTGTTGTTTTTTTTTCTTGTCTAGCTTGTAATATTTATTATCGAATTGTGTAACAACAGCAGCAGCAGCAGCAGCAAGAACAAACCGGCAGCAACGCCACATGCCAACGCAGTGCGAGCAATTTCAAGAACTTGACTTCGTCTGTTCTTGTTTATACTCTGTAATTATAGTTTTAGAAAAGGGCATATAATAACTACCAGTTTTATAAATATATTTTAAATATATTATCAAGTTTGTAGAATATTTTTTATATCAGCATAGAATTAATTGCCATTCCGGCCTGTTTAATATATTTCACAAAAATGTATAAATCATTCAGCGTAATAAATTTAATATTTAAAACATTGGGTTTTTAGATTATAAGATTATAATTTTTTCTAAAATAGATTCGAGTATAAAATTTGTTGAAATTGAAATAATTTTATTGTTATCTATGCTCATTCCAAACCATTCTATTTTTTAAGCATGCAATCGTGTCTATTATTTATTGCATTGTGTAAACACGATTTAATTTCGCACGCAATTTTCTATTGTGCTTTTCGTGCAAATTGCAGAGCATTGGAATTACTTTAATGCCATGCTGAAAACAGAAATATATATTTTTATTGAGCACTAAAAATCATTATAAATTGATAGTTCAATTTCTGTTCTAAGCAATACTTAGCAAGCATAGCAATGTTGAAAGAGTCCAAAATAAAAGGCAATGCAATATTTTTTTCCTTAAATTTTGGATTTTGTACATTAATGCAACTCTCAATTAATTTTAATAAATAATTTAAAATATTTATTTTCAGCGAGCATAATCTGTTTTCTAAGTATTCCGAGCACTGTTAAATTATTCATTTTATTTATTCGGGACATTTACTAAGGCAATTAAAAACAAAAAAACAGGAACCTTTGCTGCATATTTAAATGATCTGCCGAATTAGGTCCCTCGCAAAGGTCTTGTCGTTATATATTTATGTTTATTTTGTATTTACTCTTTCTACTATTTTTTGGGTATGTTGTTGTCGAGCATACTCTCTCTACACTGCAGTATTCTTGACATTTTCTTTGCTGCAGGTTCAGGGCATGTCCCCACATAAGTTGCATTTGTAGCTACCAGTTGCCAGTTCCGTTTTGGCTTTTTAAAATGTTTGCCAACATTGCCATTGGTATGCACACGCGTGGACCTCGCATAGTTATCCTCAACCTCAACCTCATCCTTGTCCTCATACTCTCCGTAGTGGTCCTGGTCCTAGTTGTAGTCGTAGTCATCGCTTGTCCTCGACAGGAAGTCTCGCCGGCATATGCCCTGCACGTATTGCCCTTATAAATTGTTGCCAAATACATACGCAGGACTCTTTCTATATATAAGTATGTATCTATATAAATATATATATATATGTTTGGTATGTATGTTTTGTGCGTCTTTGGGTGACAGTTGCAATTGTGTTTGAGTGTGTTTGTAGTAGTTGCCTTGTTGCAGGTTTTTTGGTATGCACAGGACAATTTTGCCAGCAGTTGAAAACTCAAGCAAACTTTTTGCCTGACCATGTTAACTGCCAGTCAATACGAATACGAAACAGATATGGCTTATTTGTGTTGAGTGTTTTTGTTGTTGTTGTTGTTATTGTTGTTATTTTTGTTGCTTTTGTTGTTTGTATTACTGTTGTTTGAAAAGCCAAGACCTTATGACTTATTCAGATGATGTTGGCTCTCGAATTCTGTCCATTTTTGTTCAGTTCAGTTCTGTTCCGTTCTGTTGCTTTGACTCATGTCATTAATTATACGACGCGTGCGACGTTGAGCCAATTAAATTTACGCATTTAATGAGAGAAGCGCCACATAAACTACATATATGCGAGGGTTACTCAGTATTTTACACTTTAATGTCAAATATACAATGTGTACGATTTTATTATTGTGCTCTCTCTCGCTCTCTTTGTATCTTGATGTGATTATACTTTGCAAACTCACAAAATAAAATTCAGAGAGATGCAATGCAATGCAAATGATATTAAATTGTTTGAGCATTATAATTAAAAAAAAAATAAATAACAATGAGTTAATAGTTAATTTTAGTATGTAAATCGTATTTCTGATTACTTGATTAATTAAACGATTAAGCAGCGTGTGCATAATAAAAAATGCAGTATTTAATAAAGAACTTTGTTGTTTCCTACGTTTCTTTCATTTTTTCAAATAGTATTTTATAATAATTAAAGCTCTGTAAATTATATATCGAAGGAATTAATAAAAATGGACATTAAAATAAATAACTTTAGTATAAATTGAAAATGAGTGTGAAGCAAATCGAACTTAATTATTAACTATTGTAAAACTTAGTTAATAATTAAGTTTCTTGTTTCTTTTAATTAATTAAATATTGCCCAAATCAGTTAAATATATTCTAAGTCACTGAAATAGAAAAGCCAAATAATAAAGAACATTTACATTTTTAAATATTTCTAGATATTTCTATAATGATAAGAAATAATCCTAAAATATCTTAATTCCTTTAATTTTAAATTAAAATATTAAATTCTTTATATTGTATTGCATAATTTTCAATAAAAATTTTACAAATTTAATTTATAATATACTTATCCATTTATATTTGGCTTTCATAATTAATTAAAAGCTCTTCTAAGTTTTAATCCAAAAAATTTTAATTCATTATAGTACACAAATAAATTAAATGTAATAGTATTTCAAATAGTAAACTTTAACTTTAAAGCTGTATTCTTAAATTCTTCTGATGTTTCTTTATAGCTTTGGTTAGAATTTAATACATCCTTTAAGCATTGCCAAATTTATGAAATGTTTCTAAAAATAATAACTTCTCTTATACCTAATTAAAATTACAAATGCCTTGAAAATTGCTCATTCCCAAGCCACAGAATGAAAAAAGAATTTAATATTTATTCTGTAGGACTTGTATGAAGTACATATGTATATTTTTGTATGTAATTTAAAAGCTGTTGTGGCATCCCTCTTATGTAGCCCAAGTCGAGTAGCACATCTTGCAAGTTTAATACATTAATTAGGTTTATAACGACACACGCATATCACCGTTAACTTCGGGTCGAGCCGAGGGTAGTTCCCCTTGCCCCTGTGTGTGTCCCAAGGGTGTCATTGACATATATACCACGAAAATAACTTGGGGTCTTTGGTTGCAATGTATCGTATCTTAGTTGGTTGATGGTCTGGACTTAAACTCACAAAACTTTGATGTTTATTTTTGATCCGATGGCGGGTCAAGTGCTTTGCATAATCAGCAGGCAGCGATGTTAGCACTAATGCCCAGTTAGAAGTTCAAAAACCCCCACAAAAAACATTTGGGCTTCTGTGCGTGCCCTGATATCGCCTGAGTCGTCGCTCCGCAATTTCCAATTTAATTATACACCTGGCCAAAAATTTGAATATTCTCATACACACATACACACTCGAATGGGTATATAAGTATTTAAATAACACATACAAATGCTGCTCCACATGGCATATACTCGTAAATTAAACGCATTAAGATATTTAAATAATGTTTCTTTGGCTCTGCTTTATGTGTCACGTGATTAGCCTGAATCATGCCACAAATTCATAAATTTTGCGTAACTCTGAATAAGCCAGAAACTCGAACATTTGTATGTGTGGCAGGGCAAGAGACGTTTTCTGTTTTCATTCATAATGAAGCAATTATGGAAAGCCATTGAAAAATGCAGATTCAATTCGCAAAAGCTGTGCCATAAAAATTGAATTTTATGTTACACATTGAATTCTTTGACACTTTTCTATTCACATTTGCTCGTTTCTTAACTCCATTAGCAAGTGGCATTTGTGAGATACTCGCACATTCATCTTGCTCGTTTTAAACTTGGATTCTCCTGGTGGCATAAATCACGGCCACACTCAGTTCATTGAAGTGTCGTTTATCGTTTTGCTATTTTGGCAACGCCTTTCGTGAACCTCTTGGTCATAAATATGCCAATTTGGCAGTGTACCTCTGCCAGAACCACTAGAACCACTGAAACCACCAGAATACCCTCACTTTTACTCTCACCCTCTGCCGCCTGTCGTTAGCCAGTCAGTCAGCCAGTCAGAGTCAGTTGAACAATAAAAATAAAATTTATTACTCAAGTTTATGGCAAAGCAATAAATGTATCTTTCACTGAGTAGCCCACTAGTAGTATCTGTATCTGTGTATGTACACAGTGCGGATGTGAGTGTGTGTGTTGAAAGTATTCATCCATAAATATGCACCCATTCGCACCTAGGCGGGTGCTCAGGCCACATGTGGCGCTCTCTCTTATAGTTGCCTGCTGTTAAAATGATTATGTTGTTGCCCCTTATCCCAAGTTCCCAATCTCCCAATCAAACCCACACAACCCACTCAGCCAACAGGCAACCCTTGATTCAAATCCCATAAAGTTGTCTAAGTTGTTGCTGTTGTTGCTGCTGCTGCTTTTGTTGCTGTGATAGTTGCCGTTTATATGGCTGGCAATTGCCGCATCATTAATCTTACTCACGGAAACGGCGCTTAGGTCAAAGTTTTGAGTTTGGGTAATTTATCTTCGAGTTTTGCCGCAATTATGTGCCGAAACGGTAAAAACCTAAAACGAATACGAGTACGAATACAGCCCGCACCTGAAGTTGCCGGCCCTGCCTAGGCAAATATTGATGGCCAACACTTTTCCACAAGTTCTCGAAAGTCCTTTTGGCCGCCAGTTAGTCCCCACTCTAATAATTCTTTGCCTTAATAATTGAGCAGCAATTTCGCACCCGCGGCACTAAAATTAAATTGAACTGTTTACCAACACATGAATTGCTTATGAGCGACAGCCCAGTCAAGTCGACAAACTATGCACAACACCACGCACCACCACAACGTGCACCACCTTGGGGTAGGCGTGGCAGGTTGTGTCGTGTCGCACACGCGGGGCGTGGATGGATTGAATGAACGTATGTGTATGTCTGTATGTGTGTGTGTGTGTGTGTGGAATGCTTATCAAGCAAATGACAGTGCACAACAGAAGTTGAGAATGCCAAACAGATGATGACCAAGCAACCCGACCGCACAGTGGTACACAATTATAGCAAATGTAGTTGAAATTATAGTGGAATATAGAAATTATAGGGCTTGCTAAATATTGCAAGAACTCATTATTTAATAATTACGGGCACTTACATTCGAAAGAGTAAGGAAAGGAAAACTATTTGGACTTTTTCCTTTTTTTTAATTGTTTCAAATCGAAATTGTCAACAATTCCGAATTTTAACAACGGATTTAAAAGTTTTGCCTGTGGAAAAAAAAGTATTTAAGTAATTAAAATGAAAGTATTCGAAAATAGAAACAACTCTGATAAGTCATTTATTTATTTGTTTATTTTTAATTAAATTAATGTAAGAGTATTGTGTGCTTACAATTTTAATTGAGATCTCAGAAACTTCCATAGATAACTGAATAAAATGCTCCTTATTAAAACAAATAGGATATAACACGCTCATTTAAATAATTTCTTTATTTATTTTTCTATTTGTTGATTTAAACTTAATAGTCTCGTCGCTCAAATATAAATAAAAAAATTTTTTTTATAAGTATTAAAAAAAATTATAAAGAATTGATATAAAAAACTATAAAAGTTAAATTTTTAAGAATTTAAGATTATTTACAAATTTATTATTATTGCTTAAATAGTACTTTTTTTTATTAATATAACAATAATAGAATTTATTCTTCAATAGGAAGGAATTATATAATTTATTGAAATCTATTGGGTAAAATAAATACTAATAATAATATACTTTCATTTAGATTAACCTTTTAATCTACGGGTAACATTGTAACAATTGTCAGAATAAATAAAATAAATTTAATAAATAAAAATTCATAACAAAAAATCAGTTATAAATCACGCTGCCAGAAATGTGTAAAAGGTTTGATAGACTAAACTCTATAAAACTAGAAGTACATATAAATATATGTAAAAATTATTTTTCTGTATAAAACAATCCCAATGTTAAATTCAATAATTAGTTGCTATAACCGAACACTCACTCTCTCAATCGTGCCATTAATATCATGTTGGGATGATGGTCATAAATCAAAGAAAGTTTCAATAAACACAATAATGAGAAAGGTACTGCGATCTGATTCGACTGTTTTATGAAGGTAATCAAAGGCTTTTTAAAACCGTGACAAGAGTTTTCAATTCTTTGAAAGGTTTTAAACTAGTTTTGTATAAATGTGACACCACTGTGCCATGTTTGGCCGCACAATTAATTGCGTAAACAAAACGCGATGCCTGCGCAAAGAGCTGAGCATTGAATTATTCAAATCGTCTATAATTACAGCTCGCAACGCTCGGCCTGACGCATTTATCAATTAAATGCGAATGCGGCAAATCCAGCAATTGAAATAACAACAACAACGACAACAACATCGACAACTGGGCAAGGGCAATTAAATTATTAAAAGTTTGTCATAAATAAAGGCAGCAAGTTGACAATTAATAAAACGAATTACATGCAAGTTGTGCCCAACAAAATGATGACCCCGGACCGTAGGCCAGGAAGGGTTTACTGACTGGGGAGGGGCAGCAAGGGGCGGCCAAGGGCAAAAACGATATATATGAGCCTTTAAATTTATGCGATACTTTATGGACACACTCGCTGTACGTGTGTGTGTTTGTGTGTTTGTGGGTGTGTGTCCTGCGGGTTTATGAAATGCCAAGCGGCTGCTTTTTTGAACTGTTTAATCTCAATTACCAGTGCGAAATATGCAATAAATCTGTTATTGTTTGTTGTTATTATATATATATATATATATATATATATTGTACATTGTTGTTGTTAATTTTGTTGTTGTCAGCCGTTTGGGTTCAAGTGCCTGCCGCAGTTGTTTCAAATTGCGCCTCTCGACTCCTTTTTTTTATGATTGTTTCATGTATTGCGCAATAAAAACAAAAATAATGGCCGCAGTTGGAAAAAAAAGACAAAGTATTACACTGGAAAAAAAATGGCATACTCAAAGTCAGCTTATCTTAAATCCGCTTAAGTCTATATCCCTTAAGTCTTGGTAATTAAAAATGAAACAAATAATATTGCTATAGTCAAGTATACGGCTGCAAAAAGAGATATACGGACGCATAGACAAACAAAATGGGCTAGACCGACTCGGATGTTAATGCTGATCAGAAATATATATATTTTATGGGCTTGGAGAAGCTTTTTGTCCGCCTGTTACACACACATCCCCAATCTTTTTGACAATTTTCAATATAAATGGAGTTACCCCCCGTTTCAAAAATACTGAATAAATATTCATCATTTTCTTTTAATTTTGTAGCTTTTGTGTTCGAGTTAGTTATTGTTGTTTATAATTTTACTATTTTTAAAATTGTAATTTTTTCGAATTTATTAAATTTATGTAGACAAAAAAGAAAAAAGAAAAATAAAAATAAAACAATTTTTTATGATTTTAATAATATTTTATCCGATTCTAAAATAAGAATATGTGTTTTTAATTTTTCCTAAACATTCCATTAATAAGCATCCGTTAAATAAATGCTTAAATTCATTATTTTACACTTAAAGCTTTTTTTCGAAATAAATACACTCTTGCTTCTATATGGAATATTGGCATATTTTTTTCTCAGTGCACTTACATCAGTATGGGGGCAACATACGCAATTTGTGCTGCGTTCTGTGTATTACTGCAACATTGCCGATTTGGCATTGTGTGTATGGGGAGAGCTTGTGTTTTTTATTTGTATTTTGTTAGGCTCAGTTAAAGCCTTTAAGCACATAATTTCAATTGCTGTACATAACACAAAGGGATTAACTTTGATTTTGACATATGATTTGTAGGTATGGGTATCTGTTTGTGTGTGTGTGTTCAATATGTGTGTTGTGGGTGTGTTGTACACAAAACAATTGCATGCTGGGGCTAGACAGAGATTTTTCTATATAACTGCAGCATATAAAGCTTTTGCTTGTTAAAGCAAAATCCATGAAAATACAAACTTGCAGGCAAATCTTGCAAATATGTTCAAGTTGCACGCAGAGTTTTTGGTATTTCGTAGCTCCTATTAAGCCAAAAATAAAAAAAAGAAACAAAAACTGCAACCTAATGGGAAAAGAATACAATGCCCAACAAACAGAATGTAGCAAAGAATCTAACATCGATTACTATTTTAAATGTGTTTTTCATGCCAATTACTGGAATTTATGGCAATAGCAATTTAAAGGCATTTTCAGCAATATTTCTCTGTTTTTACTGAAAAATAAATACAATTTTGATATATAAGTGAGAAATTCACTGAGCTGCAATAAAAACATTTATTTTAAGCCCAATCTATGTTTATAAAATTAAATTAGTATAGGAATTTATGAAGCTTATGTAGTTGATGCCTCAATCAATTACACTAGGCAACACACAAATTGTATATTTGATCAGACCTACTTTTTCTGATACATATGGTGCCCCAGATGACGGAAAACCACTTTAAAATTTTTTATATGGTGAGACTTTTTTTTAAAAATTTTTTGAAATCTGGTATTTTTTTTTTAGCTTTTTTTCAGAGGCGAGACTGGAGATTTTAGCATTACTCGAGAATCTTACAGCCGATTTTCAAATAATTTACATTTTTCGAAAGCTAATGAATGGATCTATTAATCATACATATACTTTATTAAGTTTAAATTACTAGTTTTGCAGCTTTTTAATTTTGAATTTAGAAAATGATGATATTTTGTGCGGTATTTTTTACGATTTTTTTACTTTAAAATTCGAGGAAAAGTCGAAAAAAAATTATTTCGCTTTTCTCTTCTTTACTTTTACATAGTTGCATTAATTGGGCGTCATTTAAGATATGAATCTTTAAAATCGATGAAGAGACAACGAAATAACAACATCTTATAGCTAAATATGTTTTTGTCGACATTGACTATTTTTTTACTGAATGTTCTACGAAATTCGGTCTTTAGAGCACCGGGAATGCCGCCCGAACTTATTTTTCTGGCCTTTTGATTTAAGAATCACATAAATATATAAAAGGTTCATAATTAATGCAAGAACGACCGAATTAGGCGATGTTATACTCACAGTATATACGATTTTCGGTGGCTATGACCGTTGTCTGGCCCCCATATATAGATAAACAGTCATAAAACAAGAAATTAATTATATATGTATATTAATGTTTATTAAAAATATAATTTACTATTTGTTTCTTAAAATATATTGTATATGCACGAATATGAGCGCACAAGGTTACTCATTTTATATAGTATATTTTTGGAGCTCGTATTCCGATGAATGTCAGAACAAGAATGTGCATCAGTAATTGTGGTAGGGAGTTATATACCGATACTCAAAAATGGGTAGATGGCGTTAATATGTCCTTATCACCTTTACCTGTGTTCAAAATTAAATTCAATATTGTTTGTTGTTCAAATTCTCACAGGTAGTACTTTAGGTTGAATACGTGTGCCGATCAACAAACCTTCGCAGGTAATACTCACTATTTTAGACTCTATAAGTGTACAGGTGCACTAATGTGCAGACCAGTATCAGGTAGTTTTCGATAATATCAGAGTCCGATACCTGTACCTGACGAAAATTCTTCACATTGAGATAACAATCCTATAGTTCGAGGTAGCGGATAATTCTCTGGGCACCGAAACACTAATAGTAGAAGCGGGCACCTTTTCGCCAATATACCCGTTATGCGTTTCACCGGCAATTTTTCTGTGCACATGTCATTGACAGTATCAGGCCATCCACATGCGAGCATCCTCGCGAACATGCATGTCGAAAAAAAGAAAAGTATACTAAAAGAATACTACCATCTCCTCCACTAACGTCGAACAATTCGTCGAGCCGAGCCAAGTTCGCGCACCAGATCGCCTGTGGACGGCCTGTTAAACCGATGAATTTTATAGGCACATTTAAAAATGCCACTTCGGGCGTGTTTGTTTAAATGCTTATATTTCCGCCGTCTCTTTATCGATTTCTATGATTAATATCTTAAAAGACGCCCAATTAATGCAACTATGTAAAAGTAAAGAAGAGAAAAGCGAAATAATTTTTTTTCGACTTTTCCTCGAATTTTAAAGTAAAAAAATCAGTAAAAAATACCGCACAAAATATCATCATTTTCTAAATTCAAAATTAAAAAGCTGCAAAACTAGTAATTTAAACTTAATAAAGTATATGTATGATTAATAGATCCATTCATTAGCTTTCAGAAAACGTAAAGCATTTGAAAATCGGCTGTAAGATTCTCGAGTAATGCTTAACTCTGTAGGCTTGCCTCTAAAAAAAAGCTTAAAAAAAAATACCAGATTTCAAAAATTTTTTAAAAAAAAGTCTTACCATAGAAAAATTTTTAAAGTGGTTTTTCGTCATCTGGGGCACCATATGTATCAGAAAAAGTAGGTCTGATCAAATATACAAAAAAAAAGCTAAATTTTGTTACCTAGTGTTATTGATAGATTAATACTGAATTTTACTTACATTTATATAATAATTTGTATTTCATTGTTTCTATTGAAATTCGTGTATATTATTACTTGAAGTAAGCAATTAAATATAAATTATGAAATTAATTTACCTAAGCTATCTACAAAAATTAAATAAATTACTCACATTATCACAACAAATTGCTTTAAATTGTTTAAATCAATGTTGTTTAATTAACTCAAACGGTGTTATCATAATATGACAGTATCAATTTACGGTAAAGCAAAGAAGTGCTTAAAGTTGCCCTGATTACGGGTTAGACAACAAAATCGTAATTAAAAAAAATCATTATTTATATTTGTGGTGTCAAGCACACTCGTGTTATATGGTTTTTAATAATTAATTTTAAGCACAAAAAACGTTGCTTTGATGCGACCAAAGTGTTAATAATTTATTCCGTCCAAATTGACATTGCATAAAAAAATATATGCATAAACCGCAATTAAAGTGAACAATTAAGTGTAAAAATTCAAATGCATAACATATAATGTGACTATTTTGACAAGAGACTGTTAATTTATTTTAAATATCTGGCTTAATGTCGAATGACAAGCCTGTTGAATTGTTTTCAGCAACTTTAAAGCTTTCAACTCGTTGATGAACTTCCAGAATATTTAGTTACCTTTTTGGGGAAATACGCCCAAGTAAAACAAAAACAAAACATTTTCCATGAACTTTTGCACTCCTAATTGACTTTGAAGTGCTTTTGCGACGATTAACTCGAAAGTATCTCACAGATACACGGGATGCCGCTGTGGTGCCGCTTACACCTACATATGTACGCGTTTACCCACGAAAAATCGCTTTATATGCCACACATAAACACACACACATAAGTATACAAATTTTGTTAAGTTCATTTAAAGTTCTGAGCCTCCTCTGAGCGGCAGCTTTAAATTTTGCCACGCGAAAAGTTACTACTTCCCTTTTGCCTGCGTGCGCCCTTTCGTGCAGTCAGCAGCTTATGGGCTAAATTTAAAACCTGCATGCCACTTACAGACACAGACACAGATACACACACACACACACACACACATGAACAAGCAACTTACATATGTTATTATCGCACAAACTCGCAAATTTTCGCCGCAGCAGCTCAGGCAACGACTCCCAAATGTATGCTACGTTTTTCAGCATTTTTCTTGCTGCGCTGACTTTGCGCAGCGCTTCGCTGCTCTGCGCTGCGTCGCTGTCCCCCAAAGGACGCTCATACTCAGCATATTTATGCTGCTGGCTGGCAGGACTCGTTGGCCAGGACTTGCTGCTGCTGTTGCTGTTTGTTTTGCAGCTCGTTGACATTTGATGTCACTGTGTCACCGGCATAAAAAATTAAAAGTATAAAAATGATGCAGACCCCATGCCACCAGGACCAAAGTGAGTGAGCGGGCAAATCGCTAGCATTATATGCGTAATAAAAACTTGTGGTCGGCCTCCAGCCTCCTGCCCCCAGTTGACCTTTTCGTAGCACTCTCAACGTCCGCAACTGAAGCCGACATGACTGCAGGGTGTGAGGTGTGGGGTAAGGGCCAGTTTATTGTGTTGTTTGCGCTTTGCCAGCTGCTTTTTGTACTCTATATAATGTTGGGTATTATCCCTATAGCAACTATTTCGCAATAATAATTAAAATTTAAAGGCAAAGTTAAAGACAGTAACTATGTTAAATTGGATACAAAGCAAGTTTAAGAAAGGATTTTAGTTATATCAAACTAAATGAAGAAGGAGTCAATTCTTAAATTGTGTGTTTAATTGAAAGTGAAGCAGAAATAAGGTAGCTTGACAGGCTTTGTAAATTAGATAAGGTTTTTTAACAGCCAACTGTTAATTAAGTCAGCAAAATATATGATTAATTTAACTACTAGTTAATGAGAATACTTGACAATATTTGACTATATATTATTTTACATTTTACAGATATTCTACAATAAATTATTCTGTTTACAAAATTTAATTTGGATACTAACTATTTTTTATTTAGAATAAAATAATAGCAGCTATATCTAAAAAATTAACTTATTTTTATTAATTTTATTTTTCATAATTTTTTGAGTATTTCGTTAAGTAGAATATATTCATGCAAAGGCCGAATTGTGTATTAAGTCTAGAATATCCAATGGAATAAATAGGACACTTTATTCCTTTGCTTTAAGAATTAAAAAAAAAAATTTGTTCATAATACTAGACAATTTGAATCTTTAATTTTAAGCCATAAAAATGTAACTTAACAAATTTCAATTAAATTGTATATATCGTAAAAATGCTGTTAATGCCAACTTGTAATAATTTCAAAAATGCGAACTAGAACTATAAATTCAATTGTAAATAATTTCAAAGATGCAAACAAGAACTATAGATTCAATTTTAAATCAAGTTTAATCCGCAGATAAATTATTTAAAAAAAACAATTGAGTAACTTTATTAAATTAAGTTTGATTTAAAATTTTCGCATAATAAAATTTAAGCTTTTGCAGTTTTTGTTTACACCAGAATTAGTCACCATGCAGAGCTTCTATTATTTTTTTCTCTGCAGATAATAAATCTAGTTTTATAAACCAATGAAAAGATTTCTCTGTGTATTGTATGAAAGAGTACACGTCTTTCGACTGGGTACATTAAAATTTTAATTTTTGTTTTTTAAAGTTTCCACACTCAAGGCTGAGGGGCAACCGAGACCCGCATTGGGGCAACTGGCGGTCTGTGCGTGACAGACGTTTGCTCGGCTGTCACACGGTCCTCGGCAGCTTTCTTTGTTTCTCCTCATACCCTCCGCGTCCCTCTCGTGTCTGCCTCTCCGCCTGTACCTGCTGGCTATGGGCGTTACGTCTGACTGTCTGAATGTCTGAGTGTCGGACTGTCAGTCAACAAGTTAGTCATTTGCTGTATCAAAAATAAAACGCAAATAAAAAACTTTTACGACATATTTATCTTTTCTGGCGTATCTGTCGAGCGTCCTTCCTGCCCATTTTACTCTCTGACTGGCTGACTGACTGACTGACTGAGCTGAGTTTGTGTGTGTGTTTGTGATGAAATATATATTTGAAGGTGCATAAATGTTGATAAGACGAAAGACACACAACATCCGTACACCCGCACAACCACACACCCCATCCACATACTCGGAGCACTCAACTGCGTGATGTATCGTTTGTTTTACATGGTCAGGCAAAGTTACAAACGGCAGATTCGATTTGTCACCATCAACATAATGAAAAACAATCAGCAAAAGTGGCAGACGGCAATTGAAGATTGATACTGATTTTGCTGACTAAAGCTAAATATCATTTGTTAAGCCATATATAATCGCAAAAGATTAGTTAAATAGCTCGAAAACTGCCGCTACAGGCAGATATTTCCAACAAATTGATAATTACAATCGAATACAATACAAGATTTGCATACAAATCTAACCTTAAGTCAACTGCCATGCTAGGAATTTTAAAAGGTTTTCAGAGCTCACTTAAAAGCTGTTATCACATCATTATCACCGCATAAAAATATATTAAGTGTACCAAGTAAATAAATACTTTCACTTTATAACCATGATTCGCTTTAAATGACATTTATTCTTGTTGTTTTTGTTGTTCTGTCATTGCTTCAAATTTTTCGAGTATTGGACAGGATATTTTGGGCTGGCGCTGTTCCAAATCGTTCGATCGAAAATAACAACTGCATTCCTGCCCCTGACCAGGACCTTGGCACTGTAACTGCCATGTTGCAACATATGTTGCTCATGATGCTCGTCTGCAAATGGTGCAAATGTGCCTTAACTTCCTTGAATTGCTTGGGAATTTGCTAACCATATGTTAGTAGCATAATATCCGATTCGAATATAAAATAATAACGATGATTTCTTGGCAGAACACTGTTATCGTTGGCTTTGACTTGAGCATCATTTATTGGTTACAACAACTTGTTAGAAGTGAGAATTAAACATTGCATTAAAAAAAGTGTTATGATTTACAAAGCTTGTAATTAATTCAATACTTTACTAAGTAAACACTGTCTGATTTTTCGTATTTCTATTATTATCAAGAAAAACATGCTACAACAAACAGGCATTTTGAGCAATATTTTTCTGTGTTTACTGTAAAATAAAATTTTGAAATTCAATGAGCTGCAATAAAAACATTTATTTTATGCGGTCTTCAAGTTAAATTAAATTAAAAAGGGTATAGGATTTTATTCAGCTTATGTAGTTGATGCTTTAATCAATTATTACTAGTTTAACACTGCATTTTACTTATATTTGTAATAATATGTATGTTCTCATTTCTATTTAAATTCTTAAACATTTTAATTTATAGTTAGAAATTTAACAAAAATTATGAAATTAATTGACCACAAATTTTAATATAAATTGAACAAAGAATTATTACTCGCTTTATTACAACAAATTGCATAACAAGTATTTAAATCAATGTTGTTTAATTATTTCAAACGGTATTATCATAAAATGACAGTGTCAATTTACCATAAAGCAAAGAAATGGCTTAAGTTGCCGTGGTTACGGGTTAGACAACAAAATCATCATAAAACAATAAAATCATTATTTTTATTTGCGGTTTTTCATAACTAATTTCAAGCTCTTTTCAATGCACAAAAACATGCAGATTAAATTCAATTAGTTAACTACTTGGTTCGTTGAACAAAAGATCAATCATGCCTTAACAGTAGCTGGAGCAAAGAATTTTCTATGAGTTCTGGAATTTTTAGCATGGCACTTATGGGATTAGATGACGGCATAAGATAATAGCCAATAATCCGCTCAATATACTAACAGATCTACTAAGAGCATTTCGTTGGCTGTAAAGTCATCTTAACAAACTAAACATTATCTAACTGAAAAACTTACTAACTAAAAGTGCAAAAAGTTGACCCTGCCAAATTTTGGACAGTCGTCATTAAATATTCTGGCATAATGGACTCAATTAAAAGTTTTTTTTTATAATTTATAGATTTTAATTCTTCCTTCAATATTATAGTTGAGAACTGATATTAATAAATATATATTAAATATTAATTATAAATCATTTTACATTCAGCTTTATTTAATTTACTTTTAATATTTTGGATTTAGGAATGAAATTCCTTAATATCTTATTATAATATTAGATTTGGTATATTCTCATAATAATATTAAATAATATTTACAAATCAGTTTACATAAAGTTCTCTCAAAATCCACTATTGATATTTGAAATATGTTAAAACTGCTTCTTGAAAGTAAATTCCCTAATATCCTATTTATAAATGAACATATATACTATGTATTACTTACTTATCCCAAATTCTAAGCCGACTTAAACAACTTCTACACATGCCTCGCTCAGGGCTCGCCTCACTTTCGTTCCTGCCGTAGGCCCTATTAAAAGATGGATATTATATATATTTTTTTTGGCTCTAGTTTTATGGTCCCCCCCATAATGTGCACGGAGGTACCCATACCAAGGGTGTCTTAAAGCTCAACAATCGTGCTAATGGGCCGTACTCGTCGTCATCGTAGATGGTATATGGTCTATGGTCTGGTATGCCAAAGTTTTTATTTGTTATTATATACTTTGGCGTGTCAAATAAACATCACACATCTACGTACATGAAACATGTTTTATATGCAAGTTCTCTATGAGAGTCCTGCTTGAGTGTATGTGTGGGTGTGTGTGTGTATGTGTGTGTATGAGTTTCTACGTGCTGTGGTTGCGCACTTTTTAAAGGTTAGAGGCATGAGAACACCAGAATGTGTGAGCCCGTGTGTGACTGCGGCTCATTTGCATGAATTGTCGCAAGCTTTTAGGCGAACTTCACCGTTTGAGCTGTTGGAGTTTCAAATAAGGCGACAATATGAGACACACTGGGACTAGAGAGCAATAAAATTAAATGAAATTAAATTGAAAAAATATCATAATTTAGAAAAGGTCTAAATTAAGAAATAATACACAGTTTATCTATATTTATAAAACTTTCAAGCTTGCTGACTGTTTGGCAAGGCAAGAACAGACTAAGCGGTAGAAACTAGAAATCTGAAGCTTTTATCGTAGCTTCCTCTTCTATCGTAGATTGGTACTGTGAAAAAATTTTCGCAAAAATATCAAAATAAGTGGGTTGAAAATTATTTGGAAAAAAAATTTATTTTAGTTGGTGCATAGAAACGCACGCCGGGAGAGCTAGTTACGTATAAGTATTTATTCCTAGCATATTCTACAAATTAAAGTTAGCTTATGAAACCATTTAAGAAGAAACCGCACACTTTTTTAACTTGTAGCATTATATATCCGGCTTAACCATTTCTATTATATATTAATCTTATCTTTATTATTTATTTACAAGTATTAAAATCATTTTATAGATCACACGTATCTCATCTGCTTTTTATCACCATTCAATTATACATAGATTGTTGTACTCTATCTTAATTTATTTAATAAAAGGTTTTAACTTATTTTTTGCCACACTGTGCCATTGAAATTCGTCTTTTGATGGTATTCTTAGCTCTTGGGCAGGGGCTCCGTTAATTTTATGCCATTCCATTCGCTCTAACGTGCGATTTATGCTAAGCAGCGACAAATAAATAAATGCCTGGGCCAAAGGTGTCTGACAGAGCTGTCCTAATGAGCGTCTTTATATGCCATGCTCCATTAATTCCAACAGCTCCAATATGAATTAGAAAATGTGCCATTTCAAATATGATTTTACATCAATTGAGACAATAAATGAGCGTACTTCCATGCCAGCTTATTTATTGTACATTTTTAAAGATTTATTTAATATTCCCTCTTATTTAATATTCTTGCATTGAAATTTTTAAAGTCAATTTTTATTCACTTCAAAAGTATATATATATAAAAGTATACTCGCAAAGATAAAAAATTATGAAATATTTATTTTTCCACGGCAATGTTCCCATGGTCGACGAGGTAAATAAATTTATTTATATTTGTTTATTGAGTTTTTCTTTAACGGTGCTTTTAAATGTAGCTTGAACACGGTGCACACCATTGATTTATTTATCGATTTTTTTTTCTCATTTTTTCAACAGAAAAGTAATTAAAACTATGAATACTTATTTAATATACTTTTGGAGGTCACTTGTGGAACAGTTATTAACAGTAAAATCTATAATGGCCTTAAAAAGTGTTTATATCAGCTGTCTGATGTAAAACACTTTCAGACAAATTTGTTCCATAGATTGTACACACATGATATTAAATATTTATTTGCATAATTATTTTAGTTTTAAATGTTTGTGATTTGATAAACGAGATGGTTTTACACACTTCTAAAATATCTTCACTTTATTATTATTTTTAAAATATTCTCTGAACAAATGGAAAATTTGTACGTGTTTGATCTGCTGTTGTACACCAATTAAAATGCTAAAATAAAAATAAAAATTGTTACATTTTCAACTGAGTTGCACAGACAATTTCATAGCAATCAAACATTTTATAATGGGTGACACTCTACAATTTATGATTTTAGAAGTGCTGTCCCAGGGGAGTTGGTTGGTTATTTAAATTATGGAGGCAAACAGCACTGAAATAAATAATTTTTCTAAAATTTGTGATATTATTTCCATTTGTTTACAATACTCTTAGTATGTTATGTTTACATTTTCTTATAATATGAAGATATTAGTCAACAAATTAAGAGAGGTATTAAAGGTTCAAAAAATGTTTTAAGTCAATTTAGTGAAAGTCCTAGAATTGCTGAAGGATCAAATACAGAAAATAAATTTTTTATCATTTTCAATTACTTCTCCTAACAGAAATAATTTTTTTATGAAGGCAGTTCAACATTTTGCATTTAAACTAAAATGCTAAAAGTAACTCGAAGTGAAAAGTTTATTTTAATAGTTTAGAATGCTTCAATTTACGTTCAGGAAAGGCAAGACTGTTAAAAGTAAGCAAAGTAAAACAATTTTACAAGGAAATATATGAATTTATTTATTTGTATATATCTTTTTTATTTTTCTTAAATAGTGTTACCAAAACCGACCAAATAAATATATAAATAAATATATTTCAGTAGAATGCTTTCAACTCACAGGCTTTTACTTATGTTCCACTTAAATTAATAACATTCAAACCTTTAATTTCTTAAATCGACAATTTTATATTTTATACTTGAAAATTAGTTAAATTTGATAACTTTTTTTAATACCGTCAGTTATTGACTTTTCAATTCGGAAACCGGAGTTAAATAAATTAAATTTTCTGTGACTCCATTACACTTTTTATTAAAAATATTTCAAATTGAATCAGCTACCTTCTACTTTAAAAATGAATTTTTTTTTAAATACTGTAGTAACTATTTTCCCGTTTTATATCTTTTTTTTATAGCATGCACCTGTACCTAGCTCTGATCTCGTGTCTGGTGTGCACAGCCCATTGCTGGCAATTTGATGGCGGAGGCGGTGGTGGTGGCAGAGGAGTGGCTGCTGTTGTGGGTCAAAGGATGCATCGGTTGCCCAGGAATACGGCACGCGCATTGGCACGTGGTCCGCCGCCGGCAAGAGGATCGGCCGCACTGCTTGGAAGCCAGCAGCAGGATGTGCTATATGCGTGTCCACTCAATTCGATGTGCCAGTGCGCCGGATTGCCAAACGAGACGTCCACGCTGATTGAGATTAATTGCAATGAGGTGGCGCTCTACAAGTTTCCAGGTAAGTAATCGGGGAAGCAGCTGCTGCTTCGATGCTCGCGGCTGCTGTCAATACGTCCTGCGGCAAGAGCAGCTGCAGCTGTGGCAGGACCAAACTTATCTCGTTTTATTTATGTGGCAAATATTTTTGTTGGGCTGCGCTATAAATTGTCTCACCCACAACGACAAAGTGACAATACCAGTTGCTGGTTTCCTCTCCCCTTCCCCTTCCCAATCCCAATCCACATTTCACATTCCCAGTTACCAGTTGCCACTTGTCCTGCGTCTCGGTCTCTTGTTACCGCCCGGAGCGAAATGTAATTTTTTAATGAAGCTTCAAACTGCTTTGTCCTGGGCCAAACAACATTCCGAGTGCTGTGTACCCACAACAGAATTAAATCTTACATTTAAGTTTCCCAATTAGTTGTAAAAATAAAGTTTTTTGGTTGTCCTGTTTGCCGTCTCCTTGCCCATCGCCCCATCTCGCCTGCATTCTGGTGCCCTTCACTGCGGCTGGCACAAAGTTTTTAACGATTGCTGTGGCAAATTCCACGCTAATTTTGTAGTTTTTAAGTAATGAATGGCAAGTTTTGTGCTTCATTGTCATTTCAGTGCCATTTCCCATTCTCTGCTCCCCCAACAAGTTGCCTTCTTGTTGTGTTGTTGTTGTCTTGTGCCAAAATATTGCCATTACCATCAACTGCTGCAAAATGCAAACAACGACCACGCCACGCCCCACGCCCGTCCCCCACCACACCACACTGCTGTTTTTGCAAGTTGCGGCATAAAGTTGCAAACGAAACTGTTGACTGGCAACACACACAAATATTGCCCAGACACTGGCAACAAAATGTGGCACAGAGGCCAGGCAGCTGTCAGATATGAGGGTTTGAGCTATTGAAAAGTTTTCTTGGCTTACAATTGCCCTGGGTTTGGCTTTGGCATCAGACATATTTCCAGATATCCGCATTGCCAATCTATCAGCCACAATGCTCAACAAATTCTAAAAATTTTACTTACAACGATATTATTATTTTTTTTATATTTTTTTTTTTTACAAAATTTACATTTATTGCTTATTGGAAAATTTGCTTCAGCAAATATTCTTTTTGCATTGTTTTATATACAATGTTGATTTTGAGAGTTTGTTTTTGGTTTTTTTTATTTTTCTTAATACAAATTGTGAAATGCTCAGCACATGTTGTGACCCAATGTATAGCTTTGGTCATCTATCCATCAGTCTGTTTCTATGCAGACAAACACAGCTGACACATTTAAATGAGAATTTATTTCAATGTTGAAACAAATAATTATACCCTAAAAATCTATAAACATAAAAATCTCGAGTCACAGTGTTTAAGGTAACACTCTTCCGACAAAATAAATAAAAAACAACGAACATCCGAAACAAATACAAAGTGTCCGACTCGGATATGCGGTCCATACTTCAAGATAAATTAATTAAATTCAATAAATGTAATAATTGTTAGTTTAACAATTTGTCTCTTCTATATTTCATTTAGTGATTAACATTGTTGAAATTTGTGGTGTTCCCGTGGCCTGAAATTCTTGCATTCTCTGTGGCATTCGGTTTGCATTCTCCAAGCGCTGTTTATTGAGCATTACAACAATTACAATCTGCTCTTCAAAATATATTCAAACAAATGTCTCACTTGAATGCAATTTATGTCTTCCACGTCGTTGAATTGCATTGAAGAAATTGCTGCTGCCGAAAACTTTTGGCAATTAGCAATTCTAATGTGGAAAAAAGAGCTGAGGCAGGCAGTCGCCCAGAGAAAACACTTTGCTTGACAGTCTGGCTAATTGCGTGCCACGCCCATTAAAACGCCCACAGCCGGACATTGTAGAGCTGGGCAGCTGGTGGTGCATGTGGTCAGAATTGAAGGGAGGGGTCTGCCACAGGCATGCCTGGATGCAGGATGCAGGATGCAGGATGGAGGACAGAGAACGTTGGTGCTGGTATAACAGACATTGCATACTTTTCAGCGCACACGCAAAAATACATAGAACTATGCAGCACGGCTAAGGCTGAGGGGTAAGGCCCCGAAGGCACAGGGGAATTGCAACAACGATGACAACGACTTGAAATTCATTAAAAATTCCAAAATTTGTGTTGCCAAAAATATGCAGCAGCAGCGGCAAAACAGTTGGGGCAGAGGGAGCTGAAGCAGAAACATCTGCCAGACCAAAAACGAATGTGTCAGTTGAGAGAAATTCTTTTTAGTCCATTGTTCGGCAATGTACGCAATTTAAAGTTAAATTTCTATTGTGTTGCTCGTAAATGATATTTAAGCCAAAAATGTGCAATTTAGATTTATTTTTAATGTTTTCTGGTCATTTTCACGCTTGGCCAGGGCTGCTGATGCGCCCCCAGGGAATCAGCTCCATGGCATCCATGTGCAACGTTCGATTCGGCCACAATTTTCATGCTGAAACTATTTCAAGCAAGTAAAACAGAAAATGAACGAACAAACCAAGCGAATGGCAGGCAGTTCGCCCAGATGCCGCTCGTTTCCTGCTCCTGTCATCCTTTTAGCTGCTGCTGCTGCTGGTCCTTCTTCTGTGGCACAGGACACCAAAGTATATGGATATAAATGAAGCCCACACTTTCTTACTGCCGACTTCCTGAATGAATGCCCCAGCCAAAACAATAACTTTTCAGCTGACGTAATCTTCATCAGCACACATACGCTCCCAGGGCGAGGGTGAGAATTGAAAGCTACACTTGACTTAGTGAGGATGCCCTACAAGGTGGGGCCTATGAGTTTTGTAATATAGTTTACAATAAAGAGCTCCATAACATTAAAGTTAATATAAATTTTCTCTGTGAATAGAAAATGATTGAAGTTCTTAATCCTTTTTAGTGTAATATTAAAAAAAACAGAAAAATTCAATATGAGTAAATTATAAATATTTTAAACGTGAAAATAATGGCAAAGAGGAGAAAATGTGTCTAATTTTATTTTGAATGGTAAAATTTGATATTTCTCTTTTATCTGCATTATTTATTATTTTTTAGCATGCCTTCTATTGAACTAATTTTTTTTTTAAATCCATTAATAGCAGAATTATCAACCATGTATTTAATTTCAATTTTAAACGTTGTGATAGCATTGTGTTATTTAAAGTATAATAAATATATATTTTTGTTTTTATAGATCAGATATCTCTTTTAATAAGATATGTTTATCTATGTTAGGTAAAATAATTTCGACTTATTTAAGCCACAACAATATTCCTTTAAAGCAGACCATATAGAAGTGATTTTTAAATTAACAAAACTAATGTTTACATAAACATCGTAAATTCTTTTTATCTTTTAGTAAAATTAATATTTTATTTTTTAAGCATAGTCTAAATATTTGCATTTGTACAAGTAAATATTTTGTTGCGCTCTCAAAAGCCTTTTTAAGCTCAAATTGATATTAATATATTTTATTATAATAATACTATTTTATTTAACCATGATATGCATGCAGCCTGTTTGTGCATTAAAGTCAAATTGCAAACAAACAAAGCCTTTTGATTAAAATGCATAAATAATGTTATTTTATGTATGGAATTGATGCATTTTGACAAATTTGAGTAGCCAAAAGAGCAAAATATATTGCAATATTAATTTGCAATGGTTTTGGGCTAGTAAATATGGCTTGAATTATATGGACACTCTTTCATTCTGTCATTTTATGAATTGTCATATTTATATATATACTCGTAGTAGTATTTTTTGCAGAGTATGGTCCCTTGGACCATGTCCTGGCAACGTGCCTCTTCCTGTTCAGTACAATTCAGTTCGCTTGTTGTTGTTTATTTTTTTATTTACTTGCTTTTGGCGAGTTGAATAAACACTTGGCAAGTGACGCAAACGAGTGGCAAGGGGCGCTGCGAAGGCAAGGATGGAAATGGCGACGTTGCCAGCAAAAAGTAAATAAATAAATATGCTCGGCATTTGTCAGAGAATTGACTTGAGGCCATAAAATACAAGCCAACGTACGATGGACATACAACTGCCACCAACTGCCGTTCACTAACCAAACCTAAGCCCCTGCCCCTCTTAGCCCCAACTCCAGTTCTAGCTCTAGCTTCAGCTCCGGCTCCAACCCCGAATCCTCACCAGGCCTTCGGCTATAGCTAGAAGTTTATTAACGCCATATGTTATGTGTTGGTCGTCTACTCATAACAGCAATAGCAGCAACAACAATAACAACAACAACAACAACAGCTGGACACAGCTTAGATATGCACACACCAACGCACAACACACACACCCACACACAACAATAGTTTGAGCAAGTTGCCGTCGTGCATGGCCAATACGATTGCCACGTTTGTTGGCCGTTGCGCGTGTCAACAGGGCGTATGATTAATATTGTATTAATATGCGATATGTAATTAAGATGTAAGCTGTTTGTGTATATCGCCGTTTAGTGACCAAGTGTGTGGGTGTATGCGTGTGCGTGTGTGTGTGCATGCGTGTTCTTAACTAAATATTGCAAGTTATTTTAAAGCTTCTTCGATTTCAACTAAATTCCAATAAAATGTATTGTGCAATAAAAAAACAATTTTGCAATTGCTAAGACCACAGAGACCATTATAACTCACAGCAGGAACGAAAATAAGATTAAATACCTTAAAGAGATACTAATTTAATCAACAATAACTAAACAATAGAATCTTTCACACCTAATCTCAAATTTTCAATTTAATGTTCACAATATTCCAGTCCAATTTAAGTTAAATTTGATTTATCGTGCTTAAAATATTTTTTCTGCCGATTTATTTCTATGATAAGCACATACATACATAGTAAATTAATTTAAATATAAAACTTTGTCATAATATTTGAGCACAATGAAAATTAAAATTTTAATGTTTGGTTTATATTGGAAAAATATGTGTATTGTGAAACAAAAAAAACAACAACTGACATTTTGCATAGAAATATATAATTCTTGTGTTTTGCTAATTTTTAAATTTGTCGTTTTGTGCAACAAATATGCAAAATAAGCGACAGACTGTTGCCTGTTTGTTAAATTAAATAAATATTTTGAATTCAGTTTCAGTTGGTTGTGAAATAATTAAAAGCCGTGCGGAAACGAAACACTTTTGGTAATGGATAATAATTAATTTTTTATATATGTTATCTAAATAAGTTAGTCAATTAGATGTTGCTGAATGCAAAAAGCAAAATGGCAACGGCTAGATAAATTATGTGCCATCGTAATTGTCGAATAATTGTTTAAGTGCAGTCAACTGTGCGAATAACTGTTGAAATGTTCATGGTCAAATCAATGACAATCTGACAATCTGCAGTCGCATTTCACTTTGACTTTTCCCGAAACATACACGGCCTGTCCATGCATATTGCATGTGATGTGCCATTGCAATGGTATACAATATCTGTGTCCGTATTTTGAAAGCCGTCAGGCAACCAGCTAACTAAAAATAACCAAAAGTGAAATTGAGAGAAGAAAAAATACAAGTTCGCAACAAACAAAAACCAAAAACCAAGCAAAACCGAACCAAACTTAACCAAACCAAACCGAACCAAACCAACAAAAAACAGAACTGACAATTCACGTAAAAAATTTTCAATTAAAAGCGAAAAGTGCATTTTCATGTTGCACGTCAGTTTTCTACCGGATACGGCTGCGGCTACGGCTGCACTCATTCCTCATCGAGGCATAGCACTCGAAAAAATGTTTTTGTTCATTTTACACCCTGTATCCATTAAAATCGGAAAAGGGGCTTATGAAACTGTGCAATAGTTTGCAACAGGCATGGGGAGTTATCCTCGATTCCTTAAAGTATATATATTCTTGATCGTCATGAATAGCCAAGTCGATCTAACCCTTGCCCCTTTTATCACTGCAATTCGATTAAAACGTTGTAGTCTCAATTATATTTTTTAAATATATTTATATACGTATATATTTTAATTTAATGCTCATTTTAATAACTCATCAAATTTTCTTTACGATCGGAAAATAAACACCGAAGTTATTTTAGAAAATAATTTTTCATGCGCACAAAAACATGTTCGTTGAAATGCTTGATCTTGAAATTTAGATTTGCACTGCTTGAATTGAATGACACACAATTAAAGTATTGATTTTTGCCCATCTAGGACTGGGTACAGCGTATCCTGTAGTCGGATATACTCGACTTTAGCATTCTTACTCGTTTTTGTCTATGTGCGTGGTGGGCGGATGGTAGCTTAGGCGTGGCCAGGAATGTGTCCCATTGCCGCTTGCTTGAGGTAAGGTCATAAGGCCATAATTTAAGCTGACAAGCATGACATGGAAATTCCCTTTGGAGAGCCTTTTCGTATAATCAGGCTAAAACACATGGTCACCATGTGTGCAGAAGCGCCAGGCGCCTGCTCGGGTTATGACTGCTCCTCCGAGAGCTGCGGGCACACTCTAAGGACCTTGTCGCTATTGTTAATTAACACATGCTCAACGAATCGCAAATTAAATGCGACACTCATGATTCCCCAAGGTCCCAGTTACAGTTGTAAAACCCGTAAAACTATTTGTAACGAGGGCCTCTTGAAAAGTTTAACTACATTAAAAATAAAATGTTCAAAAATTCAAAAATTTGTATTAAAATTATTTATTGTTGCGGAGAGGCTGAGTTCGGACTGTTACCTAAAAAGAATTGTATTAATAGTAGCATTCATTTATTATAATAATTTAAACATTGTTAATGGTTAATGTTAGTAGTGGAATAAATTAATAAACCAATTGGCTTATGAACAGCCTATAAATTACATCATCTGTCCAATTCACCGCGAGAATCCTTGCTGTTCGGCATCCTTTTATAATAGTTATAATATATCAAGTCCTAACACCTTCGATAAATTAAGTGTTCTGTATAAATTGCCTCTGCTATGTTACTTTTCTTTTACGTAAGCACAGACACAGCTTCAATTTTTTCCGTTCCACAACTCCTTCATTTTCAGGACTGTCACAGGATCTGTTTTGGCAAAGTGCAGTGCTTTGAGCTCAGTTTGCATTGAACAGAGTGCAATGTAAATGTACCATGTTGTGATAAGAACACAAAATCTACTTTAGATTGGCCATTTACAAGACAATTTCAATGTCCTTTGACAAGACAATGGACCAAATATGTGTGAGTTCTTTGACACAGGACTCAGCAATGTACAGCTCTGACCGTGTTCTAGAATGTGTTGGTTTCCAGTACAGATTGTATTGCAGTCGGGCTGCTTTAGAACATCTAATTGATAATAATTGTTATGCCCGAAATATCTATTTTAAATGTAAAACAATATTCCTGATGCTTGCCAGCACAATGCAAAATTCGTGTTGATATTTTGAGCTATTCTGAGCAAATTGTATTAATTAATGAATCTCAGCTATAGATATAGATTCATATTTAGGTCGAATAAAGTCTATCGAATATAAAGTCAGTTGGATTGTCTATAAATAATATATTGCAACTTAAAAGTGATTTTTCTTGTCCAAGGCTGAATAATAGCCGTAAATAGAAATCAAACGTTTCAATATGAATAAAAAAAAAACAATATAGCTCATTGCTTTTTCTTTCTAAATTTAATTTGAATGATATTTATTGAATGCATGTACATTATAAGCACTTGGATTACATGTATTTCTTATAAGTATATTATTTTCTAAAGGCTAAATACGTTTTTATAAGTCTCCTCGCATGCCAATCAAGTCAAACTGTCTACGCCATGTTTGTTCACAAGGATGTCATTCTTCGAAAATATAAAAAGTGCCTTTTTAAATTGCTTTGGTCGTTGTCCTATTATGGCGGGGTGTCCGGAAAACGGAAAAAGCGCATAAAAATCAAAGTCCTGCCCGTCGGGTCTAGTCTCTAGCCTCTGGCATGCTCCCACTCGTCCCATTGCTCCCCCTCTCTTGTCCATTGTGTGGAGCAATGGTTCGCTGATGACCCATTTGCTTTAACGCGCCTGCTATCAAACTGCCAAAACAAAAGCCATCATCGTTAGCCTCGGTCCAGGGCAAACGGGCGGAGTGAGCATTGTTCCTCCGGGTTATGGGAAACGCTTCAAATGCCGTTTAAAATCAATTTGAATGATGAACTGGCGGGCAACGCTGCAAGGCAGCGATACTTTCGAGTCTCCCGCCCGATGTATGTACATCAATATAGCCCACATCCAAATCTATATACATATATCTAAAAATTCTCTCCCTCTCTCTCTCTCTCCTTTCCACAGAGTTCATACACAGCAGCGTGCGTTATATCGAAATGTCCAATACACATCTGCAGAGTGTCGATGATGAAACATTTCAGGGACTTCGATTAAAGACACTGAAGCTAATCGACAATGAACTGCAGGACATATCCGAGCGCAGTTTCAGGTGAGTGAAGGTCAACACTTGGGAAATGGAAATGGGGGATTATTTTAGGTGGTAGGGGGAATGGCAGCCACTGGCATTTGTGATTAGGGTTATCTCATAAGTGCTGAGCCATGATGATGCAGTCTGCCCAATGTACATACGAGTATGTGAATACATAGTATGTGCTGATGATGCGACACTTTTCCAGGCCTATTTATATGACCGTTATGTGCGCACTTTTTCACTTTACAGCAGAGTCTGTCTGTGTGTGTGTGTGTATGTGTGTTTATGTGTTTGTAGTGCAAGTGCTTTATAGATGTATGTATGTTTGTATACTCATACATACTATATATATTTTACAACATAAAACTGCAAGTTGTAAAAAAGGCGTAAAATTAAGTTTAACAAACGGCTGGCAAAGGGTATACGCTTGCGGGGCGGAGTGCAGGCAGTGTTTCGGGGAGCACTCGCGCTTAAAATGCAGGCAGGAAATGCAAACTCACATGGCGAACACACAACACTACACACACACACACACACACTCATACACAAACACACAGCCGGGTAAAAGAAAAACTTTCAAGCGCTATTTGTTTGAGTGTAAATAATCACAAAAAATAAAGAAGCAGATGTAAAGCAAAATACAACACAACGAAGAATAAATACGCTTGAATTGCAAAAGATTTTAACAGTAATTACAAAAATACAGATGCCAAATAGAAAGAGAAACAACGCATGAAACTAATGAATAAAAAGAAAAAGAAAACCAAGTGAATTATATTTTGTTGATATTCCTTAAATTAAAAGCAGTCAAGACAAAGCAAACAAATATTATTGAAAAACTGTCTTTACCTATTAAAATAAGGTCAAATAGAAACTGAAGAAAGCTTTAATATCTAAAGAAAAAAAAAACCAGAAAAGAGGAAAGGACCTTTAAACTGTGGCTAAGGTAAACTTTATAAAAATCCTTAACACTTTAAATTTTAATCAATATTTTATATGTAAGCAAAGTAAAAATTGTCAGATTTCATTACGTAAAAAGCTTTTTTATTTTAACAGTTCTTTGCACTATCAACAGGCAGATTGTTTGCACGCTATTAGATTATTATTATTATATTTATGTATATCTCTATCATTTTTGAAAAAGTGTTTATTTAAAAATTCCTGAATTATGGACTAAAAAAGCCATTTAACCTAGCTTGACTTTATTTAATTTATATGATTTTAATGTGGATGAGAGACGTTGTGAAATAATATATATATATATGTATGAATATCCCCAACTTCTGATAACAATGACGAATTTATAATTTTCCATTTCAAAATTAAAATTTTACAAACAGTGAATACTATCGATAATACCGATGACAACACTGTGTCCACTAGTTTATGATTACGTTTAAATTTATAATTAGCTTAATAGTTTCACAAGCTTTATTTGTAGCATTCGGATATACCACAATTTTGTAGGTCGTAAGTCATAATACCCTTTAAAGGGTTATAAACCAAAAGCGGGAGAAAAACGGACTCGAAATATGCATGTAGTGTAATACAACGAATACAAGCACATATTTCGTCAGCTTTTTTATGGTCCCACACAACACATCACATCAAACATATGACTGTGTGTGAACTGTGACTCGCTCTCTCCGCTTGTTCCCCTCGACCGCATTTGCCAGTTGTTGGTGTTTTTGTTTTGTTTTCTTTTTTCTTTTTTCTGTTTTTCTTTTTCTTCTTTTTTTTTTTTTTGAGCGGCATGAAATGAAACGCGAAAATTTTTTAACGAGCACAAAGAACCATCCAGCCACCACCCCTTACCCCCTACCCCCTACCACGTGCACCGCAAACCAAAAACCGAATCCTCTCTCCATTTCGCCTTACTTTTGCAAAGTTAAATGGACGCACGTTAACAGTTTGCGCAGTTTTTAAGACCTCATACAAAAGTAAGCAGATAGCGAGGGCGCAGAAGATGCAGCGGGTGGGCTGTGGGGATATAAGTAGTGATAAAGGCTGCGGAAAATATACTCAAACTGGCTCGTCATTAACAGCTCGCATCTTAACTTAAATCAAACTAATTAATGTGCACAAACCTGGCAAATGTAGCTAAAACTAACAGGTCTCCTGCCCTCTGGCCTCTGCTACTCTGTTTTCTCTACATTTCTCGGGCGTGCGACTTACCGTTTGTTAATCGAAAAGTTTGTTTTGAAGTTGCAAATTGAACTTAAGACAAAACAAGAAGTAACAGCTTCATTCGAGAAGCCGAACATACTCGTGTATTTAGTATGAATACATGTTTGTATGTAAATGCTCTTACTAAATATTTTTTCACATAAAATACAAAAATTAATTCATTGAAACAACTTATTTCTATGTCCAATATACCTATATATATATAATATATAAATATATTAATGATCATCCGATTAGATGAAACTAAAAGGTATTAGGTATTATTTTCCTATTAAAAAAAAAAAAGAAAAAATAAAAATATAAAAAATAAAAATAATATATAGAAAAATGTAAAAATATTAATTTACTGTTAATTAGGTCTCTGATATACTTAAAAATATAAAAAAAAATCTAATTATATCATTTAATGCTTTTAAATTCCCTGACTATAATATTATAAATAAAATTGTAAAATATGTTTGATAAAACAGTAAGATTAAGTAACTTTGCTTGATCCAACATTATGATTTAGATTTTATATAATTCATTCTGAATAAAGTTAGTTATGGTCATTATATATATTATTATCAAGAATTTATTATGACGTTGACCCATATGCCGTTTATCGGACTGCTTTTATCAGAAATTCGGAATGAAGTGAATTGCTTGACGCTCAGTTGAGTTCCGATCGTGCTCCGAACAGCATAAAACAGAAAGTAAACTCCCAACATGACTACTTATAAATTGCTTTGGGTGTTACTAATACTGATTACTTGTGTTGCCGCTAGGGGCACTGCCCCGGCGACTGATAAGCCCTTTCCATCGAATATGGAGTACTGCACTCGCAAGTGTCAGTGCTGGTTCCGAAACGATACTTCTTTGGAACTGCTTAAATCATCGAATTGCTTAAATTTCTGTACGGATGACCACACAAAGCCATGTTTCAATTGGACAGGGTGTCGTCTATTTACTGACAGCTGTCAGTTGTTTTGCGGCGGAAAATCCCCGTATTCCTGTATAGCAAAGGATTATCCCATAGATGCCACACATAAATCTCAGCTTCTTAAATGGATAGCTTATGCGTGCTGTGGTATTGCTGGTATTGTGATTGTTTTAGTTATAATAATTGTTGTTAAGAAAAGATTTCGTTGAAAAAAATACAATGAATTTAACTCAAATTTAGGCTGTTTATATTGGAGAATAATATACATACTGATTTATAGAATTGATGATATAACATATAAAAAGGTTTCTAAATCATTAAGCCAATAAATTAATAATATTCTCATCTGTAAATAAATGTAAAAAAATTGAAATTTAGTGTATTTCAGTTTCAAAATACACACCTACATAATTGCATGCATTTGTACATATGTATGTACATTTGTATGTATAATTATCTAAATACTTATATGACTGTTGCATATGTATGTTGTGTGTACTTTTATTTAAATATTTGAATTTCCAAAATTGTAAATTAATTATTTACAGTGCAATGTTGCTAAATTATACTCACATACTCGCGTGTGTCGAGGTTTATTTTGTTGCTTTTTGCGTTGCGTGTTGAAGTTCAGTTGTAAATGCCGTTAAATGTACACATCGCTGTGTTTTATGCATAAGTGTATGTATGTAAATGTATGCATGTATGTACATTTAAAATGCCATCAATATACAAATATACATAAATAGAACGAGGGCTGTCCCATATATGCATACGTTTCTGTTGTAAGCATTATTAGAAATTTAATTGACATGATTTGTTATTAAATATGTATAATACTTCAATTTTTTTAAATTGTGCAACTATTGTTATAATATGTGGGCGCTTAAGGTTTCAGTAAAACAAAATATTAAATGAGCAAAAAGCAACTAATTAAAGAACATAAGTTTTACCTTTTTTTAAATAATATTCATAAATGTCTAAAAAATTCTAAAATCAAACTACACTCGATACTTTTATTAGATCAGTGGGAATTATAGGATCGGATATTTAAAATAAACTTTTGGTATGCATGTTAAAAACAAACTTACATACCAAATTTTGTATATATAAAAGTCTCCAAAATCAATAAGGACAAGAATACAACCTGATCAAAAATATGATCGGAGATGCCTCCTTATGTCTGTTACTTACATTTCCACAATTTTATTACCAATTTAAAGCCATTTTAATGGGTAACCTGATTTTTTCTTAAGTTTTACTTGAGCTAGACTAACATGTGTACCAAACGTGTTAGTAAATATGTACCAACAATATCTCATGTAAATTTTATAGGATCACTTACCAAATGTGTTTTAAAGCCTTTTGATAACGTTTTTAAAAATGTAATCAAATTAATTTTTGCTATGCTCACCCTCGCAAATTATCAAAAAGAAAATATACTGGGAACAGAGCATGCCACAGAATATTGCAGTAGGGAGCATCTGTCATCTGTCTTATTTGTTTTGGCTTGCGTTCACCAACTATCATTTATTTTTCTACTCATTAAACTTCCCACAGATTATATACACATAAATACATACAGACGCATGTTTACACATACACATGTTTGGCTGTATTGTATATATTTTGAGTACATAACGAAGCTGATATAAAGTATGTTTGTAGCTTTATATACAAATGTATGTACATATGTACATATATCCATGGAGTCTTTTGATGACAAACGCACTCACTCACGCACGCACACACACACTCACGCACGTACACACATATGGATGTACACGCAAGTTAAACGGGCGACCACAAGAAAAACAACAACAGCAGTCAGCAACCGGCAAACGGGAAATGGCAACCAAAACGCAAACCGAAAACAGTCGACAACAACTTTGTCGCGGGGAAGGTGAAGGAGTCGACAAGAGAGCGCAAAAGGAGCCGCAAAAATTCGGTTTGTGTTTTGCGTTTGATTCTTCGTCGCATGAGCAGCAGCAGTAGCAACAAGAACAAGAAGAAGAAGCGAATATCAAAAAATAGCAACAACAATAACAAAGAGGCGCAGCGAAAGCAGCGACGCGTCACTTTGAGCAGAGGTTGATGCTTGTTTGAAAAACCTCGTGGTTTTCATAATTGAGGTCGCTCCTCCTCCCCACTTTGTCCACCCCGTGTTTGTAGTGCGTATGTGTACACATGCGAGCTTGTATGTATGTGTAACTATTAATGGAGTGCAGCGGCGCTAGAGGCAGGTGTAGGGGAAGGTCACACGACTCATCGTCAGGACTGTGGTGCGTTAATTAAGTTTAAATATTTGTTTTCTGACTTGTGTGTAGGATATGTCAAAAGGCAGGCCGCCAACCCAATAACCACAGAGAGATATGGGGGGGCCGTGTGTGTCTGTGGGTGGCGCACTAAGCTCAGTTGCAAAAGTTAAGTAAAACTTTTGCCATTAAATATGTATAACATGTAGTATAAAATGTATTTTTGATAACAATTTTCTTATAGCACCATGACGTACTCACTGATGACACTGGACATATCGGGAAACAAGATGCAACAGCTGCCCCTGGAGGCACTGCAAAGATTGCACTCTCTGACACGACTGGTGGCGCAACGGTAAGTGGAATGTTTCCAATTAGTTTTTCTATGAATGGATTAGAAAGACTTTCTGTACACTGACACTGTCAAAACGTGTTTACTGAAATTGTAGTTAGAAAAATAAAAAAAATGAAAATGGAATAATTTGACATTATAATAAACAAGGTTAAGTTATGTATAGAACTGGGCAGGCCCGTCTTAAGGTTTCCGCGGGGCTTCTGGCTAATTTCACAATCGGGGCCACGCTACTCTATGAACTAAGATTTTTTAATGCACGGGGCCATACCACTCGAGGCCTCGGGGGCCACTGCCTAGTGTGCCCTACCCTTAAGACAACCCTGGAAATGGAAATATTAATAATCAAACTTGGAAGTAAACGAAATAGATAATATTAGATTTGATTAGCAATTAATTGTGCGGCTTCTGACGCTACTTAGGTATATTAGAATTTTAAATAAAAAACTTTAAGATTGGAACGACTTAAAAAAATATATATATATTTTTCTTTCATTTTAGCAATCACATTACCACGCTGGACGGAAACTGGGAGGCTCAACATGACACGTTGCGGTCACTGCATCTGTCCGGCAACGATATCACCGAAGTGGCGCCTGGAGGCACACTGGACTCGCTTTCAGGTAGTGGCGATAACAGTTCGCTGCCATCCAGTCTAGCGGCGGTGCAGACTCGTTTAGAAGCAAGCAATGCGTTGCATGTGGCTACTTCTGGCAGTGGTGATAGAGCGGGAGGTCGTCCTTTCGATCAGCTGCAGAAATTACTTTGGTTGGACTTGTCCAACAATCGCATAACACATGTGGCAGCCAACTACTTGCCACGCTCGCTGGTCACAATGGATCTATCGAGTAATCTGCTGAGTGTGTTTCCTCAACAGTTATTTGAGCAGCTGCCGGAGCTGCGTATTGTGAGTCTCCGTGACAATCTGCTTCGGAGTGTGCAGTGGAAGGAACTGCAAGTGCATCCATTACGCATGCATCTGGAGAAGCTGGATCTTGGCCAAAACTGCATTGAGAACTTGGAGTCGGACTACTTTCAGCAGAACTACTCGGACGTTCATATACGTGCTCTCAATATGGAGCAGAACTATGTCGCACAGCTGCCGGCGGAGGTCTTTAAGGCCACTGGCATTGTACATCTCGTGCTGGCTTTTAATGCCATTGGTCGGGTACATCCTGCAGCATTTGAGGGTCTAACAGACACGCTGGAGTACTTGGATTTAGAACGGAATCGTCTTACTACTGTACCGGTGGCCATATCCACACTGCATCGTCTCAGGTATTTGTATCTGACATCCAATCAGATCAATCACCTGACCAATTTGCCCTCTTTTACGGAGAATCTGAAAGTGTTGAGCCTAAGCGGCAACAATTTTACGATGATACCCGTTCTTGGGTTAAAAAACTATACACAACTATCCTACCTGAACATGGGCTACAACTCCATTGGCGATATTCCCGAGGGCATCTTCGCTGTTGATGGTTGGGGCGCTAATCTACAGACAATTCTTTTGCGTAACAATAAGATTACTCATCTACATCTTGGTTCATTTGCGGGTCTAGAGCAAATACAGGAGATTAGTCTAAGTTTTAATGATATTACTATACATCATCCATTGGTCTTTGAGAATGTATCCCATACGCTAAAAATCCTGGAACTCTCATTTGCTGTGTTTCCTGCAAGAAGCTTAGAATCGCTGGATCCCTTGGATGCCCTGCTGCCACTATCACAACTTATCTGGCTGGGCCTAGACAACAATAACCTTAAGACAATCTCCAATGAGTCGTTTGCCCAAATGCGAGAACTGAGCTACATCAACTTAAGCTTTAATCAGCTAAAGTCACTGCCGCGTGGACTCTTCCTGCCCGATGCTCATAGTCATTTGGTTGAGATAGAACTCTCCTACAATGCCCTAGAGCGCTTGGAGCCACAAACCTTTTACAATCTGGGTGATCTGCAGACGCTTAACCTGCAGTCAAATCGTCTTCGCACAATTGGTCGTCATGCCTTTCACAATCTGGAGTTCCTACGCTATATTGATCTCTCATACAATCGTCTAAGCAACATATCTCACGCCGCTTTTACAGTGCTACCAAATTTGGCTGCTCTGGATCTCATGCATAATCAGCTTTGTGCGATTTCCTTAAAGTCCTTTCACTACGTCTCCAATGCAACGACTCCTCTGCGCCTTAACCTAAGTCACAATCACATCTCCAGCTTTGATGATGAGCTGAGCAGCTATATGTACATATATCATTTGGACATAAGTCACAATCATGTTGCCAAGTCGGATAGCTTTACTAATCTGGCCAACACACTGCGCTTCCTTAATCTGGCACACAATGCTTTGGGTGTCTTACAGAGTCACGCTTTTGGTGACTTGGAATTTCTAGAGATCTTGAATCTCTCCCACAACAATCTAAGCTCTCTGCGACGTCGCAGTTTTCAGGGCTTAAACAGCTTGCAAGAGCTGGATCTGAGTCACAATCAACTGGATCAGCTGCAGGTGGAACAATTCTCCAATCTGCGTAAACTGCGGATTCTCCGAATTAGTTCGAACCGACTGCGCGCTTTACCACGTGAGGTCTTTATGAACACCCGTCTCGAGTTTCTAGACATTTCGGATAATCAACTCAGTGTTTGGCCTGTGCCGGCCTTTACGGATATTGGATTTACTTTGAGATCCATTCAAATGTCGCGCAACAATCTCGAATACTTGGATGCCTCCATGTTTGTCAATTCACAGTTCCTGTATGATATTAGTCTGGCTCGCAATCGCATCACTATTCTACCGGATAACACCTTTAGCTTTCTAAACAACCTGACCAATTTAGATCTCTCCGAGAACCCATTAGTTACCACCAACCTTAGGGAGGTCTTTGTACATACTCCGCGTGTACGCAAACTGAGTCTTCATCATATGGGCCTCTACGTACTGCCAGCACTGAAGCTTCCACTGCTCTCCTTCCTGGATGTAAGTGGCAATTATCTGCAAGAGCTGTCGCCTCTTGGGGCGCTTCGCCATCTGCGGTACGTTAATATCTCCCACAATAAGCTCATCAATGCCAGCTGCGCCGTGGAGCATTTGCCGCCCTCGGTTAGGGTTCTAGACCTTGCTCACAATCCCTTACGTCGCATTACACTGCACGATCTTTTGAGCCTGCGTCATTTGTCGGAGCTCAATCTGCTGGATGTAAAGGTGGCCAATCCCCAGGCATTCTCCAAACTGCGTTCATTACGCAAGCTTCATGCCAGCTCACATGCAAATCTGGGTGATATAGTTGCCAGGATGCCTGGCTTACAGGAGCTGAGGGTGCACTGTTTGGAGCCCAACATTGGGGGTCAACTGCTAGCCAAGTTGGCCAACAACACGAAGCTACAAATGGTAGAGCTCTATGGCAGCAATGTGCAGACCATTTCTCCAGATGTCTTTGTTGGACTTTCACGCAATCAACGACTGAATGTGAAGATCTCCCATACTCGCATCTCGGATTTACCGCCTGGAATTTTCTACACTCTGCGCGAGGTGCCCCACCTATCCATTGATATATCGCATAATCGCATCAATGCATTGGCCGCCGATAGCTTTTATCCCAACAAGAGCTACTGGGATACAGTGGGCACCCGCAGCATTATGGGCGGCCTCATCACCTCCCACAATCCGCTCGATTGCGAGTGTGGACTTGTCTGGTTTGGGCATTGGCTGCGTCGCTGGTTGCGAGAATCCGCGCAGATCAAAGTCATCCAAAAGGACGACCTCAAACGCATGGTGCAGGTGGGTTTGAAACTGTATAAAAATACAATTTCCTTTCTACCTTGTCTTCATTTAAAATTTTATCTTGGTTTTATTTTATGCAAAAGTTGCCCCTATCGTTTGCCGATATGCGCGTAAGCTTTAAAATTGTTACTATTTGTTGGCAACCCTGCAGAGAAAAATTATTTGAAAATTATAAATATAATTGTTATTTTTTGATACCAATTACTCAATTAACACTTTATAAAAAGGTTTTTAAAAGACCATAGGCATGTTCATGAAATATTCTTTTATTTTTATAATATTTTATATGTTTGTGAATGTTTTCAAAATTTTCCTCTGCAGAGTTAAGTTCTGGAACAGCGTAGATTTGTGAAAACAACATTAATCAGGATATATCTAATCCCATTTTTAATTATTTATTTTACTATAGCGAGCTCGTGCCAATACCTGCCATGATCCCACATCAGGTCGACATCTGCCAATTCTGGAGATATTTCCGGAGGATTTGCTGTGTCAGGCCAGCGCCTTGAGCAGTTCGGGGCAACGTATATTCCTGATATCCTTTGCGGCGGCGTTAACGTTGCCTCTCTTCACCATATACCTTTGATGTTGGCTCTAGTTGCTGGACCTGGCCAAGTAAGTTGGTTAAATAGATGACTTACATTGGCTATGAAGAACTGTCTGTTGGATAACGTTAATATGTATGATATTGTATATAAAATTGAACATAATACTAAACGTAGCCACAATTGTGGCCGCACTTGGAATTAGCTAATGAACCCTAACAATAACGAACAGCAAATCGGTTTATGTCCACTCGTAACTATAAGTTTTATATATAGTACATATGTAGTAGGACTCCAAAACTGCGGCACGTTGTCGCAGTTGCCAAGCGCCTTGCGGTGGCGAGTTTTGATTAATTGAAATATAGGTATTTAAGTAAATTAGGTTATTATATTACGAGTTTTTGATTACACTCACAATTAAGTTGTATTTTATTTACTTACTTGTTGCTTTAATAAATGGCTTCCCTCAACAGTTCCTACTAGACTCATTACTCAATCTTTGACTTTAAATCATGGTTCAAGTTCAAGAAAGTAATTACAGATGAGTCATAAGCCCATATGCTACTCATTTGATATATCTGATCTGACTTGGTTCAATATGATTTACATACTATATATTTTGTTTACTATCCGAATCTATCAACTTCTCTAATTACCATTTAAGGGTATAATCTTTTCTATCACACCTATCAAATGACCATTAGCTAATTTTAGTATATCTCCCTCCGCATGGCGCTGTGTCTTGGCCAACTTAATGGTAATTAATGCAATTGATTACAGAAACACACACACACACACACACTTAAACATACATATATCAGCGGACATATGATGATTCCTAATAACTGACAAAAGACACACAAACACATTAATTTAACACAACCATCAAACACACACACACACATACAATTAGAGTGTAGTTAATGAACACTTTTGCATCTATAGATTTAATAGACGAATAAGTTGTTAATAATAGTTTACATGATGAGTACGATATATATATATATAAATATATGAATATTTTTAAAAGCTGAAAACGATTCTAGATTCAAATATGGACATATAAGTATGTAACTTAGCAGAAGGCCAATAAGTACATTATATACGAGTATAAATATATGAATATGACATAAACGATCAATTGGATAGCAATTATAATGGTTTTTTAATGAACGTAGAATGCCACATTGCACAATTATATTTAAAATGACAAGAACAACTAGAGAGGTTTACCAACTATTGCAGTCAATTTTTAACACATATATAAGTACATATCAGTTTGGCGAAAGTTTAAAAAGGTCATAATAATACATAATGAAAAGCGTAAACATTTACAAAGTGCACACAGAATCAGCAAGAAACACATGAATATCAATTAAATTAAATAAATTATCGAATAACATTTTTCAGCAATTTTTTATTTAAGTTTTTTTGTGTTTTTTGTTACAACAATGACAATCGTGATACTAATTGTAGTTGTTTACACGACGATGATGCAAAATGCACAAGTATAATAATAATATTAAATAAATAAACTATTCAATGGGACAAATGAATAAATCAATTATAATACCAGAATCCATATAAATTGGTGCTGCTGGTCATGAAACGTTGCAATTTTTTGTACTATTCAAATGTTTTTATTACGGATGCATTTTGTGAAAAAGCCCAATGCATTTTGATTATTAAATATAATATTGTACATATAGCAGCGTTTACTAAATACAGTACGCTATTATGTTTTTTTTTATTTTTATTTCCTATTATGCCCAACAGCAAAAGCGAAATTAAAGTAGTGATTGAAACAAAGAAAAGAACAGAAAAACTAAAAAACAAAAAAAACAAAAAAAAAAACAAAAACCATATCAATACAAATGAAATTGAATATAAAATAAATAAAAATGCTAGAAATATTAACACTGTGTTTTGCGTAATGGAAATTGCCACAAAGGCTTTTTAATTAAAATGGATTTTGGGTATGTTGTTTGTCGCCCATTCCCTCTCCATGCCCTCCAATCTACACACTGAAAACTCCCACGCTGCTCCCTCCAAGACCTGGCCCAAAATCCCAACCACTTTTGTTTAGTTGAGCGTTTACGTGTTTTAAATAACAAACACAATGCGCTAAACGGACCAAATGGGAGACCACACACGCCTCCTTTAAATACTGCGACTGCGGCAGACCTCAGACATTAGCCCCAGCTCCTTTGGAGGTCCTTGGGTTCAGGTTGAGACTCGACCCTTTTATACACACATTTTAGTGTTTTGGCCAATGAAACCTGATAATAACGCGAGAAGCCCGCAAAGCCAGCAGGCAAATAAACTGGCACAAATTATGTGAGAGACGCGAGCACGCCAGGTAGAGTTCCCCCAAAAAGGAGCAAACGAGCTTAAGACCAAGCCCGTGCAGGACCTGACGGCGGTTAGACCCTTGGCCATGCCGGAGTCCATGCCATACCCATAATTGGATTATCGGCACACACTGAAGAGCTCTGACGAGTGCTCTCTACTTGTGCACTAGCTGCACTTGGCTGGGGTTTGATACTCTGGCTAAATAAAAGTAAGAGTGCGAGATAGCTAAAGTGCTCAAGTTGAGGGTAAGTTTCAAGGGAGACCTACGCGGCTATAGACACTCTATGTATTCATGTTCGTGTAATCTTAAATTCCTGCAGCTAAGTGTGGATTTCTCTGTGCATTTTGTATATTCTGTGTAGCAACATTTTTCAGCACAAACCACTTATAGATCTGTTACTCTTCACATTTTTTATGCGGATTACCTTTTTGGGTGCTTGATTTCCTTTAAGATTTATGTGGCAGCGAAATTGATTCATTTGAGAAAGTTTAAGTTATTTTCAGCTTTAACAAGGCTTTAAAATCTTAAAATTTATATTATAAGAACTATTAGAAATTTTCGAAAGATTACTTTTTTTTATTTGCCCCACATGCACTAACTGCTATTATTATACCCTTGCAATAGGTTATTACAATTTTGTGTCGAAATGTGTAATGCATTGAAGGACGCGTCTCCGACCCCATAAAGTATATATATTCGTGATTAGGACGACGAGTCGAGTCGATATAGCCATGTCCGTCTGTCCGTCTGTTTCTATGCTTACTTTTTGTCTTTATCTTTGAGCTATCTTGATGAAACTTGGCACAGTTGAAGTTTGATATCTTATGTAGTTTGTATGTCAGCCCGATCGGACCACTATATCATATAGCTGCCATAGGAACAATCGGAGACACTACATTTTTCAGAAAAGTGTTTGTTTGAAAAACTTCTTTGTTTTTTAAGATATCAAAACCAAACTTGGCATATCGATGTAGAATTTGTACAATCTGACCAAGTTTGATTACTATCAGACCACTATATCTTATATCTCCCATAAAATCGGCCCACTATATTATATAGCTGCCATAGAAACAAATGTGTCAAAAATTAGTTATTCTATGCAAAAGTATTCATCATTTTCTTAGAAGACCATTGCAAGGGTATATAGTTTCGGCGTGCCGATTCTTTCTTGTTTTATCTTAATTTATGTTAATAAATTTTAATGTTTCTATATAAAAAAATATAATCCTTCCACTCTATAGCTTTTAAAAACTGCAATAATGTTTTTATGAAATCCTCTTTGTTATGGTCTTGTCAGTTATATGAATTGCATTTTTTCCACATTGTTATTTCACATTTAAGCTTAAAAATTATAAATTCCATTATAAAAATCTTTGCATATCTCCTGCAAAACTTGATTTTAATTTTTTGCTGTGTAGTTTGTTTTGTGGTACAACTGAAACCTTTCAACGCTTTTAAGGCTTTCTTTGTGCCTGCGTCAGTGGAAATGCCACTTGGAAGAGCTGTTGGAGTTGATGTTGTTGCCGGATCGCAGTATGTTACGTACTCGTATGTGCTTTCACCGTGCCGGAGATTGCATGTCGATGCGACTTAATTGCATTTCAGACAGTGCTGCCAACGAGCCGTTTGCTGTACGCCGTGTTGAGCGGAAGGAAACGCTGCTAAGTACAAGTTGTCGGTACGGGGAGTTGCACTGGGCCAATTGCTGCCATGTATTGGCATTGTTTAGCCATGGTCTCAAGGAAAGCGAAAGCGAGAGCGAATACAAAGGCAGGCACAGTTGAGGCCTCTAGGTACTATGGCTCTGGCTGCTCCCTGTTGCAGTGTAAAGTGGTGAAGTTTAATAGCCACCAAGGAGCTGCACCATGGCCGAGCTACATTCGAAGGAGCACTAACCGAAAACTAAACGGTAAGTTTACGTTTACCTCTACACTTAATACCAAAACAGACACACATGACGGCCCCCCAGCGGGTGAATGGAAGTGGGTTTTTGGCTTGTGGGTGGTTGGTATAGGGTGTAGGGTTTAGGGTATACAGAGTGTTGCACATGCAACGGCTGTCAAAGCTCCGCTAGCTATGCCCAAATCCAAATACACCCAATTTGCGCAGCAGTTGCCACCATTCACCGCCACTCACCATTACTAATGCAGATGCCAACTATCAGCAGTGGCAGCAACAACATCGACAACAACAAAAAGGGCTGCATAGGTATGTGGCAGTAATGGCAAAAACCGCCGACAAATCTGCTGCATTGCCACTGCCCAGAAGTCGTAGGGGTAGGGGCAAATGTGGCACTGCTGAACGGACGAGAGCCCATCGAGCCGGCGGGTAAACTAACAGAGTGCTTATTTTAACGAAGTTACAACAACTTTTGCAATACAAACAGTAATGCCAGGCAGATTCACACTCGACACAACAGACACACACACACACACAGCCTGCGAACACACTTACCCAGCCACACACACACACACACAAAAGAACATACTACACTTATACAGAATATACAAATTGTAAAATCGCATTGGTTCTAAAAGTATGCAACAGCCAGAAAAGACTAAAAGTTAACAACGATGAAGTTCAGATGCTCTTAATTGACAACCTAATTTTTGTTAACTTTTAGTATAAATTTACTGCATTTATTACTTATTAAAATCCATTAAAAACCATTTGCATTCTCTATATTATAGTATTGATTAATGTACTGTAAAAAATCAAGTTTTCTTGTTTAAGTGTTTATTTTAACAAATTTAAGCACAACTGATTTTTCCCTAAAATTTATAAAGACATGCCACAATATTTACATATAACTCCAAATAAAAACCGATATTGCAAAATGATATTTAATTCTTGAGTTAAAAGATGAAAATGATTCATAACTTATAACATATCAGAAGATTTTTTCGTTTCACTCAAAAAATGATTCATTATCATATTAATAGATTTTTTTTCTGCTCATAAAATTATTGATAGATTGCACAGAAAACTTCCAAGATATAAGAATATCTGAAAATATTTTTTAAAATTGTTATTCATTAAATAAAATTGGTTGATTTTGAACATTTGATTAAAACAACACATAGGTATCAGAAAAACATGCTGACTATTTAAAAATTTAGAAGAAATATTTAATTGATTATAAATGTTTATGCTTGAATTGGTTTTTCTGATACTTATTACGACAATACTGAAATTCAATTAAAGTACTTACAATATCAAACCAAATTTGATAAACTTGGTAAAGCCTCACTGAATTATCCTAAATTATATTTTTAATTGAGCCAATAATGAGAATACATTCGAAATAGTTCATCACATAAGACGTTTAAACTCTGCGCAAAGTAATTGAATTAAATGGATATATAATAAAGTAAAATGGTTTCATAATAAAGTTAAATAAGTATGTGTAACATTATTCTACTATAGTTAACTGCCCAAAAAGATTTTTCCTATATAAAGTTCCAATTGAATGTAATCACTTTATTTAAGAATTCCAAAAATTAAATTCTATATGTCTGTATTCGTTCTAACCCTGTTCCAAAGTGATAATGTAATTATATGAAGTAAGTGATATACCCAAAGTGCAGAGTATATATGAAGCTGCTGCTCAGTTGGCGCACCGTCTGCAATACTCGTGACTGAAGGGGCATTGAAGTGGGGAGCTGGAGTAAGGGATGTGGTGAGGGGTAAAGCTTGGGGTCTGTGCACCACTAGAAACTTTACGACATGCAAAAATTGTGAGCAGAGAGCGGATATAATTGTCGGTCTTCTCGTAACTTTGCCGTGGGGAGTAGATTAGTTGATTTGTACACACACACATACATACCAAAATATATAGTATACACACACACACACACTTACTCAGTAGTCGAATGGTTTTCGTATATAGTAAAACCGACGTTGGCGGCGTCGAGTAAAACGAATCCTTTTAACCAAATGATATGCGCTGAACAATTGTTCGCTGCTGCAGTTTGTGTGTATATATGTGTGTGTGTGTGTGTGTGTGTGTGTGTGTGTGGGCCAAATGTGTAATGTGGGGCAGTAAGCAATAGTTTGTTGTTGCTTCTGTACTGGGCATTGCTAACTTTCTACCACATCGCAATTTAATTTTATAGTCGAAAACACACAGCGGCCTCCTCTGTGGCTCAGCGGTTGCCGTTGCTCTGCTTCAGCGCTGTGGCTCAGTTAATAAAAAAAAAAAGTTGAACGCTTTTCCAAGCTTAGCGCAATATTCACATACACAAAACATTTACCAAGCCACCGTCCTGGCCAGCTACTCCTCTCCTGGCGTGCTCTGATTTATGGACAATTCTCAGCTAAGCAAATCAAAACTAAATCATAAACGATTAGCTGACTGGTCGACTACACTGATTAAAACAAATAGACAAGCCACTCGTATAGCTCCTACCCCTAACTCCATCCTCCAGCCCTACATCCTCCTCAGCGCACTGCGTTGCCACGTCCAATTCGAGTCCTTCCCCGAGGGTCCAGCTCAAATCAGTTGGCAAGCGCATACATGACTGAGCAATGCAGATGAAGAGCTGAACAGATGAAGAGCTCCAAGCCCAGGTGATGTGTGGATTGGGTGGTTTGGTTAGTTTGCCTGGTTTTGGATGGTTTGGTGATGCGCAGAGCTGAGCCGTAACCTGATTTTTTCAGCTGGACTGACTAATGTGCCAATGAATTTAACAGGATGCAGAACTTATACTACTATTAAATGATTAGATCATGAAAAGTCACAGCATGATGTAGAAGTCAATTGAAAATGTGCAAATTTTCCCAAGTGCACTCTACGTTAGTAAGTATTACAAATGAATAATGTAGGAATTTCCGAAAATATCTCGATAGCTTAAGTAATTTAAATTTTACTGATGGTTTAAATCTTCTGACACACATTTGCCTTGTTTTGAACCATTTTCAGAGAGAGGATATAAATATTTAGTTAATTAAGACACCAATGTCCCGAGTTTTTAACAACTGTCAAATACAAATCTTTAGTTAATTTTTCATAAATAAAATACCCGAATATTACCGCCTTAAAAAAAAATAATATTAATTACAATAAACAAAATTCAAGTTTTTAATTTTTAACAAACAAGTAACAGCATTCAGCTGATTTTTTATATATTTAAATAGTTATCTCATCGATTTTATCTCAAACTAGAGTTTATACATCATAATTTACCTCAAAAATGGACAATATATAAAACTTATAAAAAAAATAATTTTTCAATATTCATGTCAAAATCTATTAACAAACTTTGGTAGACAAGAAAAAAATCTAATAAATCACTAAAATATAGTCTATGTCAATATTTATAGTAATATGCTATGATAAAAACCATGTGCTAAAAACCTTGAAGTTTTTTAAGATGCGTTCTCACTATTTATTGATAAATATACATACTAATATTTGCCTATAATTGAAATATCCAAATTATAGTATAATTCATGGTAATAAGTTAAAGAAACACTCGTGTGTTCAACAATCAATGTTAACCTTATACTAAAAGATATCTTCCACTTCAGAATTGTACGTAGGATCAAATATATCGATTTGGAACTTCCGGTATTGCAGTGTATGTGTTTTTCATCAGTGTGGTCAAGCGTATAAATTGATTTACAGCATCTTCCACAGCTCTGGGGTAACTATAGCCACAGATATATGACGTTGCTTAGTTTAATTTGTGAACTAATCAAGTGCAGAGCCCTGATATGCAAACCACATTGAAGGAGTAAGACTACGGAACCCTTGATATATCAAAACCACCTACATTGGCCACTCCATGCTAACACTGCGGCCATTTCAATTTCGAGGCGTTTTCCAGATATAGATTTCTGCAGTGGCAGCAAACACCAATAAACCGAGTCCGAATGAGAGTCCGTGCTTTATATCAATAGTCCTTTCGTCGCAGCCCCTTTGCTGACTTCTCCTGTATACCATATCAGCATGGTAGCTTGGCTACTCGAACTGGGATAGGGACAGGGACTGAGAGTGGGTCTGGCAGTGGGTGTAGGAGTAGGAGTGGTACCGGTGATAGGGTGATCTGGGACACGCCCACCAAATGACCAACCAGCTTGCTGCTCATTGAAATGGAATCTAATCGGCTTTTGATTTTACAAGTCCTTTTCACAAAGTTTGTCGGTGGCTGGCGCTTAGCTCGATGTGTGTATTATATATACATATGTATTTGTCAAACTGGGGTACACATATTTCGATGGTAGCGGAGGGGGAAGAGCGCTTAGTTCGCGGGTTGCCATGGGCTTGCCCGAGTGTCTGGCACAGCTCGTTGCCATTTTGTACTCGGCATAAGTATGCAATATCCGTTTCCGTTCGTTACGTTTGTTACAGGCTCGAACTTGACTCAACTGTGCAGGAGGTGAAAAGGGGTGAGATACACACTGAAGGACTTCAATGCTATACGTTTTTGACTTGCAGGTGGCAACCAGAAAGTTGCTTATTGTAATAAGTATGAGTCAAAGTGCAAGTTCTTTAGAAACTTTGACAGTACAAAGATATACAGATTGCGAGGGCAGCACGTAGAGTATCTAGAGTGTCTGTTATACTGAAAACAATTATAATGGTTTTATTTTTAATATTTTATTTATATTCAGGCCATCAAAACTTGTCAGAAATATCTAAGGCTAATTTAAGGAAATAGCGTTGCCAGCCTTTCTTTACATAAAAATACTTATCTTAACAAACTGAAGATTTTAACAAATTTCTTAATTTTCCAAATTAACTCTTTCAATTATGTTTTTCTGATGAAAAGTTCTGAAGTACCTAAGCCCGCCCTTAATTTAAAGTATTCCAATTTACTCCGCACTTAGTCCAGGACATTTTCTAAGCATACCTCGCACATATACAACTGTAGAGACGACTGCACAGGAACTCGCAGAACATCTTTGCGAGATGCCAAGAGAGCTAAGCCTTTTGGCCTATGGCGCCAAATAATGTCCAGGAAGTGATAATATCAAGCGCTCAAGAGTCCTCGAACTGAGCCGCCACCCGGCGTGCATTCAATTGGAAGGACATTGAGGTTCCACTGTGCGCTGCTTAAAGCAGTTTAGAGTGCCTTCTCGTTCTCGTCGTTGTCGCTTTATCGGGCATCAGACATTTTATTATGGCACACCCCGACCCCGAGATTTTAGATTTAAGATTTTAGATTTTAGAGCTGAGAGCTCAGACGTATTGGACCTTTGGACTACACGTCAATTGAAAAGCGGAAATTGCCGTCTGTCTGGCTTCATTTTGTGCCCTGAAGTTTATTACGTTGCCAAATGATTTGATGATTGATTTGTCACCTTTTGACCCGTTACAGAAGCTGGAATTGCTATAGCTCATGCCAAACTCAGGAGGTAACCCTTAGATACCAGCCACAAAACATAGTTAACGCAATGTTATTTAATATTTAATTGGTTTGCCATAATTACGTAAAAACATTAAAATATCTTTTATTTATGACCGAGTCGTGGGCCCCACCAGCTCTCAACTGAGAGTTGAGATGAGATGAGTTGAGTTGAGTTGAGCCGAGTTCAGTTTTGTTGAGTTTAGTTTCCACTTATTTTTGTTAAACAGCAGTAGAGTTTTGGCTAGGGGAAACTATGTCCTATCCCCCTTGGCAACTGCCAACCAACGCCCTTTATGCATTATACATTAATTATTTAAAATGTCAGAGCAACTAGGCTAGAAGCTGGATGCGAATGAAAATGGGTATCAACGTTTGTGGCCGGGCTTACTTGGCAGTAAAAATGGTCAAATGGACGTTGCCTGAGATCAAAAACACCTGCATTTCGCTTATGTAAATTCCTTTCTGAAACATTCTATTATTACTTGACTTTAACTAGCCACAATTATGTTTTAATATCTCTCTGTTTGTTGCGTACTCCACAACAAAGTCAACAATTTGCGTTTTTCGGAACAGTCCAGCCGCATGACCGCATACGAGTTTTATGACTAGCTCAAAGTTAACTTAGCGTAAAGCAGCTTGAGGGGGAGGGGGATTGAGGGGTGGGTGGGTTTGATATCAAAGTCTCTGCTAACTGTATAAATATGCACATACGACTAAGCTTCTGGGCAACTGTTACCAGCTGCCGGAACAATGACGAGCGGAATTTTGACTCTTGGACGCTGCTCAACTCAGCTGAGCTCAGGTGCAGAGTCGTTGTCCTTGTCGTCCTCAACGTCAGATCTCAGGTCTCAGGCTCAGCCTCGTCCTCGTGCTCGTCCTCGTCCTCGCCCTCGTCCTCGTCATAACCCAAACGAAACGAGGTTAATTAATGAATTGTTAATATCATTTGCGACCACACGTCGCCACATTCACATCATGTTGTCCTTACCAGCATTCTCTGGGCCTGTCCCCCCATACCCCTGCTAAGCAAACAGTTGCAGCAACGATCTCTGCGCCTTGGCAGCTGCAACATAATATTATTATGTCGAAATGAGGGTGGCAAAAGGGGGCAATGGAGGAGGAGGGGCGAGTTCTTGCTGTATTTTTTGCCCCTCTTTTTCCAAGCGTCAGCTGCAATCCAATTTCAAGCTGAACAATGTCTGTGTTTGTGTGCAAAAGTGTGTGTGTGTGTGTGTGTGTGCTAGTGTGTAGTCATGTGCTGCTAAAATAATATAACCACACACACACAAACACACGGGCAACATCAAGTATGTACGTATGTGTGTGTGTGTGTGTTGGTGTGCTGCTCATTATTATTAAAATTTGTAGAATTTTTGGGTTGCAACTAAGCTGCATATAAATTCAGCTGCTTGTAGCTCACAAAATTTTGCTGCTGTTATGTTAAAGGATGCCAGCCAGCCTGGTGCCGCATCCTTCCCGCTGCCAGGATATAGCGAGAGCTGCGAGCTGCGAGCTGCGAGCTGTGAGCTGCATAATTCAAAGCGCAACCGCAACTTGACAATTTGCAAGCGAGCAGCGGCAGCTGCTTCAATGTGGAACAGTAAACAATGGCAAAGGACTACAAGTTTGCCCACTTTTCAGCCATAGACATAACTCTGGTAAAAACTCAAGCGATTTGCAGAGATTATCTCTGCCATCTTAAGGAAAAGTTTATATTTTAAGAGAACTTTGTCCTATGTGTTGATTAATGGTGATAAATCTTGCACCCAAGATGTTTGCATTGAAGACTTTTTTTTGTTGCACATCATATACAAAGTGATACAAAATAATATTTAACTTTATTACAAATATATTTAATTAAATTGTTTTTCTAACCCACTCAATTTTATATACAAAGTTTCAGTTTTGACTCTTTTATGAACCAAATTTAAATGTCAAAGGAAATTGCCTAGGGAAACTTTATTTTAATTTATTTTTAAACTATTGTACGATTGTGTAATACATGAATATTGCCGCTAGCTTAAAGCAATTTAATTTTAAATGTTATAAATAAGTGAATGGCATTTTTTTTATCTAGATAAATAAAGTTTGTTCACAATCAAAATAAAATTTAATTTTATGATTGAATGAAAATATATTGAGTATGAAATAAAAATCGATTTTAATCAAAATGACGCTTACTAAAACTGCTCCTAATACGTATAGTTAAATAAATTTTGTTATAACTTATATTATACAAATTTTAGATGGATATAAAAGTTAAAAATATTATTTTGACCAAAAGGAGGAGAAGCATTATTTAAGTCATTTTCGTTTTTATCAGCAAAAGTTGACATATAGTAGGCAATAAAAATTGAGTATTATTTAAGGACATGAAATAAAAAAAGTGGACATCTAACTTTTATACGGGGCATAGCTAGTTTATTATATTAATTAAGAAAATCAGACTGACTTGAATAACAAATGTAGTTTATTGGAAAAATTAAAATTTGTAAGAAATAAATAGTGTTAAGCTTATTCAAGTGAATGGCAGGTTTTTAGCTAACTAATCAAATTATCTTAAATCTATCTCTATCCGAACTTTTCATAATATATACAATATCCAGTAAATGGAATAATAATATGACTACTTTTACGTAATTAAAAACAAAAAAACATTAAGTCAATTCGTCGTTCTGACAAATATATGTGAATGTAATGTAAATTTTATTCGCTTAATTGAAATTATTATTCACGCAAAATATTTTAGTCTTATAATATTTATAAAAGTTTATATAATTTCACTAATTTAATAATTTAATGAGTTTACGCATTTTAATAAACTTAGTTCCATTTGAAGAATCATGATAGTCTTTAATATCACGTGTTGAAAATATCCTTTGGAAAATCACTCGCAAAGATATTAAATTGAGTACGTGTTGTAATAGCTGCCTTTAAGTTCCGGCCAAGTAAATAGTTGGCATTAAAGCATCCTAAATTACAACTCTGTGTGCCTTTGCTTATTATACATGAGACGACTCCCAGCTCTGGCCTTGGGCTCAGCTCAGCTCAGGCTTCAGCTCCGGCAATGGCACTGGCTTTGGCTTTGGCTCTGGCTCCAGCTGTGCAGTGTGGAACCTTCTTGCCAAAACTGAAAATCCATCAACCATAAAATTCGCAGTCAAGCGTACAAAAGCGAGACGCTGCAGGCAGCGGCGCCTCGGAGGCGCCACTCAGCCCACAACCCGCCGCAGCCCGCCATACGCAGCATCCACAGAGTGCGGCTGCTTTAAGGCCATTAATCTTCAATGAAAGGCGTTTAATTTATTTGGTTTTAATTTAAATTTTGGCGCTACGATTTATAGGCCAAACTTTGACGTTGCCATACGAGATGGCCAAATGCAATTGTTATTGTATTGTTGTGTTGTTGTTTTCATGTTGTTGTTGTTTTTATTGTTGTTATTGTTGTTGGCTAATTATAATGTGAAACACGCAACGGACAGTTAAAGATACAAGCTGACTGTACATAGCTTATTAATCTAACATTAAGTATACTCGACTATGTTGTATCCTGTTAAAATGTCAAATATATCTGCACTGATATAAATCTGCGCTCGAGAATGGCAACACAATTAGATTTATTTTGGATTCCCTTCTACGGTTAAATATATTTTAGAATTATATGTAAATGAAAGTACAACGAATTTTTGATTTGTGCCTCACATTCATTGGCGGAATTCAATTGAAATTCTAATTGCAAATCTTTTATAATTAAGATAAAGGTTTTTAAAGATATTGAAAAATGTTTATGTACTTCAGAATAAGGTTTGTAGAATGTCTTCAGAATGTAAATTGTATTGAAATCCAGTGCAAATCTAGCGAAATATACCATAAAAATTCTAATAAAGAATAATTCAATTGCAATTTTTCTTTCGGATGGATAAATTATGAAACATTTTCTAATTTTCATAATATCGAAATGAAAACTCGTTAACAACGCCATATTAATTACTTTACACTCAAAGACGACAAATTTGTGTTTTAATATCAACTGAAAATCCTTAATTAGCTTAAAAGATTGTGGGGTGCTGTCATTTATTCATATTATATATGTATATCTAATAAGCAATTATGTCCTCATTAATAATATATATCCTTTATATTAAATGACTTGTAACTGTGTAATATACAAACATGAATTCCAGCATATGAATAACTTCAAGACAACGAATTGATAAAGTCGCTACGATGCCTTAGAGCTTCATTTTTTAAATATCCAATTTATTACCTGTTTTATTAACCAAATTATAATAAAAATATATTATACATGGTTTTCAGAATGATGTTTGAGAATATTTAATTGCGTGTCAGAAATCTCCATTTGAAATAATTTTATTTAATCATTATTGTTTAGTCTAACTTGCCCGGATATAATAAACTTACACTATCAAATATTAATATGTTTTTCAGCTTTGTTATATCCTCTAATTAAAACTCTCATTAAATTAAATTATGTTCGTTTTTCGTAAACAATTCAAACTGCACTTTTCAGTTACGCATCGGTGCGAATTGAAAATTAAAAATTAAATATACATATTGTTCTTTTAATTGCCTTAAATGGTTTTAGTTAACAATATTTGGACCATAATAGGATCTCAAAAGTTAATTTCTTCAGCTGAACTTTGATTCTTAAACAATTAAATTTTTGAGTCAATTTTGATGCAGCCAATCCTGCTCTGCTATCGATACTATCGATACTTCTGCTGCCTATTCAAATGTATTTACTCAAATATAAATATACCCTATTCATCTACCATATCCAATACAGATACATGCTATAAATAGACAGCTCGCCACAATCGAACCGCAATGCTGCACAAAAGGAAATCCGCCAGTCACTTGGCCACATTAAGCATACGCCCTGTGTATGTCCATATTGTATACGTACATATATATATATGTATGTACGTAGATATAAATGTTTGTATTATTGTGTGTATTGTGTTTTGGCCTGGCCTATTGTTGGCTTACGTTAAATATAAATATCAATTTCGCTTGGCCTGGCCTATCAAAACTAAATGTGAGCCTGTGCTTTGCTTCAATTGCCAGATCAATTGCCATAGTAAAGCCACGTTGGCAACTATGTGTTAGGTGGAAGCTGGTGGGACAAGAAGCCGGAAAGAGTTTGCCTCCTGCTTCGCCGCTATAATTGTGCCCCAAGCGCGCGCCACAACGCCCTCAAACAAAACAAGTTGGCGCTGCTTATCTGCAGCCTCGATTTGTGGAAGCCACCACCGATTTGCCCAGCCCCTGCCCCTGCTATAACATTGGCAAGGCTCCCAAGTTGTTGCATCCCCATTCCCATTCCCATACCCATCCCCACATCGTTGTGGTTATAATTTTGTGGTCTTTTCCATTTTGCGGTCAACTCCAATTGGGATTTAATTTGTACTTCTTTGTTGTCGTTCGTTCGTATTTTATTGTATGCCATGCCATACCAGTAGCAACAACAACCAACAATAACAACAACCACAACAACAACAATACATGACAACAACAATGCTCCTTCGACGCTTGCCATCATTTTTGGCTTCCCAGCTCCGATCCCCTCCCATCCTTAAAATCTACCCTAACAACGCGCGCGATTTTAAGTTTGAGCCTCGAACCGAAATTCAATTTTTGTTTGGAAGAGTCCTCTGTATGTGTGTATGTGTGTGTGGGGGTGTTGTCCTCTGTGCATGTGGTTGTTTCTATTAGTATGTGTATGTGTGTGTGTGGAAATGCAAACCGAGTTTATCCACTCGAACTGTTAATGGGCATTTTGTATTTTATTTAATGTGAAAAGTTTTTGTTGAATATTTTTGGCCCCGTCCTCATTGTGCGCTCGCTTTTGGCATTCTCGGGCTATCGCACTGGTAAATCTCAGAGCCCCAGAAAAAGTTTATATTGTAATATTTTAATATTGTTGGCTTGTAATTCAAGCGATTTAATTAGCCATTGGAGGAGCTATTGTTGTCGATTCTCTGCAGCTGAAGATTGCAGCACTTAGAAACAAATTAGAGCAATGTTCTTTTTAAAGTCCATTGGAGTCGGGCTGGCAAGGGGATTGACTATTTTTTGGGGGGGGGTTTATCGAGTACAATTAAGGGAGTGCAGCAGATGGTATTAATCCAATAAAAACATTTGCAGAATTAGCGCTGAATATATATATAAAAAGCTATGGCTAAATAAGTAACTAAAAAGCCAACAGACTTTGAGTTGTCTTAAATTAAATATTCTTGCAGAGCTATTAATTTAATTGCTTTTATGGCAACTATACGATAATTTGGTCAAATAAAATTTAATAATAAAAATGTTTTCATTTATCAAGTGATTGATTGACAGCTAATATGATATACATATAGATATGATTACATGGCAATATCGACACGGCAATTATTATTATCATTATTTTATTTTTCATATTTTTTTTAGAAAATAAGAGTCATTACATTTTTTGTTCCATAATATTTTTGAAAGTCATCATTTTATTGTTAGCAGAAACAGAGGAAAGAGTAAAGTTCGAAATGTGTTGTTATATTCAAGGTTGTTCATTAAATATAGAAGAACGTAGCTATTTTCGGAGTAATAAATTATAAATTAGAAAATTGCTTTATAAATTCATTAAAGAATTTTACTTGGTTAAGACTTTGAAAAAAAAAACGAAAGCAAGTGTTTTTTACAAATAAACTCTATTAGAAAAAAGATCCATAAATATTGAATTAAATTAAATTATAGTGCAAGAAAATAGGCATGTTCCAGAGTATTCCATTTGAAAATAAAAATAATTTAAATGTTTCTTTAGTTAAATAAAATAAATAAAGCATGCTGAGGTTTAAAAGTTTAAAAGCCTTGGGATCGAACATTTTATAAAAAAAAATATTTTCGTTAGTATCGACTAAGCTTTATAAACCAAATATATGTAATTTAATTTAATTTAATTTTTTGTACTTAGAAAACAAATTTTAATCCCAAGAAGTAATAGTTTCAACATATGACCACACATTTTCAAGCTGTCAACCTGTAAAAGTTCGCCAACTATTTTGACAACTTAAGGTTGACAACACAGTTTAGAAGTAGTAAAAGATTTCGGGTAGGGGCGGGTTCTGCAAAGGGGTGAAAAATGGTGGGGTAGGAGTTTTGCCACCAAAATGCAACCATGTGTATTCAGGCTGTCAGGCTGGCTGGCAGTCAGGCTGGCAGGCAAATCAAACATTAACTAGTTGTTGGGTAATCCCGAAAGTCGTCTACTTTACTACGCCCCCCTCGCAACCCTGTAACCGCTAGCCCCTCCACTGCACTGACTTACAGGCAAATGAACACGCTGAAATTTTAATAAGCCAGCCTAAAAGCAGGCAACGACATTTGCCAGCCAATTTGCAAGTGCAGTTGACGAAGACGAAGAGCGGCAGGATGAGAATGAGGTTTAGGATGTGGTAACGTTGTCAACGCTGAAAGCTGAATACTGAACGTTGAACGTTGAACGCTGCAGGCCCTGCTTCTACCAGAGGCTCAGCTGCTGGGCGCTTTTAATAAGGTGCCAGCCACAAATTTTCGCGACGACGACGACGACTTCGTTGCATGTTGTGCCAGAGTCCAAATTAGAAAAGTCGCAAAGAAAAGCAAAGCAAACACTGCTGCCGGCAAGAGAAATGGCACTGAATGATATAGAAGAAGGGGCCGAAGTGATGGTAAAGGCAACTGGGAACTGCTCCGGAAATCAAGTGTCACGTGATACATGCAATGCAACAACCACGTGCGGCTATAAATTGCATGTGCCGAGGCAGCAACAAGAGCTGCCAGAAGGACTCGCTGCATGTGTATATTATGTGTGTGAGAGTGTGTGTGTGTGTATTTGTGTGTGTTATGTTACTAATTATCTGACGGATTAGCTTAATTGGTAACAAGTGCACTTGCAGCCACACTTCACTGCGACTCTACGGCCAACTACTCGAAAGTGGCATTAGCCTACTTTTTGGGCGGCTCGGAAACAGTACCAATTTTTGGGCCCTCTTTCAGTGTGTCTGTGTGTCTGTGAGTATGAGTATGAGTATGAGTATAAATTCGACTAGTATGAGTGTAAGCGAATGAGTATATGAGTATGCATGGATAGTTTGTGTGCAGTATGTGGTTGGTTGCCGCTGCAACTTCAGCTTAGCAGCCGACAGCCAGTTATAATTTTCAACTGAAATGGGCTTAAAAACTTTTGCGGTCAGGTCAACAAATTGGAACTGGTCAACGGAACTACCGGCAACTGACTGGGCAGGGGCGGCGTTGTGGTTAAACTTAGTTATATTATAGAGTAGGCTGGTTTTTTAAGCCACAAGGCATTTGAATTGAGACAACTGCACTAATATTATAATTAGAATCTGTTGGCAAAACTAACTAGGCTTGTGCTCAATTCAACTTCCGCAATATATGTTTCAAAGTGAAATTGATTGGTGTTCTGGATAAACTTTTGTATTTTCTAACATTTTGCTGTTGGCTAATAAAATGAAAAGTAAAATGCAATTTTGCATAAATAAATAAATTATTAATTCTAATTAAAGTATAATTTAGCATGACATTAAAACTTGTTCCATAAAAACCGTGAAAAGCATAATGGAAATTTTTCAGCAATAGAAAAATATATAAATGCCGGCTATAAAATAATGTGAATATTTTATTATCATTTAAAGCTTTTGAATTTTAAATAAATTCAATAAGTTTACACAGCAAGATTTTTTTAACTGCTAAATAATTGGGGAATTGTTATATAATAATTTGTTCAATTGCCAATTGTTTAAATAAAAAAAAGGATAGTTCTACTAGGAGATATTGCAACTGCTGAATAATTATTATATTTTATATATTATATTTTCATAGTTGAAAATTGTTTATATAAAGAAAAGGTTGGTACTAATTGCAGAGTGTAAGGATAAACTTAAAGTTTATAAGTTACAATATAGCAATATAACAAAAATTTCTATAATATATTTTTACTTATATAGTAAAGCGTCTTATTTTTAAATATAATAATTTCATTTGTATACAAATTTGAAAAATTGGTATTTAATTATATTTAAAGTAATTCAAACACATATTTTTATTATATATTCTATCGCAATTGGTTTTTCTTTTTTACTGTTCGTTAATACATTTTGTTAGATATATATGTTTTTAATTGTTTTAGTCCTAAATTTCTAAATTTCTTTTCATTGCAATTATTTACGCATTTGCTAAAGACAACCAAATCACAGGCTTTTCACTGCAGTACTGGAATTATAATCAAAACTCGTTCATTTCGTCCGACTGCATACACACTAAAAGTGGCTCTAACACCTATTGCCAGGGCCTTAATCAACTTGGCACGAAACCTAGCCGAGGCAACAAACATGGCCAAGAACATACCCAAACACAAACTGTCCTATTTGGGCCTATTTTCTGCAGGTCCTTTTGCTGTTCTTCTACTGATGCTGCTGCTCCTTTTGGTGCTGCATTCTTTTCTGGCTAAATTCGTTTATTGACACTTTGTTATGTGCTGGAAATGACAGCCAAGACACATGGACAGAACAACTGGCGTCCAGTTGGTTACCTGGTATTGTTAGTGGTACTGGTAGGAACTGGTCCATTTCCATTTGGCAGACTTTTTTGGCAAATTGCTGACAGTTGAAAACATGGCTAGCATCCAGGAGCAATTGCGATTGACTTGAACTGCATTTAAAATTGAAATGCAAAGTCCTTGGAGCTGTTACTCGTTGCCTGTGGTAGTATTTAGTTGCCTAGCAATAAGCCAGGAGCAAATTAATTGATTGCAATACTTATGATTGATGACATTGGCAGACTGCATTTCCAATCATTTATTAACGAATCTGTTGAAGCAGCTTAATGAAAGTTTGCCCAGGACTTTCTCACATTCTCTCTCTCTATATCTCTCTTTAACTAAATCTCTGCAACGTTCTTGATATATACATGAATACAGTATATTTTGTGCCTTGAGCTTGCTTTTTCAGGGGCGCTGAATCCTTTATTATTCATGCTCGTTCCTTCGACTGGCTTTTCATGTGCTATGCTTTTCATTGTTTGCAGTTTTCTTTTGCACACGCCATGGCTTAGCATGAATAGTAAATAGCCCCCAGCACCCGGCGTACTCCCACACTGACCCCCCTCAGGTCAATCTACGGCGGTGATTCAACGGCTTAGACAACGGTCCACAAAAACTCAACTGCAAATTCTGTACTTTTGGTCTCATTCTCTTTCTTATTCGTTTTCTTTCACTTCTGATTCATTTCGGTCTTGTTATACTCTATTCCCAAAGGGGTAAAGGAGTATATTGGGTCTGTGCTGTGTAGGACCGTTTGCCAAACGTATTTTGAGACCCTATTAATGCTACAATAATTTAGTATTTATGTGAAAATATAAGTATATAAATATCCCGAATCTTCTGGCGAATTCTTTGTATACGAATTCTTTGTATATATATGATTCTACGTCCAAGATAAACGCCAGTCGGGAGCTGTCGACTACAAAGTTCTTACTTATATTTTTCTTTTTATTTTTTTTCTTGGGCTGGACAGCGCATTTGCTTTGATAAAATATTGATTGCGGTCTCACTGCGCTTTACTTCTAATACTCAACATGCGTGTTAGTCTTAACCGTGCTCTATGCCACCATTCCAACTCTCCCACTTCCTCTGCCCCTTCATCATCATCCCTCAAATACTTCACTCGGCTTATTGTTTATGGGTTTTTGCGGCAGCAGCATCTGTAAGTGCAGTTGCAACTTAAACTTCAAACTCAACTTCAGTTTCCAGTTTTGATGGAAACTATCAGAAATCACCCTGTTAACCCTCTATCGCTCAGGGTGCTTTCATTAACACTCTTAGAAATATTGATTTTTTGTTCAGCTGTTTAATTACTATTATGATAAAGAATTCGTCATTATCGACAAAAATATATCTATATATAAAATGTTCTTAATTCGTCGTTTATTTATAGATTTCAAGGATTAATAACTTAAACTACTCCGAATTTATGTAACTACTAAGTAAATGCTGAGATGAGGAAAACGAAATTTTTTTTCGACTTTTAACCAAATTTTAAAGTCAAAAAAAAAGTAAAAAGAAACGTACAATAAATCATAATTTTTTTTAATTAAAAATTATTCAGTTGCAGAACAAGGAATTACAATTTTTAAAAATTTATAAAAAATAATAGCTTTATTTAATATCTTTTAGAGGGCGTTAAGCTTTTTAAAATCGGTTATGACACTCTCGAGTAATGAAAAAATAATAAATATAAAAAAATTCAAAACTAATTTAACAAATTTAAAAAGGAGTTTAACCATTTTTAGGTCGTTTTTCGTTATCTTGGTTGCCACATGCATAAAAAAAAAGTAGGTTTGGCAACTGAATCAATTAACTAGTGTTGAAAGATTGGGAACTGATGCAAATTTTCATTTACGCAAATTTCGAATTCTGAAAATGACAGTGACTTGCAGGGTTACTGCTGCACCGTAATATAAATTTGTTTGACTAAGTTGCTGCCACTTAAAATAAGTTATTTGAAACACAAAAATAAACTTTTAACAAACAATATAGGGTTAATACTCTGATGCACACACACACACACACACACACACTTATTGAAGCAAATTGCTTACCTTTAAGCGCTCAAACCACACATACACACAAATACACATGCCACAATAAAACAATGAAGATGATGCAACACACGCATGCAACGCAGCGTAAAATGCGTGAATCGCGCGCTTGCCAAGAGCTGCAAAAACGCGGCCCGGGTGGATTTGGCTGTGAGGATACGAAGGAAGGAGATGCTGCTCCTGTCAGCTGCTGTTGCTACTGTTGTTACAATTGTTGTTGCTGTTGTTGTTTTCGCTACTGTTGCTGCAGTAGCTGGCAGGCTTATGTTTTGGAGCAGCAACGTCAATTTCATACATATTCAGCTGCTGAACTGCTCTGTCGACTGGGCCCGTTGACTGCTGCTGGGATTTTGCGGCAATTTCAAATACAAATTGCACTGTTTTTATGGCTACAAATGCCTTTTTGTCATCGTTTTTTTTCTCTTATTGCTCTTGCATATTGTTGTTGTTGTTGGTGCTCCCTGTTACCAGCGACAGTTTGTACAAGGATCTCAACGACGTCGGCGACATACTACGAACGGATTTCATTTTAACAGTTTCAGCAACGTTAATCCCCAATACCCAAATGCAATCGGTTGTCGTTGTGTGTGTGTGTCTGTCTGTGTGTCGACCCCAAAGGGCAGAAACACGGACTGGGATTTATGGGTAAGCATTGGTCGAAAAAACATATGCAGCCATATAAATGCCTGAGCCTCAACCCGAACCTGAACCTGAACCTGAAGCTGAACCTGTATCTGAAACGTTGTCCTGAATGAAATTCGGGCAGAGTTTAACGGTTAAGCTACGGCTTTCATAGGTGGATCTGCGCTTACATATACATAGATAGATGTTCAATTATTTGAGCATATTACAAATTGAGATATTTTGCGGCCCTTCAATTGACTCTTAATTGCACAATTTGTTTGAAATTTTCGCAAATTTAATAGTCGGCCAATGTGTTTGCTATTTGAGTTAGTTTTAGTTTCGGTTTGGCCAACACGTCAACACCAAAACAGCCAACACACCAAAATGGATGCTGGCCAAAAGTTCTCAGTCTCGATTAAGACGACAAACGAACCACAGCAACCAGTTATAAACCTTTTGGCTCTGACATTCACAATAATGATAATGATTATGCTGATAATGATGATGATAATAATGTCCTTGCAGTTTGTTGAGTTTGTTGGAATGCAACGATTCTACTGCTGATGATGATGATGATGACGATTACTACCAGCTATGGTAATGACAATAAAGACATACGTTGTTCCATCTAGAGATGAGCTAGTATTTCGGCTTACGACTGGTTTTTTAGTCAAATTAAAGATGAAAAAGAATCGTTATTTACAGTTAAAATAGCGAAAAGGAAACATTGTTAAGAATTTCATAATAAATATACAATTTTTCCCAGAGAAAAAATAAATAAAAAATACACATAAAGGAATATTGGCAACAGGCGTAAGATATTTTATATTAAGACAAGAAATATAATATCTGTTAATAACTCTCCATAAGTACGATCCCGCTCCAAAACAAAAATAAACAATTTAATCATATTCATATTCTACAATACATTGCAATGTAACAATGATTGTAGCTAAGATTATCATAGAATATTCAAATGCCTTTTCAATCCATTTCCCGAAATATTTTTGAAAAAAATTGTCAGTGTGCTATTCTTCGATATAATAGAAAGCTATGGTGAAAATTGCAAGATTGGAAATTGAGAGTGAATAGAGCTTCCAAACATACATAGAAATTTAATGTTGACCTTACAGCTGGAGAAATGCTATAATTTTAATATATGAAAGGAATTTTCGTGTCAATTTTTAATTTCTTATCATTGGAGCGATAAAAATATTTAACTCTAATCTCAAGGAGGAAAATTCCGGACTTTATGAACTTTCTTTATTTAATTATAATAAAAACAACTTTTAGCTTTAAAATATACTCTATCTTTTTATAATGAACTGTATACTTTAAACAATCAAATGTAGCACTATATTTTGTTGTCACCAATCTTTTCACCAATATTCACTTCAAGTGACTTTTGTCACATTAATAAATAAAATCACAATTACTCATAGTTCACGCACATCTCTAAAATGTCTCTTCTTCGATATACGAGTGTGTATCTAGCCATTCCCCTTGCCCTCCTTACTGATGACTTCCCGCTTGCAGGACGCTTTGTGTGCATGCTGCTTGCATTTGCATATTCTCTAATTTGGCTAGTTTGGCAATTGCGGCCGATTTTGCAAAACGTTATTTGCCAGGGGCATTTGTGCGGGGTGTGGGTTAACGCCAGCAGCCGCTTTGCCCCACCTCAGCCCTTTTCCATGTCTTGAATAACCTCACAAGTATTTAGTCTATGACGATTTGAGTGGTTTGAAGTGTTCGCCCAGTTGCCCTTGCCACAGAGACTCATCAGGCTGTTCCTGTGACTGTGACTGTGCCTGAGCCTGGGCAATGTCTCGTGTCGTGTAAATTTGTTTAGTTTGAAGTGGCAGCAAAGAGCAGAGGTCAAAGTTTATACTGCCTTCAATTGCTCCAGCCGCTCACCTGCTCTGTCTATAAATCGTGCGACTTTTGCGACTATTTGTGAGTCCTGTTTCGTTGATATATTGCTTTTTATTATAACAAAGCGAAGCCGTATCGCTGCTGAGTGCTCAGTCAGGCCAATCACATTATGAAAGCAACCAATTTTAATTACGACCATTACAACAAAATGCTTGACAGAACAGCAACAATAACAATAACAAGACCAACTACAACATTAATGGAGAAAATGTCGGCTAATGCCTGGGCCAAAAACTCATTTAGTCGCGTTAAAGTAATTACAATTTATAGGCCACAAAAATCCGTAACACAACATAAATCCAAATGAACGCGCATTGCCCCCTGCTTCTTCTTCGCCTCCTTATTCCCCGTCCGTTTTGCTATGGAGTTAAAAATTTTAACACACATACACAAAAGTCACAGAGCAAGCGACACCTGACAGCTAACCCCCTCCCCGCTCAGTCCTAGTGCCCTCCCCTTCATATCGTGTCTTTATTACACTGGCAAGGCAACGCGCGATAAATAAATAAATAAATGCCGCCTAACAAGCCGCAAGGAGGCGAAATTTGTTGCAATTCATTGACTTGGCGCACAGGCGCAAACATAAATTTCAAAGACCCACAGCCTGTAAAATATCGACAGAATCAGAAGCAGCAGCAGGAGCAGCTACAGCAACAACTTGTAAATGTATTGGCCTACAACTTTCTGGAAGGGGAACAGGTGAGGGGGAAATGATATGAGCAGAGCAATAAGGCAACCAACGATGGCAATGAGCTCAGCGAAATGGCAAAAAAAAATATTGCCTACATATGGGCGCAGCATTTGGCTTTGCAATAAGGAACCAAAAAATAGGTATAAAATGAGAAAAATTCGAATATATATTGAATTTGATTTGACTTAGGCATGCTCTCTCGCTGAAACACAAAGAATAAAAAATATACAATTTAATTAAAGAATAGAGTTACCGCTATAAGGAAATTGGGTAGAATATTGATGGTTTTAAAAAGAATAGTTCTTCAATGGATTGTTTCAAAAGCATTAAATTGGCAAATTGTTCTAATACAAAAGCTTGGAAGCTATATAATATTGTCGACCGATTTTGATAAATTTATATCAGTTTAACTAGAGTAATGAAACTTCGAATTGGTGAGTTTTTTTTGACATCTCTAATATCAAAAATGTTGCTCAAACAATACATTTTCGGCATTATCATCAAGATAGTTAAAAACCTGAATCGAATCAAGAATATATGTATTTACTTTATGGGGCACATTTATCACATTTCGTGAGTATAAAATTAAGGTAATGTAATTCCATATGTGGGCTCGTTAATAAAGATCTATTAAACAGAAAATAATTTTGTATTAATTGTTTCGAACAGAATGAATCAAATAACATTTTAAATAAATCTACATTAAATTGTAAATCATGTTGATCAACTTGATTTATCAAAATTTTTTTTATTTTTTCAGAGTAGTTATATGAATTTATCTAAGAATGTGATCTGATAGTCTCGCATAAATATATTAAAACAATATTAAGATTTATATGTAGTTATATATATAACTATAGTTAATTATAAGTACGATTAAATCCTACCCAAACGATTTAATTAATTATATGGGTTTTCTCATTTAAACTACCATATATTCTTAGCTCATTGAAACCCAAACTTGTTATCATTCCTGGCTCTTTAGTTTATAGCCACTAGATGTGCCCCTCTGTCAAGTGTTGGTCAAGCAAGGAGCTAATCTACCCACTTTAAGCATTTTATGTGTGCACAGTGCAGATAAAAAGCGAACTGACTTGGACTCTAGGGCAGCTGTCCGGTTCTTGTTCGTTTTCTTGTTGTCGCCTGGGAGAGTTCATACGCCCCGTTAGCCCTTTGTGACCTTATCTGGGGCGGCACTTTAACTATTTATCAGCCGGCAGACAGCAGGAGCAAATTGAAGGCCGTTTTGTTGCTTTGCCTCAGTCAACAAATCAGTTGCTTTAACTGTTTATCTAGCCAGGATGCAAATTGAAAAAATCTATCAAAGAGCGTTTGCTGTTTGCGCTCAATCGACTGACTACCCGATTCACAGAAACTTGTGCTTTTAATGCTGCTGCATTTGCTTTTTGTGCTCCTCCTACACCTGGCCAATGGCTGTTTTAACGCCTCGTTGCATAGCGACGCCTCGGTGCAGGACAAACAGGAGCAAGACCACCCGCCGTCAAGCAAAATACTGTTCGTTGTTCTTGGGCACAGTTGACATGCTCACCGACGACTAGTTTCTAAACTTTTCTTGCCCATTGTTCAAAGTTTTGTTGCTGCCGTGCTGGCGAATTCAGAGATTAGTCTTCCACTTGGCTAAGTCTGCAGCACTGGGCAAAAGTTATGGCAATGGCATCACCATGGCCAGTTATGGCCAGTCAGCCAGCCAGTTAGACTGTCGAGCCGCTGCTGCAATGACTACCTGGCCGAAACCATGGGATGCCCTTCCATGCCAGTTCCTGCCTTTGCCTGGGGCATGCCTGTATTTGTGTCACTTTATTTGTATTAATGGCACTTGCGCATCCTGCGGCGCGGCTACAATAAGTAATTTGATCGAGTGCCGAATGGAGCACAACGCATTGCGCCGTGTCCTGGCCAGTGTACCAGCCGGACCCTTGTTGTACTCCCCGTTGCTCTTATCACTCGCCGATTGCATCGCCTTTGCATTGTGCAACGAGCTGGACCAGACAACGAAATGAATTTTTACAAAATAGAAATACACACACAAAGGACGAGAAATAAATACTCTTTTGGCAAAGAAAAACATATTATAGACTTTATACGAATTATACTTGTTTACACAATTATAATCATTATTGTTGACAAATATTATAAAAGTTAAGAATAATTATTTATTGAATTTTTGAAACGGTAAACAAATTGGTGTTATTGAAATACAAACTAACTTTCTATATGTAACTGAATTTTTAAATTGAAAATTTTATCAATAACTGTTATTTTCGGTCCCTGGAATATATTTATTATTATTATCCTGCTAATATTATTATGCTATAAGTTTAACTGTTCTCAACATACCTAATTCTGAGCGGAACTAAAAATTTAAAGCTACGAATAAAATCCATACAAAAAGTGTCCTTAATTTTGTTCGCAGAATATAAGAAAAATCCTTTCTGTCCAGTTTATTTATAATTATAAAAATATTTTACTTATTTCTGCCGAGATTGGAATGCGAATAAGAGTTCTTACTTTACTTAAATTTTAAGTATATTCAGCTTAAAATCGTTATATAAGGCGCTACAAAGGATAGAAAAGGAAAAGTGAAAATATATAAAAATATTATACAATTATTATAAATAAGATCCTTTTCAAATCTCTGCAAAAAAAGTAACTTATCGTACGTATGCATCCCTGCTAGTCACGTTTGGTACTTATTCAAGCATCAGTGCTAAGCTCATGATATAGTTCTTATACCCCAGTAGAGTAAAATGTACCATGGCATCGAGATGGCAAACGGTATACGAACATAGCAATGGATTCAAAGCCCCAGCTGGTTACTGTGACTCCGACTGAGACTGCCAGTGCCACTGCAACTGGGTTTGTAGCCAACGGGGGCAGCAATGGATAAGGAACAACGGCAGCCGAGTGCAAGGGATTAAACACTCTAGATTTTATTAGATAAAACTCAGTGAACAGCAAATGCAACGCCGTTGTTGTTGCCGCTTTTATAGCCAGCTTGTCTCCTCTCCCCTGGGGGTGGCTACAGCACTTGAATCATAAATTCTGTGACAAATGCAGGTACAAAGTTTTGTTAGACCCAGTTAAGAGAGAGGCATTACTTGGGAGGCCCGAAAATCCAGCAAGCTAATTGCAAACTTTAAGCCGTCTCATGTGTCGAGTTGTGCACATTTTAATGCCAATTGATTCGGGAAGAAAACATTTGCATTAAGTTGTCAACTTATTGGGCCAACTGATTAGCCATCATTGTTTGGCTATAATGCATGTGCATGGCAGAGAGACGAGCAGGGATGAGGAGTGGCATCGTTTGCTCAGTTTCCGCCTTGTTTGTCCCTGCATAATATTTTCAGTTAAGTGCGTCAGTTGTGGTAACAAGTGACTTTAGCTAGTTTTGTTATTGAAATGAGAGCCACATACACATGCATACATTGAGAGTCTTACAGTCATAGATACAAGTGCAGATACAGGCTGAACACACACACACATAACAGACACACGAGACCAACACCCGCACGCATGCATAAATAAACAAACATAAACATTTGCTCCAACACGCTGGGTATAAAATGGCATAACAAGCAGCAACCACGAAAGCAACAACAAGGATCACAAGAAAACGCAATGCAAGAAAGGATATTCAAGACTTAAGGATAGCCTATAAATATATAAAAACTTTATCTGCAACAAAATATCATATATTGTTAATGTTGAGCCAAGTTCTATGAATCTTTAATGCGACTTAAAATGCAACACACTAACATACGAGTAAATGTTTCACCTCATAGGATTTATCCTTTTTCTTTTTTTGAATTTAATAAACATTGCTTAATAAATAAAAAAATTTTAAATTTCAATTCGTTTTTATTTTTTATTTTATAAAAAACAGCATTGGGCTAAAACTTCAGATATGAGCTTTATTTTTTTGCAAACAATTTTTGTTAACAATTTTTAAGGAAATTGTGAGGTTGATTGCATAATTTTTATAACTTAAGTATAGTCAGTAATTTCCTTTGTATAATTTAATTGCTTTTAAATAAATATAATGAAATATAATGAAGTCATTTTTTGAAACTAATATATTTATAACTCTTAAAAATTCTATTAAAAATTTAGGCATTTGCAACACATCATAAATCAAATAATATTTTGTAGGGTAGTAAAACCGCATCCAGTACCACGAATTTTACTGCTATGCGCTGTGATGCTGCTGCGGCAGCGGCAACCAACATCTTTGCCTTATTACCGCAGCTTTTCTTTTGTGAACTGTTGTTGGCACCTTAACGAGCTGTTGCCAGGTGAAAGCAGCTCGACAACTAAATGGAACTAAAAGGAGAATAGAAAAAGAAAAAAAATATATATATATATTATTATTATTTGGCTAGCAATGCAATTAAATTGCAAGTTGTGCATTTCGATGTCGGCGCTAAGCAATTGACAGGCTGCCACTTGCAGTTTGACATGTTACACAAATATATTCACACAAATGTTTCCATATATTTGCCCACTAAGACTCACATTTACACACACTCACAAGCACACACACACACACACACACAGTTGAGTGCACATGCAATCAATTAAATTCGTTGTAAATTCAACGGCTTATCTGCCGTAATCAATCTTAATTTTCCACTTGACATGTAGCGTTACAGTAAAGGCAACTGAAAAGGAATTTCCCCCACTCTGCAACGACCACCCCCCTCCTGTACTATAAAGTCCTTTACTCACTTATATGCAAGTCGACTCACATTACGTATACGTAATGTAAACGCTTTACGCATTTTAAATCAAAATACATTTCCGGTTGTCCCACAAAGTAGGCAAAGCACAATTTATAGGCAAAATAAAGGCGCCAAAGCACTTAAAGCTCAGTATATAAGTATTACTTGAACAGGATGACATGATTACATAATTGAAAGCGGAAAGGGTATGATGCAGCTGTTATGCAAACTGTCAGGCAATGCAGCACCCACCCTAAAGATTCTTAACAGCAATGTGATGGCAGATTTTTATTGAAAGGACCTTCAGTTTACCTACATTGGTTCATACTCTTTTATTCTTATTATCAATAAATATAAGATGCTTATGTCAGTTAAAAATATTAATTTCCAATAAAGAAAAGTAAAACCGATTTTTTTATAATAAATTTTAATAACACAGCTCTTTTATACAAACTACAAATTCCATTCAAGAAACTTTAAAGTCAATTTTAATAAATGTTGGCCTTATAAATGTTCAAATGTTAATTGTGGGTTTGAGCAAAATTAAATAGGGTCTAAGTTTAGAAAACATTTTATAAATATAACTTATATAATTTACATTATAATTACAGATATAGAGCATAATAACAAACTCTCACCTTACTAATAAAGCAGTTCTATGCCATTTTTAAACATTCCAAACTTAAACTAAGTTGCTTTATTAACTTGAGCACTTGAATAATTTACATTTTAGAGATATATAATTTAATATTGTATTTTATGTATTATTAACATTTATAATTATAGAAAGCAAGTATATACTTATCTTGTGCAAACATTTGAATATTCCAAGATATCATTACGAAAACGCATTAGTTGTTCACATGACTTCATTCACTTGACCAAGTATAAATGCAATAATCGCTTATGCAAAACCAGGGCAATGAATCCTTAACAAACCAAAGGACTTGCCAACCATATTGTTGCAATTTGTCCAGTTAGTGCAACACTTATCAAACTCACACACAAACACATAAACACATCCATGTCAGATACACGCTCTGAAATAGCAGTTACCGGTAGCATTACTTAATATGTGTAAATTGTGTGGCATCAACTATTATGCATTGTATGTTATCTCTGGCTATCAGAACTGCTGCTCCATCTTCAGGCTTGCAACATGGTAATGTGTCCTCAGCTTGCCAAGACTCCTGCCTCAACTACGCTTCATACTTCAACAACGTTGCCTGTTCGCCAGGTCGTGCCTGTAACAATTTATCATTTGAGCATGACGCACGCACATTGCATACACACACACATACACACACACACACACACTCGGGCACACTCGCACACCAATGCAGTTTGCCATTGAGCTCATCAGTGAACATGTGAGCCGCAGGCAAAGGCATTTAACATGCAGTTTATGTTTGCCACAAGATCTATTACAGGAAATTCACATATGCCGCCGAGTTCGGAATGGAATGTTGAGGCGTACTCCAACCACGCCCACCGCAATCCTCAGAGTAGGCGCACAAATTGCTGTAAGTGGGCATGGCCATGCGGCAAATCCAAATCGAGCAGCAAAACAAAACTTGATTATTTTATGCGGTCTGTGGTTTGAGGTTTTCCTGCCCTCAAGGCGAAGGCTTTGCATTAAATATTGCTTACTGAAAGCCGCACACTTAACAAATATGACGCCCTCGAATTATGCACTGCATCCTGGTGTCCTACCATCCGTGTCCTGCATTGAGCTTAGTTTATTGATCAGCAGACAAAAATCCAATCAAGCAAAACTCATTTGCAGCAACCTTAATTACATAAATTCGTATTAAATAAAGCCTAATAAAGTAATTATTTAGAGCTGTCAACAGATAAATTTCCTACCCAGTCTCAAAGCGCAATTTTAATAGGAGCATAGCTGCATTGATATTTAATTCAATTTAGCCGTATTTTAAAAGTACAGAAATTAAATAAATTTTCTACAAAATAAATTTTCTATAAAAATACCTTGATTTTTCCCAAGAAGGCAATAATATGTTTAGTTTCATATTTGAGAATATAAATATTAATTATAAATGAAAAGCCCGAGTCAAAGGCCCAGCTGCAAGTGCTCGTTAATCAAATATTAAGTTTATCAATAAATACTAGGATTAATTTGTTAAATAAATAATTGTGCGTTTTTAGCTATAAAGTTGTTAGAGATTGAGATTTTAATATTTTGAATTTAATTTTGCATCTGAAAGTATAATACATTTATGGAAATATAATAGAACTGGAAAGAGTTGAATACAAGGTGCAGTTGTTTATTAAACATTTATATATTACTAAGTAAAATTTTGAAAATATTACAGAATACAAAAAAGAAACTATTTTATTAAATTGAAATATTTTTCAATTTATTATATTCTGTTTATGCTCAGAAATGATTTTCAATCACTTTTCTAATGGAAATCAGCTTATTGATAAGTTTTGTTCAACGGTTTTGTAAATAAAATGCATTTGTAATAATTTTAATTACTATTAGTGCTACTACATACAAACAAAAACAACAACAACAACAATTGCAGTGTCACTTTGCAATCAAATAAGAATACGCCCAGATGGGTTACAGCGTCTGTCTGGGAGGATTGAGGGGTATATTGCACCCTCAAAATCAGCTCTCAATATAATGCGGCGGAAGCTTTTGTGAAATCCTTACGTCCAACTTTTTAATACGAAAACTTTTACTGAGTTTAGTATAAAAGCAAAGGCAACAGCAACAGCAACAGCAATAGCAATAGCAGCAACAGCAGCAACAAGGACAACAACAAAAGCAATTGCAACAGTCACTTGGTGGACTTGTTGTGGGCAGACGACAGCCACAGCCAGAGTCGATGCCCAGGCTCAGCATATTGCATGTCCTTATGTCCTGGCCAGAACGTCAGCCAGAAGTACAACATCAGCTCCAACTCCAACTCTAGTTCCTAACTTCAGGCGACTAAAGCCACTTGAGCAGCACAGAAAACTAACTTAATCTTGTTTACATTCTATGACGAGTTATGAAAATGAAAGGATTAAGCGAGCCACAAACAAACGCACCAACAAACCAACCAACTAACTAACACACACACACTCTCGCACACACACACAGATACAAACTCTGGCCTGCCACACATGCTTAAGCGTGGCTTCTACAAACAAAACTTACGCATGGAAAATCCATAGACAGCCACAGAGTCAAGAACAACAACATGGCAAAAGTGTAATTTAGCAAGTGCCGAAGCCAATAATGCCCTAGGAAGGGCTTTTATCAATCTGTGCTCTAATCAAATTCAAAAATTAACTACATTCTCAGACTAATGCTACCAAATACCAGACAGACAAAATATATATTTTCCTAAAGTCTGGACTATTTAAAAATCATAACAGAGAAAATATTTAAACATAATAATAAAACTAGAAATTTAAGCTAAAGCTTAGATATATTTATGCAATGCAATGCGAATTACTTATTTAATGAAAAACTAAGCATTGTCTGTATTACATTAAAAGAGACAATTTTATGTTACAATTTGTTGATATGAAATGCTTTTTGATTAAATATTTAAGTACTGTTGAGCAAGCGAGCTAAAAAGTAAATTGCACTTTTCGAGTAAATAAATTTAGCGCAAAATTCTAAATAATTTTAATCAAACTTTATAATACATATCCTTTTTTTTTATTTTATAATTTAATAAATACTGACCCTTCAATGGTTTTAGTGTTATTGAATAAGCAAAAAAAACAAATACTATATAAATAACAATTGACTTGCTTTATGTAAGGCACACTTTTATATATATTTTACTTTTATATATATTTTTTAATAAATTAAACAAAAAATTTATGGTTAGTAGCATACCATATAAATCTGTTTCTTGAACATATATTGCTGTATCACTGTAGCCGCTTTGTAGCAAAATCAATTTCGGCATCAATTGGTCAAACGGTCCGGGGCGTATCGTGCGATTTCCGTGAATGCACATTCAATCTATGTCCTTGTTTATTAAAGACGAAAGTTTGAACAATTTGTGTTCCTTGATTGAAATCCAAACCTTAAATCGATTGATAATGTAATCGATTGCGAACTTGACCTAAAAATGATCATTGGACTTTACTTTGGAAATTTGTGTTTAAAATTTAAATGAATGTATTATGTCCTTTATATTTAATATTGGTTATTCACACATTTTGAGTCTGTTTTAGCAACCACCTTTACGCAAGGGTATATAAAAGCCACAACCAACTGTAACTGTTATTATAACTGTTGTTCTAGCCACACCCAGCCGCAGCTATGCCCGCCCACTTGTGTCCTTGCAAATTAGTTGCATTTGAGTTTTATTTCTGTTGTAAGTTGCTTGCTGTGATCCTCTTATAACAAGAAATTACTAAAATTCTAGCTCCCGACTAGTATATGCTCGGTTCCCACTATTTAATTATTCTGGAATGTTGTCAGTTGCCCTTATATCAAATTTTGTGGCTCTATTTAAAAAGATATTTGAAAGGCATGTAAATATTGATTATTTTTGTGTTGATCCTATAATGGAATGCTTTTAATATTACAAAAAATTAAAATATCTGAACAAACAGACAGACGAACATATTGTGAACAAATCCAAAATACCCCTGATGCTATGGAATCGATTATATAGAAAGTCAAACGAGTAACCAGCCGTCTGCACGCTAGGTGGCGCCACTGCTGCAGTATTTTCCGCTGTTTGTACATTTCACATTTGGCGTCAGCCACAATTTTCCGTTAGCGCTGTTTGTTTATTTGTTTGCCCTGTTGCCTTGCCTATAATTTTGAAGTGTAAAAAATATTTTTGCATTGCGGTCTGTGACACGTGCGCATCGCATCCATCAATGCTCTGTCTGACCACGCCATCCCGCTTTCTGACCTCCGGTCAACGAACCAATGTATGGCTGCAAGCCGCACTCGAAATTTAATTTGCACATCATCGATAAACAGGGAGTGGCCGGATCGTTCGCAGACTATGGGCTGCTGGTGATGGGCGTGACGGGTGACGCAAACGCAGACGTAGACGTATACGAGCATCTGTCCGGCAACGTGCGAAGCATGTTTATGATGTGTGTGCGGCGAACTCTTTGCCAAGTGCTAACTAAAGTTGGTAAGTACTGCATATGAATATTGAATGCGCTTCAGGGAGCTTGTCAGTTAGTTGAGTTTATTTTGGTGCTGATGTGGCAACCGATATGAAACATGTTTTAAAACAGTCTGGCAACACTTTTAAACTTTAGTTTTGGTGCTGTCTGTGAGCTTATCTAATTGATTTCCTGAACTATTTAAATGTTTGGAAAAACTGTTCTTTCTATCATAATTTTTTAATTTTATAATTTTGTATAATTTTCAAAAAATACTCATCAATCAATGGAACTGGCAAGTTTAAATGCGATATATTTAAAAACTTAAAAAGTTGCTCATACAAAGCATTATTTATACTCCGCATACTTGACTATAGCATTCTTAGTAAGTAAATATAAATTATAAAATATTTTTTAATCGTATGATCTTTGAAAACAACCTTTAAAAACAATTACTACTGTGTGGCATGAAAAAATAGTAACTTTTACTTGAGTACACATATTGCAGCCGTATAGCCCATTCTGATGTTGCATAAATTGTTGCAAACATTTATTGTATTTAATGTAAACTTGACACTTAACATTTGGTACTTGGCACTTGGCAAGTGCAAATAGGCACGCAAGGGCCACGTGTTGCATCTCCCGGTCAGATACATATGAACATGCCTCATGCTTGGCACTTGTCACATGACATTTTGGCACTGCAGTTGCTATTGACGAGTTGATGAAGTTTGTGGTCGAAAGTTGATGCAGTATTTTGGATAAGGTTGCAAATTCTAATTGAAAATAGAAGGAAAAATTTTGATTTACAAAAAGTACTGCAAATTCTGGATGCACATAAAGATTAGATACTGTTTAATGAAAAATAGTTGATGGTTGCATTTATTTTCTTTGTAGAAGAATTTGTTCAAAGAAAAAGTAGGAAAATAAAAAAATAAAATAAAATAGTTAGAATAATTACCAATTTAGTGTTGAGTACGGCCTAAAAAATAACAAAAATTATATTCACCCATAAAATAATCTTCTTAATATGTACTATATATGAAACATACAAATTTTTAAGCAAATATGTGAAAATTCTATTATGAAAAAAGAATAAAAATAAAATGCATGTGCATATGAAATTATGTCCATTAAAAATAGATGTGTGGCCGTTACGCGGATTCCGAATCGCATTTGCGACGCTGCACAGATGTAAACATATTCGCGATACCATACCAATTGCCACGCCCACTTTAGCATCAGAGTCAACGCCCATGTTGGCCTGGCTCTCACGCACATTTGCGGTTCATAATTTGCGTGCCATTTTTGTTTGTTGATGGACAAAATCAACACATACGTAAACATGAAAAAAATACAGCTTTCAACTTGAATTTAAATTAAAACGCAAACGCGGCGAAGGCAAATTACAGCCGACCAACTATAAATAAATATATATATATACAGAAATATATATAAAGTATGAATATATGAATATATGCATACACTTTATTTTATATAGACGATAAATATTGATTGTACGGTCACGATAATTTCTGCCAATTATGGACCGCTTCACATGCCCAAACACCCACAAACAAATACATACACACACACATTCACTTATGCTTTAATAAGTATGTGTTTGTATGCATATATACTTACATATATATACAAATATATATGTATATGTAATGCACATATGGTCAACTATCTGCGGGGCTTTTATTATTATTTGTTATTATTAAATATGTCTCCATAATTATCGAACATTTTTCCAATTGCCTCACTGTCCACCAGTTGCCAGGCAGCTGTTAAAATAGTCCATGTGGTTAAATTTCTCAATGTACTTACAAATTTTTATGGAAACTCTCAGAGAAGTAATGCATTTTATTAAAAATTAAAAATGGCAAGTAATGTGGTGAGAGCGCAACCGAGATATACCCTCTACATATAGCTAAATAAATTTTTACTTCAAAACTAAAATTTTATATTTTTCGTCCGACTTTTATAATTTATTTTATACGTTATATGGAATTATTTATAGTTATCCAAAGCTGTTTATTAAAAAGTCGCAAATATATCCTATTTCAATTAGCTGGAAAAAAATTTTATTTTTATTTATGAATCAACTATTTGTTCTAATTTTGGAAGCACTTGTCATAAAGATGAGTAAATAAATCTGACCATCGAATATAACAGCATTTATAATAGCCGATATCAAGAGATAATAAGAAGGTTAAAGACCAAAACTCCCAACTACCTAACAAGCTCATAATAGTTCAATAATTTCTGCTCATTCCCTGAAAGAGATTCTCTGAGATTCTAATATCAAATTTCTGAAGAAAGACACTGTAATTAAGACTGTAATTTATTATAAAAGTCACATGTATGTTAGTTATTATCACAAATTTAAAATGGCAAAAAATCTTATCAGTGATGCGGATATATTTAATGGGAAATTGAGGTCAAAGTCATGTATGTATATAAACTGTTGATTTACATTCGATCGGCATCGAAATATTTTACACTTTTTATATAGAAAATCTACATTTGACTGACCTACTTTGCAAACTGAAACTGAAATTTGTTGTATAAAAGTTTTATTTTTGTTGGGTTTTAGGCTTTAGGCTACATTTTATTAATTGTGCAAAAATATTCGCAGTTTCAGTCATATGCACTGCTAAATCTGTGCAAGTTATTAAAAGTATTAATTTTTTATAAATTTTACTTAATTTATATGAAATTTATAAAAGTTTGCTGAAGGAAAATATAAAAGAAAATAATAAGTTAAAGAGCCTTAAGTTAAAAACTATTTAACTAAAAAAGTTTTAGCTCTCTTATGGCTAGGAGTATTTCATTAAATTAAAATTTTTTTTAAATATATATAAACTCTATTAAAAAAAGAAGCACTTTAAAGCAGAACTGAGCTGGCAGCATTTCGGCTGATTTGCATCTCTGTCTCGCTTTAGTTCATTCTTATTTTTTACTCCCCCGAATTCCCTGTCATCTTTCATATGCCATACGGGGCATATGTGGCGTCCTCTCGCTTTGGTATCTGTATCTTATGTGCCAAACCGCTTGTTTTCGTATCTGGGCTGCGTTTCCTTAAACTTTCCGCTGGCATCCGGAGCTGGCTTCGGCTTTGGCCGCTCCTCGTTTGCTTGGCTGGCAATTATGAAAAGCAAAATAAAAATAGCATTTTTAGCGCTCTGCTGCAAGTTTCTCGCAGCAAACTTCGCCTAAAAAATGAAAAGAAAAATCTGGAAAAAAATATTAAATGGAGAAAAGAGTGTCTATAGATTTTGTGCTGTAAGTTGGGTTACTTGGGGACGGCGACGCCGTTTTGCAAATGACAAAAAATTTTTAGTGTAATTATCTTTTGAATAATTAAAGAAAAAACGTTGGCAGAGCTCAACAAGAAGCGAAGTGAAGCAAAAATTGCACAGAAACTGTGCCAGCAACAGGACTAACACCAGGACACCCAAAAAACACACATACACACTCATACACACTCATACACACACAGCATTAAGAGGATGCTGATAACTAAGGCTGGCGATACTTTTGCCTTGGCGCTAAACCCACACCCACCCCACATCTCCTCCCACACAACATATTTTTAAGTTTCTTCGCCCGCCGCCCGCCATCTTCTGCCTAATGTCCTTAGGCGACACTGGCGTGGGCGCCCCCCACACCGATCAGCCCAGCTGCTTAGCCTTCGAAGCACACGCGCTGTGTAATTTGCTCCAAGTAATGCTCATTATGCGCCAATTATTTATGTCAAATGAGAATAAACGCTGCCAAATTTGAATGTACCCGAAATAGGACGCAGTGTTAGTAGGTCGATTGTAGAAGGTAAAACAAGTGAGATTAAAAGTAAGTTTTAAGATTGAATTTCATTTGAAAAAACACCATATAATCCTAATCAGCATGTAATAAATAACATCGACCTTGCAGTTACTAAGTTTGACTCCGAATTTAAATAAAAGTTAATTTCTTAAAGTATTTTTCTACAAAAATGTTATTTTTATTGTTGGTACTAAAGAAAGTACGTTTTCTCTACATTTATAACACTTATAGCTGGCTCTCATAGACCTTATACCCTGTACCTGTAAAAAAAAGTATAAGTGATTCATAAAACTGTGCTTATACTTATACTTATATGTAAGAGTCCTAAGAAGAAATCTACGACCACAAAAAAACGAATAGATTCTTGATATTCCTCAATAGTTGTCGGTTTATCCGTCTGCCTGTATAATCGCACAGATTTTAAAGACTATAAGGACTAAAGACACCAAATTTTGTATAACATCTAAAAATTAACTTAATTTCCATTTTCCGATTTATGATTTTGATTTTTGCATACGTTATTGCTGATGCTGTGCAAATTTCATAATATTTAGATAATAAACATCGAAGTTATTTAAGAATATAATTTTTGAGAACAGCTTGATATTCAAATTCTAATTTGCACTGCTTGATTTGTATGTATCTTTATGAGAATACGAGTATTTATGTTTGCGGAGCACAGACTGGTGTCCAGAATACTCGACTACAGCAGAATGCTATTTGTTTAGTCTATTCTTAACTTTAGAAAAGAAAAAAGATGAAATGGAGGAACTTTAATATTTTCTTGAGCAAGCATTCGTATTGTCTATAGTTTGTGTTTAATTTCCTGAAGCAAAATGGGTTAAGTGCTGAATATTACAGTAGGAATAGTTGCCCGGGAACTGGCACTCACTCCTGTTACACACCGGCAAATGCTGCTGCTTCTTCCTGGTTATGTCTCTGTCTTAGGGACGAGACAACTTGCAAGTTGATGCCTTGCTGGCCCTGTTGACACGCCATTACTGCAGCTAATTAGAGGAGCGACCCGCCGGAGCTGACAGAGTTACTGCCGAACGCTCAACTGGCTGTCTGGTGTTGCCTCGACCTGTCATGTGACATTGTTGACGCCTCGCACGATACCGTTACCATTGTCGTTGCCGCTGTTGTTGTTGCTGTTGTTGTTGCTGTTGTTGTTGCCGTTGTTGTTGCCGTTGTTGTTGCCCCGCAGGTTTATATTGCCGTCCTCTGTCATTCCCCACGCGCTGCCTGTCAGCTTCCTTCCACTTCCAGGTCTCATTTGTGCGGCATTTCCGGTACAATGGCGGACACAATGGCGGGAAGCCCGCACTCGACTTGTTTGTTGGCGACGTTTCGCTTTCCGCCACAACTAAATCATTTGTGGAAAGACTGTCTCCGTCTCTGCCCTACTCTCTACCCCCTTCCCCGTTACCATTATCTTCATCGTTACCTCTAGACTGTTGCAATTGTCTTTCTTTTCAAATAGTTTCGTGTGCCAGCCAAGAGCCAAAAGTTGGCACAGTTAATTCATGAGATTTCACGGTTTATCTCACCGAGTTCCCAACGATTCGCCACCTAGTAGCTGCTTGCCGACACTCCTCTCTTTCTCTTTCATTCGATTCTCTTTTTCTTGCTCTTTCTCTTTTTCTCACTTTGATTCAATCTCTTTTACTGTTCCTGTGCGTCTTCTCTGAGCTCCGCATAGCTCACAGTTAATTAGAAAACTATTCCGCGTGCGGCGCTTTGCCAACTTTTGAACTCTCAACTCGACTCGACTAAACTCGATTCAGGAGCGTCGTTTAATTATAATTTCCGGAAAAGTTATGTTTATACTTAATATATGTGTATAGTATAAGCTTGGTCATTTAGCTTGTTTAGTTTGCGGCTGGCATTTGCGCTCATGTGAGAATTTGTTAAGCTGGGTCGGTTTTATGCTCATTCTACATATATGACTAAGAATTTATAATATACAGTTAAACCAGCATCAAATAAATATAAATGCAATGTTAGCTTTTGCGTTTATGATTATTTTATGATTCACAAATTAAAGCTAAAATTGAAAGCCGTATAGAAAACTCGCCTTCAAAACAATGTGAATTATATTGAAAACCAAAAATTCGGAATAACTGGCAAAATATAGTGCTCAGATTTTAATAGCATTTTGTCAGGTTTTTAAGCAAAGTTCACAGAAATGAAAAATTTAATTTGGAACTATAATTTAATCGGGTTACTTTATTGGTTAAATAAAGCTGCATTGTTCTTTGACATCATTTGAAAAAGGAAACTTGTGTGAACCTTGTAAATTTGCTTTTATAAAAAATTATTATATTGTAAACCTACTGCTACCATTAAAAAAAAACCCTGTACTGCATGGCATAAAAGATAAACAAAAATAAAATAATATTTAAATAAACTTGATAAATTTAATTTAAAAGTCAACTGCCTACAATTCGACAAAATTTTCATCGTTCTGAGTTTTAAGCTGAAGTTATTATATAACACATTAAGCTCTTTGCCTCAGTACAATCACACATTTGAGTTAATTTCTTTGAAAAATGTATTTTCAGATTGCTTCTAAGCAAACATTTACAGTTTTTGTTTAGCTGCTTGAATTATTTACAAAATACTTGGGCGTCCAAAGGTTTTAAATAATAATATTTTCTTGATAAGCTTAAACAAGCAAGTCATGGCATTCATAAGAATTTCCCCCTTTTCTCTTCTATTTCGGTTGTTTTTTGAAAGTTAAACAATTTGTAAACAAATTTTACACGCACTCCAAAAAAAAGTCGCCCAATCAATTTTGTGTTTGTCGCTTCAACGTGTAGCAGCAACCGCAAAGTGTATTTTTTTTTCCAGTTGAAATTTATTGCATGCAGCAACTGATTTGATTAGAAACGCCCATTGCTGGTACGCAGCCCAGAAACAGGTCCGCTTACCGCCCCACGCTGCCTTGCCCCCATCTGCCCGCCTCCATCGGCTTAGCCTTCAGTTGAACGCTTTTGAGGGCCGTCAGCCCAAAAGCAATCTCTTAATTTGTTTACAAGCTTTGCTTTTGGCTTTCTTTGCTGTTCCGTCCGCTCCACTCGTCCGGCTGTCCGCCCGGCACCTGCCTGTCTCCCCTTCAGTCGCCTGGCTGTGTGCTAGTTTTGCCGCACTTCTGAAAACCTCAAAAATATGTAAAAAGCCAAAGACTCGACGTCGACTTGCTTGCAACATTTGCAGCCAAAGTGGAGGCAGCCAGCCTCTGATAGAGATCTTGCTTTTATTTGTTACTTAGCATATTTTCACCTTGAGGGCAAACAATCTCCCACTAGACACAGGCACACCCACCCACATATCCACCTACACACACACATACACCTACATACACCAACATACACCTACAGCCTGGCAGAGTAATAAATATTTTTTGCAGCGCGCTGCTTGGGCGCCTCAGCTTAAAACATTTTTTTGTAACCCGCAGCGAGGCAGTTCAGATTTTACCCTCTTGATGCACTCATATCGTAGGGGTATACTATAACTTTCACAAGAGATTTGTAACATATACAGAGCGAATAGAAAGAAAGAGAGAACAAGTAAGATCTTGAAAATGGTTTGACTTAGAAAAAACGTCATTGGATTAAACAGATTCAAGATTCTATTAAATTAGAAATAAATTCAAAATAAATAATCTTTTTTTTAATTTATTTATTGTCGAGAAGCAGCCTTTGTAATAGCCTATAATATGACATTTTTACTTAACGTATAAGAACAACCACGCTTCATCTTCAGACGGAGCTATATTTTCCAATTTTTTTTTTTTCGGGAAACGTCTTGAGAATCGAAGCGGAGTATTTCTGTGTCAGAGAGCGGACTCCAGCAAGCTAGGTTAACCCCTGCCATATATAATTTTTCTGATAATAATTACGATATAATACTTTTTTTAATATTTTTTTTATTTGTTAAAAAATAACACTTTAATTAGACATCTATATTTTTATTTAATTAACAAATCAAAAATAACAATCGACTTCAAATACCTTTCAATGTACACGGATTTTGATTAATATATAATTTACATGTCTGTATATACATTTACGCATATCTATTTTTATATATTTTTGTATTACTATACATATTTGAATAAGGTACAAAAACATATGTAATGTATGTAAATTTTGAAGAAATCAAAAAAATTACAGAAATTGACTAATAGTCTTAACAAAATAATAATCCAAAAAAAGTATTATATATGTATGCAAATATTTTATTTAAGGTTTTGTTAAATCCTAATCTTATGATGCCCTAACCAATTTTTATATATACTTATCCAACATATTGTTATTCTATTCTATTCTACTTTAGGGTATAAAATTCTTCTTTGCTTTAAGAACAGGCTTTATTTTCTTTTCACAATCGTCGGCCGTTGACTTTGGCTTACAATATAAATATATTTTATTTTTGTACTTTTCATAAAAGTATATTTATGTGTATTTTTGAATTTAAATGATTGAATCGGCGTATGCTCTACACCACTCCCCTCTCTCGCTCGTTCCCGCTCTATATGCTGAAGTGAGCTGGCAGGCAGCCATTTGTGAAAATATGAAAATTACCTTTAATATGAAAAGGCAGACAGAGTCAAAGATTTTTTCACATTTCCACGCTGCCATCTAGATAGGCCGTACAGAGGAGAGATCCGGCTGGAAAAGGAACTGAGAGGCGTTCTATTTTATTTTGCTTTATGCCTTTATATTCTGTTTTGTGTTTACATAAAAGTGAAGTGAGGCAGATTGCGCTCGAGTGCGTTAATCAGCGCTTCTGGGCAGGGACACGGACAGGACCAGAACCAGAACCAGAACCAGCACTAGAAGCTGAATACGGGCACAGATAGATATATAGAGAAAGGGAAGGTGGGGACATGGCCCGGGCGCGTTTTAAATCAACTTCAGCTGGCAACTTTACGTTGACTTTTTCTCCGCTGCTGGGCACTGCTGTTGGTCAGGGCACTGACAAAACAGATTATACTGATTTCATGCTGGGAAAATCAAAAAATGAACGTGCGGCAATTTACATACTTAAGTTTTGGCATAGCCCCCTCCACCCGTTCCACTCACCGCCCAACCATCGGGGATGTTGGCTGCTGCTCACGAATTTATTGGCCACATGTTTTGTGCTACCTTCGTGAGTTGTAGAATTTGCCTTTTGACAATATGTATACGCATTATACTTTTTGAGTTTGGGATTACAAGGAATTTCCGGGGATTCCTTTTTAATTGAATTTCCTTCGGCTGTTTGTTGTCAATGTTGTTGTAGCTGCTTTGCATTTTTTTGCGTCAGATAATTAAAATGGCCGAAGGCCAACTACATTTTGGTAACATACATTTTTGGGCCTGACACATTTTATAAAGTGTTTTGATTGTGGCCCGATTATTTTGAGGGAACCACACAGACTGTTTACACTAGATGATTTTCATAATAAACGCAAGCAGCAACATTAATAATCATATTATAAGCAGCTCAACCATTTCTCTTCCTCCACATGCAACTCAAGTGAAGCAGTCTAGGAAAATGAGAAATTGAATAGGAGATACAGCAAAAAAGACAGAGTAACATTAGAACACTTAAACACTTAGCTGCGCCCAATGCATTTTCCCAGAAGCAGCACGGGAAATGACTGCAGTTCCCCATTCACCAATCCAACAATTCGCCATCCCCATAGCAATCGCCACTGTTGCTTTTTCTGACATCCTTCTATGCCGGGCACGATCCAGAAATCAATTTCGTTGCGATTTAATTCACGTTTCATTAATTTTTCTTTTTGTCCATAAATAAATCAATATTAATGCCGTTTCCTAAAATTAAAGATAATTTTCTAGGTAATTATTGAGCTTACTAATAAGGGCAATTCATTTATATTTTTTTAAAAGTTTAGCATTGGATGTTTCTGTTTATAAGAAGTAAATTAACAAAGATAAAGAATGTGAATTTCATTAATATTTTAAGTGCCTGCAATTGTTAAAGGCATGTTTTTTAATAAATTATGTAAAGAAAAACATTCTTAAACATTTTATTTATTCAAAAAGAAAATGAAAATAAATATGTAAAATATTTCTAAAGCAAGTAGAAAAAATATTTTTAGATTTATTTATGTTTATTTAATACTGAAATAAAAAACTCCAATTAATTTGCCAATTTCTGGAATAGCTCCAAGGCGACATGCATATGATAGTTGCATCTGTGTGTGTGTTTGTGTGTGTGTGAGAGTATTGCAACTTTCTTGTGTACTCAGCATGTCTGCTGACTTTGTGTGTGAGTGTGTCTGTGTTTGTGTGTGTATGTATTTCTCTGGCATGGAGTGTGAGTGTGTTCCTGTAGCAGCTCTTGTTATTTTTATTGTAGCTCTGATTCGCGCTTTATTGCATTATAATTGAATCTTGAAGCGCACAACTAACGCAGGAAACGCTGGCTGACTGGCTGCCTTTCCCGTGCCTCATTTCCCTCTCTGCTTCGTCGATGCCTTGTGGCAGCTGCTTCCCTTCCTGACTGCTTCTCCTCTCTAACCCACAATCTGTCTGCCCACAGCTGCTGCACTTAATACCAAGTGTTTAAAAGAAAAAAAAACTGAAGTAATATTTACTTACTTCCCCTGCTCGCGCTCCGCTTCATCCAACCAGCCAGTCATTGCTTCCCCCTACCTTTTCGCCCTCCACCCATCTGCATTCACTATTCACCATTCACCACCATTCCACCACTCCTCCAATCTACCACTCACCGCTCACCGCTCATTTTGCTCATTGCCAACAAAATGCAATAAAAATTGTTTTTCCATAGACGTCGGCAACGGCGACGGCGACGGCGACTGCGATGGCGACGAACAGGCTAAGCAAATGTTGTTGGAAATGAGCTATAAAAACGGGAAATTGTATTTTACAGTAAATTTTTGCTACACACAAACTAGCTAAACTTCTCGATCCCCCCACCCCGCCTTATGGCCACGTCAACGCCTTTCATGGGGCTGTCGCAGATAATCCGTTGCTGAGTTGGCTTGTCTTGACTTGGCTTGACATTGGCTTTAGGTCGACGTTCTATACTATTCTGTTCTGTTCCGTTCCTTTCCGTTCCCTTTTGGTCCCTTTCCGTACCCTTATGATGCGCCCTTGTCATGGTCTCGGCTGCGTCTAACGTGGCTTATAAGCTGCCAATATTAAAATGATGACAAGTTTATGGCAAAAAGGCAACAGCAGAGGCAGCAGCGAAAATGCAATTCATGGCTAAAATAATGTCTCGTGACTTTATTTTTGTTCTCACCCACCGTACATAAAATTTTAAGCAATAAGAATTCTTAAGTATTTGCCTCGTTCTTTGCTACACTCAAATGATTAAAATTAGAGATAAGTCATCCAAGTTTCTAGCTGGCAAATGGAGTTGCAACTGTGTTTTGGACGAATAAATAAATTAACTTATTTTGGTGGTTTAAACTTTATTATGTTAAAGAAGTCTTATTTTTGAGCCATTTCTATTAAAATATAAACAACAACAACAAATATAAACAACAATAAATCGCCGCGAAGTATGAAGTTGCTTACATTTTTAAAGGGTAAATTAAATAATCCTTTAATTATTTTTGAGATTGTAAATTGTTCGTCTGTCTGTCATCCAAAAATCAGCAAAGTTCATTAGAAGCAACATCCAACTCCATATTACGTATCCGTATATAAATGAGAGTAATTTAATTTTTGAAATCGTTTGAGTTAAAAATGAAATAAATTTTTCAAAAAAATCCAAAACCATTTACAACCCTAGTAAGTATATATCGACGTATCCTTCAACTCTATCTCTCTTTTAAGCTAATACAATAATGAATACTTATGGTAATATAATTGCAAAACTCCCAAAAGAAAAAGTTTTAGCGATTCATTTAAGCATAATCAAAAATTTTATAAATTTGCTTTTAACGTTGGCTAAATAGTTGCATCAAAAACCAAAAACAAATTTGTTTATTTATTTAAATTTCGCAATTTAAAATATCCTTTTACTATTCGGTTCAGTTTGCAGCCCTATTTCGCAACCCTGGCTGAGTGAGGGAAAAAACATAAATAACTGCGCAGTGTTTGTGCCATTTTGGTTGCCACATTTGAATAAAATATGAATAAAAACCGAAATGCATTTAGTTCGGGGCCGGGGTATAGACAGTGTCTAAGTGGAAGGGGTATTTGGGGATGGGGGGAGAGACCATCAGACCATCAGTACCCCCACCCCGCATCGGCAAGTTTGTCACCTTTTCGCTTTTGAAAAGGTCTTACTGTAAGGCTGGGCCCGTCGTCGTGTGCTCTTCCATTTCGTCCTTGCTCGCCGCATACAGAGATACGATAATATTTGCATTCAGTTGTGCCTCCATCCTTGTTGCAGTAGCTTTTTTATTTTGTCGTCAAAACGTCAGCGTCGTCGTCGTCCTGAATGTCCTGGCTGTCCTCGTCTGGTGTTCGTTCCGGCGCAGCGTTCGCTTGGCTTAATTTTGGCTAGGGAAAAGTGTATAAAAAATCTGCGGCGAATTTGCAATTTGAATTCGACTGAATCCCACTCCCTCCAGACGCTTCTTCGTGCTCACCAACTCCTGATGCCCATTTCCCACTTCCTGCTCCTGTGTGTCCTGAGAGTGTGTTTGTGTCTCTGTCGCTTTTATTGAGCTCAGAACATGAATTGGGCATGGGTCTGGTCTCTGCTCTCTGGTCGTGGGTCTTCCGTTTCTGCAGCGTCTTGACAGCCAGTCAGGCGGCTATTTAGGAAGTAATTTTCGCGCTTTCATCGCAACTTTTTTTGTGTCTGCCGCTCTGTCTTTCTGGCTGTCTATCTGTCTGTCCTGCTGTCCGTTTGTCTGTGGCATCTTTTGGGCACGTTATTCACGTTAGCCGTTATTTGAGCTGCTTTTTGCTTCTCTCCGCTCAGCGGACGCCTTTAATGCATTTTTTAAAAAGCCAAATGCGAAAATTGAATGCGCCTCACTCGACATTTCTGCGGTGTCCTGGCCACCACGTCGGCGGATGGGGCACGTGCGCTGCCAGGCTAAAGCCAGCCAGGACACAGGCCACAAAACGACACGCAGGCATAATTTCAGTTGCTGCACTCAGGCTTAATGAATATTTCAGCAGTCATATTCGCCCATACATAAAATATATAATACTACTCATATTATACATGTATATATACTTACTTATATACTTATGAATATACTATATATGTTGGCTGTTAGCATCAGCTAAATGTCAAGCTTAATGAGCATCCAAATGTCTACTTTGATTTACTCTTCGTGTGTGTCACAAAATGTCCAACTTGGCTTACGAGTTTACAATATATGCACTCAGTTATAACTGTGATTAAGGGGCTTAAATTGATTTTGAAAATGCCGCAGAGCAATGGAAATTATAATCAATTCTGTAAGAACCCATTTACCTATTCATAGAGAAGGAGTTTACAATCTATCATAAGATAGATAAGCGTATTTCTCAACTTTTAGAATCAATGAAGAAAATCTTCGCAAGAAAGACAGTTTTTATTTTAAACTAATTATTTTATTATTAAAAAAAAGAATGTTGATAATAGTATATCGTACTATACAATAAATATGGTATATTTAAAAATTTACATTTTATATGCTGGCTAAATTTGATAGAAATCGATTAACATCAATGTTACTTAGTTACTTAGAAATTGTATGGGTAGTAAAAAGCTGATTAAAGTTGCAAACAGATGTTTGATAAAATGTTTATTTTCGGCACTTCACAACTGGGTATGATACATAATCTAGTATATCGTTTTTCAGCTACTATAATTATGCTTGTATCTTTACCCCGGAAATTGTTCTTTTGACGGCACACAAATTTTATATAACATTTCATTTGTTATTAGCTAATTAGCATACATTGTAATTAAATATTTTATTTGTAATTATGCAGAGGAGTCACTTCGATTTTTAATTGCCAACAAGAATAAACATGAGATCCCCAGCGGCAATTGGCTGGTTGTGGCAATGTTAATTCAATTTTATTTTTCAACTACTTTTCCGATTATTTTGTTGTGGCAGTGTAATAGTAGCATTAAATGTGGCGGGGAATTTAAGCTTTAAAAAAAAAAGTACTTCAAAAGCGAAATTTTAATTACAATAAGAAATTTGCTCAACTGAACACTTAATTATGTGCTGGCAAAACTTTAATGACTTCCTTTTTTAAAGTATTTATCATACGCCCCACTTGACGCTCTGTTTTTATTTTCTGCTAATGACTAAGTTGCTGGCATGCGTAATTCCTGGAACATTTTATATTTAAATCGTATTGAAATACTTGTCTTTAATCGTATTACAACATAGTTGTTACCTAGCAACATACATATATATGTACGATATGTATGCTTGTGTTTCTTATAGTGCATTTGTATTTAATATCCTTTGCGCCATCTCATAATTAAAACTGCACCTCATTCCGAACTCCCATTCTCTGGTGCGCTCTTCACAGCTGACCCAAAATGAACTCTTTCGGAGCCAGGCCAACTCCCAGCTCAAACAACGAACAAACACCATCCGTCTGTACCAACCACCTACCATCTAAAGACTCCTCTGCCAACCACAATTTAATCTCTGTGGCATTATGTGCCCCAATCCTCAATACACGTTGGCCTGTGTGTCTTGGAGCACACTTTGAGCTCTCCCACACGCTCCAGCTCCCCATACTCTTATGTTGCTTTTTTTCTTCTTTGTATTTGTTAATAAACTCCCAGGCAGACTAAATTCAAATTACGCACACATCTTAAGAGCAGGCAACTGAAACACATAGACGAATACGGCGTCGGCAGCCATTTCGCTTATAGGCGGCTCATTATGTCAGGTCTATATTCATATACGACTGCCCCCCCCGCCACCATCGCAGCCCCCGCGCCGCCTTATGCGTGAGTGCGCTCAAGAAGCTGTCTCAGCAGCGGCAGCTCCATTGGATGACTCCTCCTTTTGACTTTGCTAGTCGTAACATTTCATCTTTATTTTGGCATTATTCCCATGGCGCCGCTTATTGTTTTCCGTGAAAATGGCAACGGCAATGGCAACAAATTAGAAGCGTGCCCAACGCCCGAAACGAAACCAACAGCAGCAGCAGCAGCTCGAGCCAGTTGGGCTGGTCTAATTGGGAACAAGAAGTTCTCGGAGATACAATTTTTTCATAGGCAATTTCAATTAACAAATGGACTTGACTTGGCACAAGATCAGCTCTGAATGCATTTAACACAGCGATACAGTCAAAATTTTGTTCTATCATTATGAAAGCCATAGATACCTGAACTAGAACTTAAGGATTTGAACCATATTCAATAGATCAGTAGTCTGTTTTGCGTCAGCTGCTGTTGGAAAATAGCCTTTATATGATGGTTCTTATGGTAAATACTTGAGATGGCAAAACAATTTTAAATCAAATCAGAAATCAAGAGTATTGACAATTTGAAATAGAGTTGATCTAATTAAGGAATTTTTATATCAGGTATTTAATTTTGATAGTCTCTCACATGTAAATGTTTATATCGACTAGATCGGCAATGTTGATCAAGTAAATATGTTCGGACATCTGCTTTTGTTTACTTATTATATAAATTTTATTGACCATTATTAGTCTTTGAACTTCAATTTGAATTGAGTTTTATCAACTGGTATGCGGCTATCTTTATAAATGATTAATTGTTCCAGATAAATTGGCTAATAGAGATAATTACAATCAAGCAATATGGAAACTTAAACCATCTTACAAAGTACAAATTTACAAATCAATACAAATATTGTGTATAAAAAACAAAGAATCAATAATATATTATATGTAAATGAGATATACGGGTATATACGGACTAGATCTATAATCCAGCTGGTTGCAATATTTTTGTGGCTCAAAGCAAAATAAAAATCGATCCAAATCGAAAGAACTTATAAAAATTTGTAATCTGCTATATAGCTAAAGTCAGAAAGTCAGTGTTTATAATTCTGAACCTGTCGACGATGATATTTAGTTTTCATATACATTATTTTTATATTTTATGCACTATAACTTGTTGGATATTTCTATTTTGGAAATTATGAGGGGAAATTTGTTTACCAATGACTACAACCAGCTAAGACAGCACTGCAAATGGTGTTTGTCACGGCTAAGAAACTTGAATAATCGTAAATCGGTATGTTACATGGCATTCGATAACATATCAGTGTTTAAGATTTATAAGCAAACGGATTTAAAATTCGAATTTTTAGCGATGCAAGAAATCAAAACTGCCATGCAAGTTCGTATTTTGTTAAGTAACAGTTATATATGTACTTCCAAATTTGTGCCCGTTGCTAAAGTAATAACCATACAAATTTTGTCATATAATTTGTTTAAACACTGCCACACTAAACAGGCAGACGAAATATGTCGATACCGGTTCATAAGGATGATTGGTAACAAACATAAATATTTCGCGGTATTTCGTGCTGTCAACTATACCAAAATATTATTTACTGTAGTTATAATTACCAGACAATCCCTTTAATTAAATTATTATATTATTTTCATTGCTTCCATTCATTTTATTCTGCATAGCAACGTATTCAAAGGATTTAGTTTTACATAAATTCATCATACAACAGTTGATTAACAGTTTTTGTTTGCTTGTTTTTTTTTTACTCAGTTTTTCAATTACTGTTTTTGCTCTACGTTTAATTTGGTATATCCCACCTCCTTTAATAACATTGTTTATCCAACAATTGTTTAACTAACATTCAAAAAGTTTTAGCTTTGTTCAGGCTTCTTTTTCCATATTACAAAGAAAAGATAACCTTAACTCATGAAAATGATCGTATATATTGTCCTTGCGGCGTCGACGATAAGTATATGCAATTTTCATTCCTGCTACTTCTTGAGGCTCCAGACATTGTTGCTGGGCACGGGAACGCGACGCTGTCCGGATTCACGTGCCAGGACCTCCATGATACTTGTGGCAGGCAACCAACACTGAAAGACGTTTGTAAGCAAAAGTTAAGATCATATTTAAATGTCTATATATTAATATTGTACTCACGCGTTCCTTGTGTGCTGTTGCTACCACATTACGATTGGGCTCCTTGTCGTAGGATATGGACTCCACGCCAAACACCTCGCAAAGCTCATGCACCAATTGACGCTTCTCCCGATTCATTGTGGGAAACGAATGACTTCTGGACTTCTGCTTACTCTCCTTGGCCAGCTTTACCAAATCGCTTAGAGTCTCGTAAACACTCTTGGTCAACGCCGGATTACGTTTGGCAAAGCCGCGCAAAAATTCCGAATATTTTGTAAGCGACTTTAACTGCGTTTCTGAATTGCGGGACTGCAAACCTATAGCCAATCGACGATTGCGCTCCAACAAACGACACTCTTCATTGCAATCCAAGCTGTAGCATAAATAAATATAAAATATAAAATAAATAAAACTTTCAAGTATTACCCAACGACTCTGTCTAGTCTTGCAAATCAGTTTCAAGTTGATCTCAAGAAAAACATTTATTCTGCTGCGAAATCTAATTGATTTAAGTTTGTGTAATTTTATATTCGAGCTTCTTATGTGATATTAAAGTTGTAGTTACGATTGAAAATTAGATTTATGCTGATCGGAAACACATTTCACTTTCACTAGTACAAGATATTAGTAAATAAATAAAATAAATAAATAGGTTTACTCACGTTTTGTTTGATTTGCTAGTTTTGGTGGGCGCCAGAATCTCGCTGAGCTCCATGTAGTTGCCACGGGACATCTCCGCCATTGAGGAGGCCAACTGGGCGGTGGCAATGCGGCTGTGCTCCCTGGCAAGCTCCTGGCAGCTGCGATTTTGCTTGCGGTTGCCGCAGTCACACTGCACCTCGACAATCTCTTTGCATGGCGTTTCGGGACAATCGGCATCGTGACAGGGCGCGGCACACTTGTGGCCACAATGAATACGCGGCTTTGTGCAGCTTTGGCGGCACTGTTCGCCCGCCTGCTGGCAATCTCCCTCGTGGCAGGGCTTGACGCACTTGTGCCGGCCACAGGGCAGCGGCTTGCCGCAAGCCAGCCCACAGCTGAAGCTGGCCTGCGAGCAGGGAATGGTCTTGCGCTGCTCGTGCCCGCCGTGGCACCACTTGGTTGTGAACATCATGCAGGGCGGACAGGTGGCCGCCGCATGGCAGTTGTGCTGCGGCACATGCTCGCAACCATGAGTGCGCGAGCAGGCACGCTTGCAGAGGGGCTTCTTGGTGCCGCAGGGCACGGGCGGATAGATGACCTCGGCGCCGCACTCGCAGTAGAGCTCCTCGAAGCTGCTGCGATAGCAGGGCGGGCAGTTGCCGCGATGACAGGGCTGGTCACACTTGTGCTTGCCGCAGGTGAGCGTCCGGTTGCAGGGCAGCGGGCACGCGTGATCTATATCGATGCAGCACTCGGCGTTGCACTTATGCTTGCCGCAGCTGCGCTTCTTCGTGCAGCGTCGCTTGCAGCGAGCGTCGTCCGCTCGCGTCGACAGTTGGCGGCACTTGATCATTTGGTCCATGTGACCACAGCGGCACTTGACAGCCGTTTGCTTGGGACAGGGCGGGCACTGGCCCAGGTGGCACTTGCTGGCACACTGATGCGGATGCGCTGGCTTGCCGCAGCGCAGCGTTTTGCCGCAGACGCCTTCGCAGGTGGGCACCGCATCCAGGCAGCTGCTACGCTGCGTCACCGCCACTGGCAGCTTGCCACAGGGGCAGCTCGTGATTTGAGCAGGACTCAGCTTGCAGGGACGACAGGCGGCAGCGTGGCACGAGTCCTTGCACTTGTGATTGCCGCAGGGCAGCGGCTTACTGCAGCACTCCTTGCACGAGTAGCTGCGCTTGTCCTGGCTCTCTCTGGTGCACTGCACCTCGCGCTGCTGCTTGCCACAATGGCAGTTTTGCTGCACCAGCTCCCCGCACGGCTCGCACTTGCCCGCATGACACAACTGCTGACATCGATGCTCGTTGCAGTTGAGCAGCTTGTCGCAAACAGATTCGCATTGCAGTTCCTGTTTCATGGCGCACTGCATCAACTTGCTGGTGCGTCCACAGCCGCAGCTGCGGCTTACATTTGCCTGACATGGCGGACATGGCCCCGGATGGCAGAGCAGCGTGCACGCATGGGAGCAGCCCTCGAGGCGGCAGCATAGTTCGCCACAGGTGTGCGCCAATTCATTGCGCGTCAGTGGTGGATTTTTCAGCTTGCCGCAGAAGCAGAGATAATCACGTGGCAGCTCCTGAAGCACATTCTGGCAGGCCGGGCAGCGCCAGCCCTCGGCCGACTTGGAGCTGCTGGCCCAGGTAATGGTGCACTTGAGATGCAACACATGGTAACAGTTCTGGCAGGACCAGGTACCGTGATGTGCCTTAATCTGTTCCACGCACACCAGACACTCCAAGCGTCGCTGCTCAATGTCGCGCATAAGTTTTTCTCGCTGAGACAGTTTCTCATTATCAGGCGCACGTCTGGGCGAGATTTGAGTCTGCTGTGGTTGCTGTTGCTTTTCCGGCGAAGGCTGGGCGCTGTCATTGCTGTTGCTTGTGTCCAGCTCTTCGGCGGCACGTGTATACCCATTGATGCGATCCCGATTGCGATTCCAATCGTCGCGTCGCTTATTGCTGCGATGATTGTCGTAGCGCTGTTGCTTCTGCGGCTTTCTGCGATCAAAGCGATCCTCATTGCGTTCGTTGCGCTCGCTGCGATCCTCTCGATAGTCGTTGCGTCGCTGATGGCGACTGTTGCTGCCATGCGGCAGCTTTGGCTGCCTCTGTATATGATTGGCTCCTGTTTCACTGTTTGGCTGTGTGGCAGTGTTGTTGGTGCTGCTGTTGTTGTTGTTATTCCTGGACTCTGTTTCTGGAGCAGCATTCAGACTCAGGCTGAGCTTGGCAAAGCTGGGCACAAATTCTGGCGCCGTTGCCTGCAGCTTGGAAGAGCTGAAATCGAAACCTGACGCAGCTACAAATGGATTATTGCCAAAGGGCGAGTACAGATTGGGATAATTGTTGCTGCTGCTGCTGCCGCCGCTACAGCCTGCAGCGTTTGCATCTCCAGCTCCATTTTGATAGCCGAAAAATGTCTGTGAATAGAAATGGGAAATTGTAGCAACACATCTAGAAAATGGAAATGTATGCACTTACGCCCCCAAAGCTATTGCTGTTGCTGCTGACGCTGGAGGAATTGTTGGCAGTGTTATTGCTGTTGGGCGTCAGTCCAAAGGCGCTGCCGCCACCGCCGCCGCCAAGGTTGTAGCTGGCCAGATTGTGTTGTGTGATAAATTGATTAAAGTTTACATAGTTGTTGTTATTGTTGCCGACGCCATTGCAAGCATTAGCTGAGTCATTGCGGACTGTCGAAACGCTGCCGCTGCCTGATCCGTTCGTCAGCTGCTGCTGCGTCTGCTGCTGCTGTGCTTGTTCTTGTTGTTGTTGCCAATACTCAGACATGGCTGGCGTTTGGTTGGAGAGACTCTGCTCAGCTTCTGTCAGCGTGTTTTTTTTTTTGTACTCTTCTTTTTTTTTCTTTACTGCCCACGCTGGCGAAAAGTTGATCCGAATTATGGTTTTATTTGCCTGTCTTGTTTCTGCGTCTGAAAGCAAACACGAAATAAATGTTGTATTAGCTGAATGCGTAACCCTAATTCAACTTAAAGCATTTGATTTCACAACAATTTGAAACATTTACTTGAATTTAGTTAATTGTCTCCGCTTGAAAAAAAAAAACATCTGAAGGCACACTGCGTGCGCGTGTGCAAAGGTGACAGCTATATATCGCGTGCAAGTAACGAGTTACAAGTAACGAGTCATCGTCTGTTAAGTGTGGAGCACACTCTGTTAATCTAACAGCAATTGTTCGGCAACATAATATTTGAATTTACCCGCGAAATGCCGGGCAGCATTGTTGCGAGCATGGAAAAAGCAGGCAATATTGTTGCTGGAATTAATACATTTGTTCCTATGTTGCGATATTTACACTTTTATTTATAAAATATGATGTACTAATGAATCAATGTACATACTATATATAGATTACAAGCAATTATATCGACTTAAATAGTTTTTCTGATTAAGGATATATTTACCTAATGGAATCAGTGCCTTAATCGATATCTATTGAACAAAAAAACTAAAAAATGTCTATTGATTTGGCAATATCAATATTTGCAAAGCTTTATTATAATATAATATAATCTTTCTACATGATATCTTTGGTATAAAGATAGATTGCCACAATCATTCCATATAGACCCAGAACTTCAGCGAATATCAGAATCAGGATCATGCCGATAAAGAGACGCGGCTGCAATGCGGTATTACGAACACCCACATCTCCCACGATTCCAATTGCATAGCCGGAAGCCAATCCACAGAAGCCCACCGACAATCCAGCTGAAAGATGTACATATCCCTTGGCCAAGGAGTAATTTTCTGCTGTATCCAAAGTGCCCGAGATTAGCACTGAGACGACCAGTCCATAGATTGCAATGATGCCCGCCATCACAACGGGTATAATTGACTTCATAATAAGCTCAGGTCTCATAACCGCCGTAGCCGCAATGCCAGAACCGGAAACTGCAGTGCCGTAGGCAGCGCCAATTGATGAAAACACGATAGAAGCCGACACGCCCATTATTCCATAAAATGGTCCGTAAGCCGGATACATAATAAACTCCTTAATTGCAACATCAGTAGTTTTTATTAATTCAGACATTTTATTTTAAATTATTACTTGAGAACTGAAATCGTTGAAAGTAATATTTTATTTAACATAAATCACATATTTAATGCAAAGCTTACTTAATACTTAGATTTAAAATTATGTACAAAAAGTGCCATGGAATTTAAACAGTAATAAATATTACTGTGACTATAATATATCAGGGAATTGGCCTGTGACTCAACTGTGACTACAAGTATTCACAAATGTCGAAAGATTTATCATATTGGGTCTTACACAAAGTTTACCAGGACCTTAAAATTGAAAAAACTGCTTAAATTATTTGAACCGTACATTTCAATTACAAATTTTATAAACAACTCACGACAATATAGTACAATATATGGAAATATTTTCTAATTTACCCTTAATCTTTTGTATAAGTTTTCTTTAAATATATAGCGTAACTCCTTATGTTTGTTTCTCAATAACAGAATTGCACTAATATAAATCAAATTTTTGGTCAATTTTGGCAATTTTTTAAGAATACAAATTTCGCACAATTTTTCGTGCAAAAGAATTGTCAGTTTTAAGAAATTCTACAGATTATATTTAGAGCAAGAATTTGAGTTACACTATTATTATTATATTAGTCACCTTGTATTTGAAAAATATCACACAATAACTGTAACGTTCAACAAGTACTTTAGCTTATTCATCGCTTTTCATTGAAGTGTTACTTCCGTTGCATCGGAAATTCAAACAGTCACAGTATTCTAGGCACGGAATGCAGATCCAAGAGAGTAAAGCTAATGCCCAGGCATTTATGCAATGCCTATTAGAATGTCCTCAAATTGCTTAGAAGCGTTTGCTGTGCCGGCGGAAATGCGGAAGCTGCAACGGCTGCTTGTGCAGCAAACGAAGGCGAAGGCATGGCAAATGTTGGAGCTGTTGCCATGGCCAGCGCCAGCGTTGTCGGTGGCTGCAACATTTGCTGTTGTGACTGCGGCTGCTGTTGTTGCTGTTGCTGGTGTTGATGTTGTTTGGTGGGCACAGGAAATGCTTGAACGCCATCTAACGGTCGGTATTGGCATTTCTTGGCATGAGTACGCATATTGCTGGACTGCGTGAAGGCCTGATTGCAATTGGGATGCGGACAGACGTAGGGCTTGCAGCCGGTGTGATAGTTTAGATGCGTCTTTAGATGATGCTTCTTGGTGAAGGCTTTGGGGCACAGGGGACAACTGAACGGCTTGATGCCGGAGTGCAGGCGATGGTGAAGCGTCATATTGCTGCGATCCGCAAAGGATTTGCCGCAAACTGAGCATTGATACGGTTTCTCGCCGCTGTGCGTGCGCATGTGCTGTTTAAGCAGCATTTTGCGCGAAAATCGTTTGCCACACTCAACGCATTTATGCGGCTTGACACCTGTATGGATGCGCACGTGCATGTTGAATGCCACACGCTGATTAAATGACTTGGGACAATAGGGGCACTCGTACTCCTTGCGATTGCGATGTATCTTCATGTGGCTGCTCAGATATCCCTTATCGTTGAACGTCTTGCCACACTCCGGACACTCCGCGGCGAACTCCTTCGTGCCGCGATGCACTGACAGGTGATATTTGTAGTTGCGCAGTTGGGAGAAACCCTTGCCGCAGTCGGAGCATTCGTAACGCGGCGATTTGTGCGTCTTCTCATGCGCCTACAAAGAAAGAGAGGGAGAGAAGATGGAAAAAAGAAAATTGTTACTCATTGGTTGGTAGCCATTTTGTAAAACATCTCTCATATGCGCTCTCTTTCTAATGAATGTGTGTGCGTATGTATGTATGTGCCCTGACAGCTGCACCCATGCGTAAAACCAGTTCTCGCTTCTGTCTCCCACCTCTGCCCGCTTCGCTTCTGTTTTGGGCGCCACCATTTTTACGATCTACTGCGGCTACCTTATCAAGATTTGCATAAACAACAAAGATTCCTCTCGCTCTCGCTCTCATCTCTCTTAGCTCTGTGCTCACCTGTTGCTCCGCCTCTGGCTTAGCCCCGCCCACAGACTGTATGCCTTGCAGCTTTGAAAACTTGTTTATATTGAAACTTGTTGTACTAATCTTTATAAAGCCTTTGGACACTGATTTATACTCTGTTACCCAATTGAATCGTTCCTATAACCAACTTTTTAGTCATGTATACAAAATATAGTCTCATAAAATATTAAACAATTGTATATTGTAAATTTATGTACGTAGTCCCACATAATAGCTAAAAATAATATAATATCTTTCAGGTTCCTTGCCTGTTTTTAATTTATATAATTTAATAAATGTTTTTTTATATAAGAAAATTTCTAAATATTTAGAAGGAAAAAACGTTTAACTAGCCTTTATGGAATTATATACATAGCAGTTTATATTTAAGTCGACAAATTTATTATAAAACAAATTTTGTGTATAGCTCTTTTGTCATAATTGTAAAAATCATATGTGATCAATTAAAAAAAAACCCTCCAGGTCGAATAATTTAATTTTCTTAAAATTTTGAATACACAAGTTATTGTATACTATATAGATGTGAAAATTATATCTCTTATGATTAAAGTTAACTTCAAGTAAAGCGAAAACTTTAAAAACATGTGTTTTCGTCAGTTAAAGAAAAACTATTGAAAAATTACTGCAATGAGGAAAACGTTACTAAATTTATTTAAAAACAGGAACTAAAAGGATCCAGAAACCAAATAACACTCTAAATTATTCTCCTTGAAGTATAATTATGCAATTTTGAACTAATACTTAGAATCAATATATAATTTTGTATGATCCATATTATTTTACTTAAAATCACAATTCAATAATTGTTGTGTAATCTACGCATTTGTATATATTATGTATGTATTATATTTAATTTGGTACTTATGGAAAATTTTGTAAGTTCTCATTATGAAAGTAAGTAAAATGAAAATGTAAGAAATTATTAGTCATTTGAATTTATGACAATACAATAAAAAATATGAAATATTGAGGAACTAGATGGTGTCAGAATAGAGTCCAGCTGGCTAGTGATAGACCCATAGTGTTAGATTCTCATCGAAATCTATATAAAAAAAATTGCTTTCCTTAGCTGTATTGTCATTTTAGGTATAACCCCTATGTAGAGCACGTTTATAATGTTTTATCGCATTAGAACCCCTAAGAATTTTGAAAATATTCTTTATTTCAAATATGCTTCTGTATATTTAAGCGTCTTTTAAAAGAGTGTATTCTTAAATCAGAGACCTCATAAATTGTTTAAAAATATTAACATTTTCTTATCTTAGGGGAACATACATGCCTATCTCTCCTACAGCCTATCTCTCCTACAGCCCAACTAATTGAATTTCCAAAGTTTTTTTTCCAACTCACCTGCAAAGTTTCGGAGCATCCAAAAACCTTATCACATATTCGGCACTTGTAGCTTATCTCCTCGGCGTTAGTTGGATTATTATTGTTGTTGCCACCTCGTCCGACGGCAATCAACTTGGGCAATATTGGAACCCCTGTTAAGGATGTCGTTGTTGTGGCAGTGCTCAGACTCAGATTGGTAACGGTGGTGAGTGAAATATTGCTGGTGCTGTTGTTGGCATTGAGCAGCAGATCACGGCCAGGTCTGGAGCTGCTTGAACTGCTCACCGAAGATGCCGCCGGCGAAATCAACGGCGTGGGTTTGTAGCTAGCTCCAAACTGTTTGTAGTAATCGAAGCACTCCAGACAGTCCGCACGTGTGCAGGCAGTGGGTGCAGTAGACTTGGGTCGAGTGGGGCTATGTCCATTGATCACATATGGGGCAAAGTAGCGTTTCTGCTGCTGTGGTTGCTGGTAGGGCGATGTGGGTGGTGTTGTCAGGCCGGCGGCTGCTGCTGCCGCTGCATAGGCGGGCAGCAGATGCGGAAAGAATTGTGCATAGAATTTGGTGGCACTAGCCATGGCCAGAAGGTCCGGCGGCAACATGGAGTAGCTGCCTCCACCACTGCCAGTGCCGGCATAAGCCAATGGATTGACAGCAGCGTGGGGTAGATTAGTGGCGGGAACTGCAACTGCAACTGAAACTGGAGCTGTAGCCGTAGTCTGTTGACTGCTCTTTGAGAGATCCAAAATGTTGCCAGCACTCGCCGCTGACTTCTTCACCACGCTATCCTTGCTGGTGCCGCCCAGAATGCGACTGATGCTAAAGTCCGTGACTTGTGGCGGCGCCGCAGCTGCCACTGGTGCCAATTGTGGGCCAGGAGACGCTGCCAACTCGTAGCTGCGTTGCAGCATGGCGTGCTTAAAGCCCATACCTCTGGTTGCGTTCGCGGATGCGTTCATAGACCTAAACCGTGTCTGGGAATTGGGAACTGTCGCGCTACGCGTCGAAACACGAAATGTGCGGCTTTAAGTGCTGCCAACGGCCCACAACGTCTTGACCAGCTCGAGATTGTGTTTGCGGTTGCTGTTAATTCTCTCTCTGGCATTTAATTGGTCAAGAAACGGGTTTGCAGCTCAACGGAGATACAACTCTCTCCCGAGATTCAGAGCCAATTAAGCAGCCCTGGCTGCCACCGCTGAGACAAACAGTCGCGCCTCCAATTACGAGAGCTGCCCAAGAAGTGGCCCAGAGAACTATTTGGTAGTAGCATTTTACTAGTCACATCTATCATAACGTTTATCACAGATCTTTCGCTTTGGTCGAGACTCATTTGGCTCATTCTCTCTTTAGCTCTCCTCCGCCTTCTCACACTCACACTCTTTCTCTTGCCGTGTCTCTGTCTCTATCCGTCGCTACGTTGATCTCAGATTCCCTGACTAAGATTTCATTCTCTGCGTTGTTTTTGTAATTAATTGCGGTAATAAAATGTGCGCATCGTTAAATTTTCAAAATGTATTTCTCTTGTTTTTGTTGTTATTATTGTTGTTTTTGTTCTTGTCTGTCCTGCAGCATCGTCATCATTGTCGTTGTCGTTTGGGGCATGTGTGAATCTTACGGTTATGACCATACACCTGGGCCCCCATCTTTGGGGATTGCCATACTTATGTTCAGGCAGTGGATAGGAATAGGAGTAATATCCACAGAGAACTGAAAACTATGACATAATCCAGGGCTCAAAAGCAGCTACTGTGCATGTACCCTTAAAAAATAATAGTAGGAAGATTTAATTTCATAGATCGAACTCGAAATTATTATGCAAAAAAATCTTATAAAAAAAATGCATTTTCTCCGTACTGTTGAAGACTGGCCAATATGCTAAAAAATATCTAATTATTTTATATAGTTCAATGTTGCCTATGAAAAAATTATTAGTTATTTCTCATTTTGGATCGCTAAAGCCAATAAAAATTAAGAATATTTTATACTATCATTATTAATTTTATTTGCCGTTTTACCTCTTTCAATACAATAAATACGATATTTCAGCTAGGGAGAAAAGTTGGTGACTTTTGACATCTTCAACAAACAAATACATTGCTGAAATTTTCAAAAAGTTGTATCGACCTCAACTCTGATTTATTTATAGCCGAGATGAGTAGGGTTGCATTGTTGCTTTCGGAACAGTTCTCTAAATATATTTTTTTTTTTTTTTGTCAATATTCTGAAAAATAAAATAACTAATAAAATTTATAGCGTAAAATTTCCTCTTTTTAATTTAATTTTCTTCTTGCCTGAAGATATTATTTTGCATTTCGATTTTGTCAGAATCCGTTTTGGATTCAATTTTTTCAGTTTAAATTGAGTTTGACTTTCAGTTTAAATGAGAATTGTTTTAAAGTCGAGAAAATTCCATTTTGTGGTCAAAAATGGAAATCCAAATTAATTGATAAAATGGTTTGAGATATCTCTAAAAACATAAATGTTGAGCATACAACACATTTTTTTAACAAATGTGCGTATGGAGCTATATGATAAAGTGGTCTGATCCTACTGATTTAAACATACACAGGAACGACAAAATACATCCGTGGTCAATTTGATCAATTTAGCTCAAGAACTGAGATATAAGTTTGCATAAAAACAGACAGATAGCAGGTCGGATAGACAGTTGAACGGACGGACAGACGAACATGGCTCAGCTCGCGAGTCGGTCTAGAATATATCTACTTTATGGATCAGAGATGTTTTCTACCATGCACTTCAGATCTAGAGACAACCATGCTTGTGATTGAAAAATTTCAGTAAGTTAAAAGTTACCTGAGAAAGAATAACTTTACTGTTACATGCATTAGTTTAACTTTTATTCCCAAAATAAATGATGTAGTGCGGACAATGTAAGTGTATTATAACCTTATTTTCCCGTTTATTTTATTACCTTAAGCCAGATCTTTTGTAGACAAACTTTGCAAGGCTCTTAGCTTACCGCAGTCCACTTTCAGATGGATATGCCTGCATAGCATCAGTAGCGCCTATAAAAACGTGCAAACAAAATGCTCAGCTTGATTTGCATTGGCTGGAAGGAACATAAATTTAAAGGACGACAGAGAAGCGGTAAAGCAAAATGGTGACACACGCATTTCGCATAAGGAGGTAGAAGGAAATTCATGGAACCGCTCGATATTAATGAAGTGGTATACATTTACAGCTACATGACGATGATTCAACAGTAGGAACCTGGGTAGTACAACTACCGAACTATGGCCACATCTCAGTAAGTGCACAGCCAATTAGGGAGACAGATTCTAGGCAATCTAATGTAAGCATATCTTGTACACGATTTGTCTGAGATCACTTACAAAGCGATCCATATCACTGAATGCTCACCAACAGTGGCAGATGAGCGTTACCCATGCCGCCAATAGACCGATCTTGGGATCCTAGCCTGATAAATGGGGCTGCTGTCAACAAGCGCGCTGCCAGCCTGCGATCCATGATCTGCATAAATTATAATTATAAACGAAAACTTCAAGAGAGTATAAAAAACAAAGAGAGACGAAAACTTGTTCATTTATTCGTGGAATTCCGCATGATCATTTACATATGCGAGCGAAAGAAACTTTAAATTTTAATTACACTCACTAAATCATCGGGCCCAAACCAGAGTTCTCCAGCTCCGACTTTTGGTCGCATGACTAATGTTTATTAGCTGCTAATGGTTTGTTTTACAAAAGCTACGTGGCTTGGTTTTGAGCCGGAGCCTGAGCCTCAGCTTCAGCCTGGACCTAAGCCTGGAGACTACAGTCTGAAGTCGGGTCTCCCAAACTCCATACAGACAACAAACTGTTTCACCCGTTGACATTTTGACAAATTCTCGGATGCTTACTACCGTCATGTGGGGCTCCAACGGGCTCCAATGTAAGCTGATACCTATCTGGAGATGTTGATATGTTTTTTTTTTTTTTTTTTGTATTTGTGTGTGCCTTACTGCCATTCTCTCTTGTTCCACCTCTTTACCGCACTGTCGCTCTCATTCCTATTCTCTTGCCGATCTTCGTCGTTCACACTATTAATTTTCCGCTCGTTTTTCGCCCCACCTGTTCGGTCCGGCCTGCTGTTGTTATTGTTATTGTCGTTATTCAAGATCCATGGGGTGGTCGGCATTTATCACATTTTGTGTGCGTTTAAACTCTTTCACTTTGTTGAACCTTTAATGTCATGTGTTATCGGTTAATGATCAGCCGTTACCAAGTGATTTTCTGTCAGCGGGTGATCACCAGTTCGCCCTGTTCGTGTTCTTCCATTCCATCTCTTTTTTTGGGTTCCTTGTGTCTCTTTCAGTTTCGAATGTGTAGCTTGACAAATGTGTTGATTTGCGAGAGGTTTTCATATGTGAATGCCCTCTCCTTGAATATATATTGAGATCCTTTAATGAGGCACTGATTTTTGAGGAGAGACTCTCGGAGAATGATAAAAACTATTTTGATATAAAAGCAAAAGTTTTTACCACTATTTTGAACTAGTTTTAAGGCCTAGTTTTATATTGTATATGTTGTGGTATTTATGGTCCCTGCTTATTTAAGATTATTATAAAGAAAATTAAATTTTATCTAAATTAATTTAAATTTATTTGCCGGGGGAAAATTTCTAGAAAAGAAAATGTTGAGAAAACTTTCTGGAAAAGTCACTAGCACAGCACTGTTACAACAATCATAATGCAATGTTTTTTAAATGAAACACGAATGACACATAAAACGGCATTTTATTATAATAAGTCATACTATTTTAAAGTGTTCAAAATATTATAAAAGTGAAAATCAAACTCAAGAGGAACGTGCAAAATTAAATAAAATTAGACGTGCCCAAATTGCACACGAAGGCGTAGCAACGCGCGCCGGATCAATTAGTATCCCATAAAAATGAAACTCATTTTTGTTTCCTGGTAGATTAAATAGGACAGTTTTTCTAGGATAAAGCATTGCGATATTGGCAAGACAATCGATTTTTGCGCAAAATAAGAGAACTAACCCTTTTTTAACAAATATTGATTTAAACTGAGTTTTTTGTTATTCTATTTTTCCATATACAAAACTTACTTTAATTTGAAATCTCTTCAAACCAGCTGTGATATATGATCTTGATTTGATAGATAATAGAGTCTTCGATCTGTCAGTTGAACATTCTATCGGATAACTTCAAATAAATGTTGGTTGACCAAACCGTAAAGTGGCATTCCTTAAAACCCATGCAAATTCCCAAAAACGCCCACAACTAGTACCAAGTTAATACTGTCATAAAAAAGCACTTACAGATCGCTGAAAGTTCGAAGTGTGCCGAACAAAAGTGTCTGGCAACGCTTACGGAATCATTTAGGAGGTGTTATACTATTGTGTGTGCTGTATAATTTATACGCATCTGAAATAAGTTGGCCACAAAAGACAGAGACACGTTAACATTAACATACAGGCCAACAAAGCGATATTCATAAATTATATACGTATGTAGAGATACATAGCTCTACCTATATATAGGTATATTTGTATAGTATGCTCGCCGACCTGTGTTGTAGATCACAATCATTTCAATTAATTCGAATATAAAATTCGAAAATACGCCCGAAGTGAGGCAGAGGGGCGGCTTCGCAAAATAAACCGCGTGCTTAAATATATCAAATTTCAATATAAATGAGCCACAAACATAAATCAAGAGAACCCCCCAGTCAGACGGCACCAAAACTAAATTCAAAACCAGCAACGAAAGTGTAGAAAAACACACGCACTCAAAATGGACCGAACACAAACGACTTTTAACCGACTTTTAATGCATCCTAAAAACGCCGAATTTAACGATCTGATGAATAGCTGTCAAAGTCAATATGTTCCCTACCACCATTCAAGACGATAGCAGCGCAACTTTCTTTGCTGTAAAATGTAATTTATTTTATTTTTACAATTTGAGACAAAATAAAGAGAATACTAACTTTAATTTGACATTAATTATGCTAATGAAAACACATTAAGAATACAAGAATTAAAATCAAATTTTTCAATTTAAATTCGATCGCATCACATGGACCATTTTTATCGAAAAACACATTTCATTGGAATCGCCCCCGGAAAGAGACAGCAACAGCAAAAGAGACCCAATGTGTTGAACAGAGCAAGCATGAGAGTTAGGATCTTGTTTGCTTATTGAGAAATTTTGTGTGGAGCACACCATAAATCCCCCACATACAAAGTTGGTTTAGTTGTCTTCAAAGTAGACAAGATATTTTTTATTCGATTTGGAATAGTAGTCAAAGTTGTTTTTTTTGTTGTTGTTGTTGTTGCTTGTGTGCCAGAAAATGAGCGATTAACTACAAATTTGTGAATAGATAAAACCTTATGCAACACTGAAAGAAACGTTTTTCCAGTTGATGCTGGTTAATGATTAAATATTGGTTAGTTTTTGAGTCAATCCAAATGTCTTGGAACTAGATTTTAATTCTCCATTTTTACAGAATTTGTATCTGTATTGCAAATATTAACAATGTAAATTTAATTGTATATACAAATATTATGCATGCAACGGCGTACTCAATAGTCAGGGAATTTTGGTGTTAAGCCCATTTTAAATTGTCACGATTTGGTTCAATAAAATTATATTAAATCAATTTAAATATTTAATTTATTTATATATATTTTAAAATAAATTCTGAGGACGCTATTACATATATGTGTGTTTGTAAACCAAAATGAATTATTTATGAATTATTTAGTGATAGTAAGTTCAGAACGAGAGGAATTAAATTTATGTCCTTGGCTAGAAACAAGCGGCATGATAAGAGCCATATAACTGTGGTTAACTAAAAATTTTTAGTTGCCAAAATTTGAATTTGAAGATTTCTTGGCCAACTATTCTTATTTATCTTTATAAAAATTTAAGCATATATTTATTTATTACAACAGCAGCAAGACCGTACCTTCTAAAAAGATTATAAATATACATTTGCCGTAGTAAGCCAATCTTCCTAAAATTTAACAGCAACAGAGTCGAAAATATTAACATAATTGGCAATTTTTAAAAAACAGAAGAAAAAAAATATAGGTGCTCGTGTAGAGTATGATAGAACATCAAAACTTACCTAACAAATTTTCCCATATTTAACAATTATTTTTTTATAAATCAACTGGAATCAATCTCATTAAAATGAGAGATATCACACATAAAATGGAACTTTAATGAAATAAAAGATTGCTTATATAAAGAAATGAGCCGGGACTTCGAATTCTGGCAGGTTTTGAGTGTAAGATCCTATTGTTACTGGTCTAACCAATTTTTTTAATCCATACAAAAACAACGAAGATATGTTCTTGCACTTCAAAGCCAAACCTTCTGCAAAAAATAAAAGGACTTGTAGTAGTATTTATTTAAATATTGAGATGAGTACTTTGTATTTGGCCAATAGTTTTGGCAAACCCCATTATTTTTAATCGGCTCAAAGGCCTGACGGGTCTTACTGTATCTGCTAACCAATAAAAGAAAATAAAGTATTATAAATATATTAAAGCAAGTAACTTTTAAGTTTCATCTGTCACATTCACATAAACTTATAAAAATGCATTGCTAAATGCTTTAATCCGAAAATGCATTATTACAAAAAAAGGCTTATAAATACTTGAAATATTTAACACCAGCCAAAATTTCACATTTATCACAAATGTATTTTTTATTTTTTTTTTTTTTTGAGTGTATGCCAACTGGTAAGGTTTTTAGTCGACGCACCACCTCTTGAATATAAAGCGAAACAGTAAAACGCTACCCAAAGCTTTTTCGCTTGCGACACTCGCAACGTTTTAATGGTCTCCACATTTAAATGCGCTACATTCTCATTAAGATCTTGTATGAGTAGTGAGTGACCAGGTTTTTGGCTTCCTGGCTGCTGAGCAAAATCAATCAAATTTAACGATGTGTCGGGTTAGGTTAACATGTCTTTGAATGTATGTATGTATCTCCGTCGGGGCGTTAGCCGGACGATATTCGCCTTCTAGAGGCTACACATTAAGCGTTGCCTGGTGCTGTTCTTGGTGTTGGTTTATTGTCTTACGTGTCGTTTTGAAGATGCCGCCGGAGAGCGCAAAATTTGCATAATTTAATTATGAGTTCTTTGTGTGGGGTTCGTTGTGTATAGAAACTATTTGGGTGGCTCAATCGCGATAAGATGTATGGTCATTTCTCAGCGATTTATGGATTTCGAATTGCCATACATCAGGAAGTTGTCGCCGATGGCATTTCTGAGTAATGCCAGAGTCACGCCTAGGCCAATGAAGATGCTTTCAACGAGTTTATTCAAACAATTTTCACACAATTAAAACTAAATTGTATTTTTCATTCATAACATCTTTTACGATCGCCTTTTACGAGTTTTGGTCCAAAAGGATTTTCCGGCATCTTCATTTTTCTATTTTCACTTTCTCAGCTAAACGCCTGCTAATCAGTGACCATAAATCTTTACAGCGCCTCTGTGTTAAATTGCCTTTTTCATAACTTTTCATTTAATAAACTCCGTTGACCGTCAGCCAAGTCACATACCAGAAAACCCAAGCGGCCATTTAACTAATTATCTAAATGACAATTATTATTTAAGTGCGAGTAGAGGCAACGCAACATAAGATCATCAAATCTATGCCTCAAGACATGACACAATGGCCCACAATTATCACAAATGACCATAATTATTATCAACAAATGATAAAAAAAAAAATACGATGACATTAAAAGGATCATAAAAACAGGGTTTTTCCAAGTAGAGACCATAGATATTTCTCTAATAAACTCTGCTGAGGAAGTGGCCACAGTCGGAAATAAAAAAATTGTTAGAATTGTGGTAGTAGTAGTTTAAGTATAGTTTAAATGTTAGCACAAACCAAAATTAGAAGATATTAATTAAACTCATTAGAAAAGTGATTTAACAAAGAATTTGATTTTCATTATTAATTATTTGTAATTGTTAAAAATTAATAGGGAAACTTTTAATGTAATTAATGCCTAAGAATGGGTTTAAAATTTACGAGAAAAAAGAAGATATTTTTTTACAATGGTTAAGCCTTAATAAATGATAAATATATATACTTTTATATTAACAATCTATAGTTATATATTTAATATTTAATTTTTATTTTTTTATAAATATTTTACTGATTAGTAAACCCATTAAGAATAGAGAGTATGTATGTATCTGAATTATAGCTCTATGCTCGATTTTGTTCCATTTACTAATATGTAGATCTGTATATAACGAGGCTTTAAAAGCCAACTAACTATTTTTTATAAGACCTATTTTAAAAAAATTACAACTTTTAAGTTATGTATGTACGAAGTCTGTTGACTTCTGAGTTCCATCGAGGCAAAACATCGCAGAGAGCGCAGCCTTTTTATGATTGACATGAAAATGCTTAAAGTTTACCTTAAAGCAATGATAGAAATGTTGGTTGGATGTGTAATGACTGACTGTGTCCCCAGTTTGCTAGAGTTGGGTCCATAGCCCAGCATCAGCAGCAGCAGTAGCAGCAGGTTGATGTGGACCAACACCTGTCTTCCATTGTGGCGGTGTTTGTTTTTATTTTGTTTAGTTGTTCATTAAAAAGTTGGTTTCTGTGTAAAACATTTTTTAATAAATAATATAAAATGGGAGCTGCACAAAAACCAAAATCGTTTACAAGAAAAACAATTAAGCCAAGCAAAAGACAGCAGCAAAAAGCAAACAAAGCTACGCAGTTAAAGACCCTAAAAAATGTCAACTGCCGCTCGCTGCTCCAAAACAGATGGAAGCTGTGATTTCAGGCCTGTCTCGCCTGGGTGCCTCATAGGCTACACAGAGCGAGAAATCTCAGGCCTACATTTTCCCCGCTCCAGACAGTTGTCGGCTGTCATAAAACAATTAAGTTTAATTTTGTCACCGTGCCCAGGCCCCCAGCTAGACCCATGGCCCAAACTCAAACTCAAACCCCGTACCCAGATGCAGGTCCACCTCAGTCACAGCCAGGTGAGAGACGGGCGGTATATGTAATTAACGCATGCTTTTTAGTTGTTGCCTTTGTTGTTTGGTAATTGTGCACCTGTTGCCGCCTTTTGTGTCCATTGCAGCAGCATAGTTAGCAAATTGCATGCCAGGGATGCTGAATGTCAACGTTTGGTGCAACAGTTGCTTGGGAAATCAGAGCTAATGGGGTTACAACATGGGTCTTATAAAGTCTAAAACTAAAGCCGCATTTGATCTATTTATATCTGCTCATCGTTGCCTTATAGTTTACTAAATATTTATTTAATTATTGCTTACTTTATTTGAATTCCCAACTTAGCAGTGAAAATATGCAAGCTTTCATTTTATCCTAAAAAATATATCTGTCGCTTACTTAAAGTCTTGAGATTTTTTTAAATACTTCAAAATCATCGTCTTACATTTGCAGCAGTTTTAAGCCGACGGTCTTTAATTTTTTAGTGCTCTACAAGGCCAATAAAAAATGATTGAATAAAAGCATTAACAAAGAATGTATGTAAAAGGTAGAGATGGCATCTGCAATTCCAAAAAGTATATATATTCTTTCTAAGCATCAACAGTTAGAGAAATCGATTAAGTTTAAATAAATCAGAGCTTCGCGAGCAACGAATTTGTAGGCTTATGTAATTTTCTTATATTTATTACACCATGTACTTAAACTGTATGTAACAGACGGAAGGAGACATCTCCGACCATATAAAGTATAAACAATTATTCGTGATCATAAACAATATTTTTTTACATTTTTGACTGGGTAAAAGTGGTGGGATATATTCGACTATAGCATTTTATCATGGTTGATCATTTTAAAAAAACATGAATAATCTCATAACTATAAGGCAGACAGAAAACAACACTTTTCCTATCTAAACCTTAATCTACAGGCTTTTAATGAAAACCTAAGTTTTGAATCTTTATTTTCAACCTTTACCTAATTAATTAGGTAATTCCATTTGTTTTCAAATTCTCCCAGTTCAAGTATTAAAATTTACAATAATATTGACTATAAATGGCTGCTAATGGAAGTCACAATGTTGTCTACGATTTTATAGCCTATGTCTATTTATTTCTTCCATTACCGCAATTCCACAGCATTTACAACTCGCTGCTTCATCATAATTAAAAGCCTAAAATCTGTGAAATTTCTGCCTATATTAATGAATACCCCAGTCAGCTGGTAGCTTTAGTTCCGGCTACTCATGCTGCTCATATTAAATAACTAAGTCAAATAAATAAAATCATAAAATAAAACCAATCTGAAATTGTGTTAATTGTATGTCACCCGAAACCCAAAAGCGGGCGCCACAAAAACCCCAACAGCCAAAGCAACAATGCCCCATCTTTGTCCACAAACAGACCATGGGCTATGTTTCCGATGTGATGTCCAAGTGCCCAGAGATAGAAACCCGCAGCATTCACAACAAACAGTAGCCTCTCCGATCAAATGAAATATTGCTACACAATATACGTTTTGTGGTGATTTTTATGGCCACGTTAATGAAAATGGCTGGCAAATGGAATACGTTGCATTGTTGGCCAAAAGAGCGACACTTCGAGTGGCTGTAAAACATAAATAAATAAATTCGAGACTCGTGACATTTGTAAATTGTTTTAGCAAATCAATAAACCCAATTTCACGGCTACTACTTACTGCACTTCACTCGCCTCAAGTTATGTGATAATTGACAGCTAATTGCGCAAGTCAGACCCAATCCTCGAGGCATTCATCCTGGACATCAGCAGACCAGACGACATTCGAATCATCGTCTTTGTCATCGTCATCGTCATCTTCATCGTAATCAACATTGTCGCTTTTTGTCTGTTCCGCATTTGTGAGGAGCAGGCGCCCGTGGCTTAAATCGGTTTCTTTTGGTTCGTTTCGGTTCTCCCCAGTTGACTGCCAGTTGCTGATTGATGGCGAAAATGTAACCGTCACTGGTTACATGAGACCAGACCGGAGAACTCACCTGGGTACACAGAAACGAGAAATACAGAGATCTGTATAGCGAACGGTGGTCCATTCCGGATGTGAAGCCGTGAGGATGTTGACGTTTAACTGTGTCGCTAATTGGGCGATTTTTGTTTTATGCTACCTTTTGACAAATGACAATTCACAATGAGATATTGTCGTACATTTAACTGGCAAATGCAACTACAAAACCAGCGCTGCGGTGGGGCAAACTATTATCTGATTCAACTTCCTATAGCGCATAGCGGTAAAAGAGGCTAAACAGCATTTTAGAAATTCCTTACACATTTTTTAAAATAATTTAGGTCAATTTATAATAGATAATAAAAAAGGAAAAAGTTCAGGTATATATAAAAATTGATATTCGCAAGATATTGAAAATGAATGAAACCAAAAAACAACATTTACTCGCATATTCTTATCAGAGTCAAGAGCCAACTCGACTTAGCCACATTTATCTGTTGCAAGCATATTATTGGTATTTATTTAGTTTTTTATTAATATTTTTCTCATTCATGCTGCTTAAAGTTATTTTAGTTTTAAAAAATATAATAATAATACTAACAATTAAACCAGAGTTTTTTTCAAACTTAACATTTTACATGGCGGAATCTTTGTCGCTTTGCTTTTTAAAAAATTATACCAATTTGATTATCAAAAATATGTGTATTTTTATTACACATTAAAAATTTGGTTTTTTTATTTATTATTGATTATTTATTATTTATTTTAAAAATAAATAACATCGTTCACAAATACGCTATGTGCTGAATGGATTTGCCAATTAAAAACCAAAGAGAGACATCGGCATGTCGTAAAAATCCATAAATCCATATTGCATTTTTCATTTAAAGTTTACCCGCTTACTTAAAAAAATAAAAAAAAAACATAACTTTCCATAGATTTATAGTATTATAAAATAATAATCTTCTGTTAAATTTATTTAAGCGGCTAAAATGAATTTATTACTTCTGAAGTTTATCTTAGACGGATTCCATATTTTAAAAAGTCAAAGAGCTTAATGCAAACTCTAAATTTAACTTTTGATTTCTTATATTCCCATTTAAATTTTAATAAATGAGTTATAACATTTTATTATGCAACTGAACTTAAATAAAATTTTAAACATTTAAATGAGCTAACGATTTTAAATGTTGCTTTAAATTCAGTTGCCAAAAAACTGACAACACATATTTGCTTAAAGTTTTATCTTGAAAATATTCAAATTTAAAAAGTAGTATATAGTATTATCATTAATATTCCTTACACGACTTTGTCTAACTGAAAACTATTTTTAAAAAGCTGCTCGCAAAATGGAACTTGTTTGACTTAATATCAAAGAGCGAGCTTTAAGAATGTCTTTATGTGTAATTAAAAGATAATTGAATTAATTAACCACAAAAAAAAGCCGTAAGTGCAAGTCAAGACCCGGTCCTAGTTATAAATAGTAGAACTCTCATATAGCGACTATTTATGACACACATTTTGTTTACCTTGAATATGTTTTTGTTTTTATTTTTTTTTATTTTGTGTGACACTCGTATAACCAAAACGTCAAAGAATCTGGTTAAGATCTTCATTTGAAAGGCGCACGTTGAAAATTGTCAGCAATTTTGATGAAAATAATTGGCCAGCTGTGGGCGACGCTCGATGACGATCCAATTAAAGCGGCGACAAAATGCGTACGTGTTCATAAATATTGTCAATTAGCGAACTAGGGAACTCTGGCCAACGTTGGCAGCCAGGGCTAATTGCGAACTTCGGTTCCGTCCTGTTGCTGCATCAGGAACAAGTTACGCAACAGGCAACGATCGATCCCAGATCTGAGATCGCAGATCGAAAGACAGCGACTCATCAATGGGGGGATTGAGTTACATTTACGAGCTCCAGTTGTGGCACAGTTGCAAGTTGGCGGCAGTTTGATTGATCAAACGGTGACAATATGGCACTTACGGGTGCAATCAAGCTTGCAACAGTTGCTGCACACACACCCCTACCTACCAACCTCTTTCGTGTACCCGATCACCCGCTTCCACTCCCGCTCCCTCTCGCTATCAATGCGATCTCTCATTATTTTATAAAGCGTGCGGACTGCATAGCAAAGTGTTGCCATTGCTGCATGCCGCTTGATTAGCCCTCCTCTCGTTTTGGTTTGGTGGCTTGGCCAGTGCACTCAGAAAAATGAGCTAAGAATTCAATAATAAAATTTAAAAATTTTATTTTTAAGGCCCTCTTTCGAGTTTAATTTTTCAATCACCTAATTGCTAAAAAATTAAGAAAATCAAAAAAGCGTTTTATCCATAGCATGACACTTATATACTTAGTTTGTTTTAAATACTAGATTAAATATAATAATAATATAATAATAAATATAATTCGTAGCTACTCATAAAACATTATTTATATAATTAATATTAAAGCTACAAGCAAAATTCATAGCTGAAACTAATTCCAAATTCCATTAATATTTTTTTCTAATTTTTTTGACCTTAATATACTTATAAGGTAATATATACAAATAAGTTTTAAATTATTGGAATAAAAACAATATAATAGTAATAAAAATAAAGTAATATTTATTCCGGCTTTTATAAACAGCAATTATTTGATTTAAGCTTTTAGAAAAATCCTTAGCTGAGAACATTCAATAACCTTACACCGTTTGGATTGCAGCAACTAATTAAATTTATTGTTTTTTTTTAACTTTCAGGGTAATATGAAATAAATTAAACAAGCCACCGAATTTTACTCTGAAAAGTTCTTATCCCCGAATTTACCAATACTTTTTAATTTTACAAAAATATAGAAATTGCGAGACCATTTTTTCTGAGTGTACATCTGCAACTTTGATGGTTTCTTTAGTTTACAGACATTGCATTCCGTTCCATTGGGTGTCGTTTTGTTAAATTGTATGTGTATGTGTGTGTAATCCTTTAGTTAATTAAATTAATTAAATGAGCGAATTGGCGCTTCGGGGATTTGAATTATGCCAGCGAGCGTGTGAATTATGTGTGTTGAAAGTGCATAAAGATGCAGTTCGATGCCGTTCGAAGTTAAGAGAATTTTTTAGAACTGAGTTCGATTCTTTTGAAAGCTGATTTTCCTGTTGTTGATTAGTTTCCAACTTATTTATGTTATTCCGATAAGCTGCTGGTTTCATTTGCTGGCCAACAATCAATTGTAGTCTAATTGGAGCACACCCAAGACGCCAATGAATTCGATCTTAAGGCCACATCTTTGGGCTTCAGTTAAATTACAGCTTCCGTTTAATTTGTTGATAAGCCTGGATGAGAGACTCAACCTGAGTGGTTGCTCTAAGTACATTTAGTTTGAAATTCAATTAAAAATGTTCCATGTGACCTTTAAACGTTTCGTTCTCGAACTGTAGACAATCAACAGTTGGCACATTAAGCGATTTCTCAGCTACTTTTGACTACTGCATGGTCAGGCCGTCAGTTTTATGATCGCTGTATAAACGAAAATTTAAATTATAAAGCAATTAAAGAGCACATCTAATAAAAAATCACAAAAAACAAAAGTCGAAACGGCAACTTGTATGGCTGAGTGGCTAAGCGGCTGAGCTCGGTACCAAGAACGGGGGGAGCCAACTAATTAAATGTAATTAATTTTCACAAGCCTCAAAATTAAATGCATTTAGATCGGAGACAAATACGGAGAGTGTGAGCTTTATAAATAGCGCATGGCTTTGTTAAAAGCGATTTAAAAAGTTTCATTAAGATAATCTGTATGAGCAATAACAACAAGTTATTGCAATTTTAATTTTTATATGAATTTTAATTTAAACGCGACTCGACTCGACTATGACGACAGGTGAATAAACCATGGGTCAACTCGAAACACCAAAAAACCCAGCTGCATCTATAAATCCAAAAAATTACTAACGCCAAAGCTTAACTTAAAAGACAGCATATGGGCCATTTACCGTTGCGCCCTCGGGGCGTGGCCAGTGTTTGTTTCATTTTTGAGGGCAACATTTTGGACAATAACAACAACATTTAAAACTTTTTTGCTACTGGATGGGAAGCTGTTGCTCCAAACTGATGCTGTGGCCAAAGCTGTTGCTGTGGCTCCATTTACACTCAGCTGCTGTCTCGCTCACTTAACGACCACAAATTCAACGGAAAAATGGCGTTTAACTGTAACTGGCAATGTGAAACATTTTCGGGTCAGGTGCTTCAACGAGATTTCACCAACCTGTCGTCGGTATATTTTTGAGTATACTACAAAACATACAGCCAACGCCCCACAGTTTTCATTATCTTACGGTAATATCGCCCATAAAGCGCTGCCCCTTGTTGTGCTCCCAAGTTTCTGTTTCATCATCATCATCATCATCATCTGGTCAGCCTTCGGTCATCTTGTGATGATCTCTAGACTTGACTACACATATATAGCAACTTCAGCTCGTTATGGTTTCCTACATGGCTTGTCTTCTCTGGCTTCTCTGGTAATGTCTATACGCTCGCCTTTAGATTATTTTTATTTTTTTGGTGTTACTTCTCATTTGGTTATTGCACAGATTTATCTTTGAGTTTGCTCTTTTGTTTGGTACACACTGTATATAAGCTTTTATTTTAGTTTTATTTTTTTTATCTTTTCTTTTTTATTGTCAGTCATTTGTTTGTTAGCTGGGTCAACTTCTTGCTGCAATTTCCGGTCGACAGCGAGACCAAAAAACCAAATACAATTTGCCATTTTGTGTCGGCTAAAATCAAACAAGAGAAAGACTTTTGTTAAGAACGTGAAGCGATTGCATTTCAGGTCAAACAATCCAAAATTTCTTAAAATAAAACTGTTTTCTTTTATTTAAGATTTTCACTGAAGTCTTTATAGAGAAAATTTTAGAAAATCATATAAATTTTAAATATGTTTCATAAAAATGGCTGTATACATTTTTAAAATATATTGTAAATTATATAGCAAAATTATAATTAAATATGTTATTCAAAATATGTAAATAAAATAAAAATATAATAAAAATTCACATTAAAATAGATAAATTACTTATATTTATATCCATTAAAAATGTGTAAAAGGCAGTCATAAAAATGTGTTAATGTATGTACATTAATATATATATTAATAACATCTTATTACAATATGCAACAATTTGAGAAAATACTTTTATATCCTGAACTTTTTACAGTCGAATTATATGTAAAATGTGTCGCTGATTCTGAAAATAAAATTCAAAAAATATGTTGCCGGGACCGTTTTTAAGATAATCGAAAAAATGTATATTTTCGATTTTTCAGGTAGATTTTGTAAAGTGACAATAACTTCGAATATAGTTTATTGTTATTAAAAGTGTTTATATTTTTAAAAAGGTAATAAAATGGCCTGTCATACATTATTTAATTTTACATATTAATTGACTCTAAAAAGTCCGGGATGCAGAATGCTGTTGCGTAGTGTTATTGGAATATAAAATGCAAGAATATATTTATATTTTTTTTATTTTTAAAAGTTTTTCATAGCTGTAAAGTAACATTTTGACACAATAGACGAACTTTGAAATGTATTTAAGTAAATCGTTTAAATAAAAATAAAAGCAACTTAATTTTAAATTCTTTATTCAAACTCTTAATGCGATTTTGACAAATCATAAATAATAAAAGAAGTAATATACTATTATTAATAAAATCCATTTTCAACCACAATTTTAAAGTTTTATTAAATATATTGTTATATTCTATGTTAAAATTTCTACATTGCTTGACTTAAATATGTATATGAATATATGTACACGACTACAGCACTCTTTTTTGATTGAAAATTAACTTTTGCATAATTTATGGCCATCAATCAAGTGCCTATTAGACCGACCTTCTGTAAAATTCCGATGCTTAAACGGACAACAGTTTTTAATTACCAATTACCAACTCAACTATACAGAACTGTAAATAATGCCAGCCTATTAAAATGAGACATTACATGTCGCTGCACCCGTGGGTCAAGGATAATCATTGGTCACTTGAAAGTTTTCCAGAGAGCAACAATAAATTGATTGTACACGCACCGTCTACGGTTTAATCATTACGTTTAAATCTAATAGAGCATCCAGTGCCGGAGTACGAGTATATACAAGTGTTTACTTTTTTGCAACAACATTTCTCATTTTGTTTTATAGCCCCTACACAATGAACAACGCTGAGCGATGAGTAAAGACCGAGGGAGGGGAAACTGAGCACTGGTACAGACATGGACAGGGGTCAACCTTACACACTTGGAGCACTCTCTCGCCATCCAAAAGCAAATCCACATTCACATCCACATTCACAGCAACATCAACATCAACACATGTCATTGTTACAGGTGAGCTTGTCTTGCTGATTTGAATTCGTTGATAACACAACGCGATCTCTGTTGCAGCTGAGTGCCCGGTAATGCCCCCAGTTCAGTTCCAGGCCCATTCCATTTCGACGCCTGACGAAACGCACTCCGCACGTACCGCTAATTAGCGAGCGTTTTAAGTCCCCCACCAGGCCCCAGATACCTTTGCGTATGTAGTCCCATCGCACGAGTCTCCGGCCATTATAAATATATATATATATACTACTTATGTACGAGTATGTATATATCATGAGATGAGTTAGTAAAGCAACTAAGTGGATGACTGAATGGCATGTGTGTAAATACTTGCGATATGAGCTGGCTAATTATTTTGAAACATTTTTCAAAAATTAAGTATTGTTTGTTTCTTCCTTAAAAAGCATTTCATACATTAATTTTATACTGTTAAACTAATTTCAGGATATTTTGTCGCTCATTTTAGTTTTTCGTAGAGGTAAAGGTTACATTCTTTATCATTTTTATTGTAAGCTGAGTTTCTTGAACAAAGACAATCAATTTATTAACTTAACGGTTCTGAACACTTACAAATTCATCTAGTAATGGCGAAACATCCTTCAAATTTCAGACTCTTGTATGTTTCTCTACTGGCAATGCTTAGTTTATTAAGGAAGTTCTCCTCCTACAATGCCCTGAGAGAAGCTCTGAAAGAATCCTGACACAAATCCTTGCGATTAATATCAATTTGTTTAGCTGACAAGTTAGGCCTTAAGAAAAGTTATCGCAAAAAAAATAAATATATAAAATAATGTGTCAATTTTGAAAAGAAATCTATTAAGATTATAGTTTTCTGTGAATGACTGGAACTCGTTTTATATTATTTTCTTAATGTTATGTTCCGATTCATGTGTTGCTCTACAACAAATCTCGATAACTTATCGGCAGCTTCATTCTAATCTTCAGTTTTCTAACTTCTATCTAAAATTTCGATTCCAAATCTTTCTTACTTCCGACATAACGCGTTTTAATCTTAGTATATAACAATTAATCATTTGTAATACGTAAAATTCGCAATATTAATGACAAGGTAACCAAACATTATTATTCTTCAACGCCTTAAATTATGCTATAAATTAATCAGTTTGCCCAGTTCAACTTGATGTAAAGTAAAATGCCTAAAAGAAAGCAACAAAAACCGAGCAGCAAACATTTAAAATTTTTTAATACATAATATTAATATATTTTTATTACGTTTTTCTTTTCGTTTTTAACACATATAATTTATGTTTTTGTGTAAATTTTTCGTTGACACTTAAATGCTAAACATTATGTACAAATATTTATCGGTAGAGTTGTGTGTCTTCTTGTGTGTGTACGGTCTAAAATTCTATAAATACTCGTGATTCGCTCAAGCAATAAATAATTAAAAATAGTTTAAGTAGCATTATGTGATTTTCCATAATAGTAAGCTGCCTATTTTCTGAACTTGAACTCTTGTAAATAGATCTATTTAAATTTTAAGCGAGTGCGGCGGTTAATCCTTGTAATAATTCCAACTGTATTTCTCATCACTTTGTCTTTGTCTCACTTTTATTTGTATATGGAAGGAACAATGGACGACAATGCTGCTCGCATCACAGTTGTGTCGTTGTGTGTAGTGTGTGTTGTGATTGCTTAATTACATAAGTATCAGTTATATCAGTAATATTCGCTTAGTGGCAACATAAATGCACAACGTAACATCAACTTTTAACAAATTTTGTTTTTCGGCTCTATGCTATTCAACAATATAACTACAAAAAACATTAACTGCTAACGCTAAACAAAATTCGTTTTACATTTGCATCATTTGATTAACATGTATGTGATTTGTAAGTGTGGAAAACATTTTAATCGACTGAAATCACTTTCTTTATAATTTCTCCCAACTATAATTTTAACCCAGATCTTTCTGATCAGAATCATAGCGAACTTGCACAGAAAGCAATGTTAGACGTTTAATGCGATAGTTTTGATTAATTTACTTTTTATAGTTGTATGTGTGATTTCTACTATATTTATGGATAAGTTACTTAGTTGCTTCCAACTCTGGACAAGACACACATTCAGCAAATTGCTCATATCATCAATATGTTTAGGTTTTTTTGTGAAAGATCGTTTAAAACTGGGCCTGATGGATAGTGCATAGAAAACTATTTACAAAGTGCGCAGAAGAAACTAATCTACAATTTAGTTTAGTTTAAGTTAAGTTTAGTTATCTGTGTGTGTATGTGGATGATGATGATACATAGATGATCCTGCTTGTGTACTCGATGATGTCGATGTTGTTGCAGGCTTGAGCGCGGGTTTGATATCCTCAATTTGTATGAGTTGTTCGATGGGTATTAACGACAGTTCACCGCCCACAGGCTGAGGCATTGGCAGCTTAGCCAGAGCCTGCAATTTGAAATATATAATAAAATTAAAATAGTTTCCATATGTATTAATAACAATTTTCCAACCTTAGCATGCTCTACTGCAATGGTTGCTGCCTTTTCAGCCTCACGTTGTCGACGCTCCTTCAACTTGAGTGAGAAAATGGCAACAGAACGCGCACTTTTTACCAGTTTTTGTTTGAGACGCGATTTCTTGGCCGCCAATTCTGCAGCTGTTAGGATAAAGATTGAATATATTAAATATATTTCAATAAAGAGATGAGAATCATTTTATTATCGCGACAAACTTACCCTTTGCCTCGTCATCTGTATTGCCCGCTGATGTGGATGCAGCTGATGCAGCTGAAGCAGCTGCTTGTGCCTGTGCCTGTTCCTGTTCCTTTGCCTGCTCTTCCTTCGCCTGCTTTTGTTGCTGCTTATGTGATGAATTTGATGAGGAATTGGATAAGGCGCCAACACTGGGCCTGGACTGTGAATTGCTGATGCTGCTGGAGGCGACTGGGCCGGGTCCACTGGGACTAAAAACGCTGCCTCCGCCGCCCGATGAAGAGGATGATGAGGCCACGATTTGTTGTTGTTGCTGAGAGGCTGGTGGTGTGGCCAGTAAGCTGCCAGGAGCACCAGTTTTTAGTGCCACATTGCTCCAGGATGGGGCAGGCTTTAAAATATCGGTGTTGTCTGCATTGCTTGTGAGTTCCTTGAGATAGAATGTGAAACATCAAATTAATTTCAGGCTGTCCATCTAACTACATGCATTAAACTATACACATCAAAAGCATTTGGGTTCTTTGCAACACTTCATGCACATGATATGGGTGTGTGAGTATTAAGCCAGCGTGAAATTTGGTTATATAGTAGTTGTGAGATAAAGCATCTGTCATGCCGAGTTCAAACCTTTATAACAATTTTGATTTTTTTGACTGCCTCCCGCCAATACCAATAGAACTCAACTCTACGGAAAATGAGGCTTCAATTACAACTTATACATATTTAACTCCATATTTTGATTAAGTATGTTTCTATAATATATGTATGTTGTTATTACAGGCACTATCAAATCCCAAAAACTGCAGACCATTTTGGGGCCTGTCAACGACAAGCATTGAACACACATTGAACAATATAATACAAATACAATGAATTATGCTGGATTATACGAGTACAAGTACGGATATTACACAACTCCCACTACCTTGGCAATACAATCTATGCTTCTATGCAGGTTCGTATTATCGTTGACTTTTAAACGGGACATCCATTCAGGTGCGAGAAGTTTAATGTGTAGTTTATCCTTTAAGCAGGAGAATGGCATTAGAGTAGGGTTTTTTTTGTTTATTTGTGTGTGAACTTTTACAGATATTTATGTTTTATATTTAAATAAATGTATAAATTGAGATTACCTCCTAATACTTTGGCTTTTTAGAAATTTCGATATTTTCTTTAAAAGTCTACAAAAATTTTCTTTTTGTAATAAATTCTATCAATATAAAAATTTTTTCAAAGGTCAGAAATGTTTACTCAGAAGTAGGAAATCAAGAGTTTTTTTATGGTTAGTGTTTTTGTCTATTCCAGAAAATATAATCCTGTTTTTAAATAAAATAAAAATAACCCTATAATTCCATCTGATTAACGGACCAAGTGTCTATAAAGTTAAAGCCATTACTTTAGAGAAATTTAAGCTGTACCAAACTACTTAAAAAATGAAAAAACATTATTTGTTAAGGTGTTTGTGGAGTGGGTGTTATTTTACATACTAAGTAGTTAGCTCTACAATTTGTAGGGTTATAGACAGTTGTCAGTCTAAGCACAGTAAGAAAGTGTTTTGTTACGGAGTTGTTCCGTCTTAGAAGACTTTGAGTGTATATCTAGGAAAAGACAATTTAAATATGATCCTCTAGATCTTACGCTCATCTGACTCTCGGATATTTTGCGCGGCTTGCTGTAGGGCGGAATCTCGGGGATCTTCGTCGGTTGTTGTTGCTGTTGAAGGTGGGTTGAATGCTGCAATTGTTGCAGATGCAGCTGACGCATCGAGGCGCGCTGTGGACTGCTGCCTGTGCTGCTGCCCGCATGATCGGCCGAGTCGCTTGATTTCTTACGGAATGGCGGTATTTCTTGTATAAGCATCGATTGCTGACGTGCAGCATAGCTGGCGGCAGCAGCAGCCGAGTTCAGAGCTAGCGTGCTGGCTGAAGCGCTGTAAACGGGAGCAGTGCCATATCAGAAGCGAGATTAGAGAGAAAAAATAAAGTGTAAATTATAGAAGAGTTGAGAAAAAAGTAAGCATATTAAGTAGAGGTATTCCAATAATTGATCAAAATGATTAAAGTTATATTATTTCATAGAAAAACAGTAGAAAAATAAGTTAGCTTACGAGTATATTAAAAACAAAATTATATTATAAAGGTTATAGTGATATTTAATCAATTTTAATGAATTTTTGAATACCACTGCTTATTGTTATACAGCAATTATTAGTAATATTTACAAAACTAATCTAAGCACCATTTACTCATGTTTATGTTAACGTAAAGATTTAATTTAAGTTATATGCAGTCAAATCATCCTTGCATAAATCGACAGAATCCTGTTAATTAATATAACAAATTTTAACATATGGCTAACATGAGAAAACGTGCCTTGATAAAAGCGGCTTGTAAAGAGAAGAATTGCCAATTGGAGAATATTTGCATCACAAATTTTAAGTTTCGGAAAGCGAAAACAACACACAGCGAAATGAGAACACAGCACATTTGTACATACAATAATACATCAAGTTCCGTTTTGTTTTATCGATTTGATTAATTTGTGTGTGCTTACAGTAATATATTTCAACTATTTGGTATTCGATTTACCCGCTTAGCAGCTGTTGTTGTTGTATTCTTTGACTGTGTGTTGGCAGAGCGCTCAAATTGCGCACCGAATATCCAAGAAATGGGGGTATTTCCGGTATAAAGAATTGCGTTTTTTGCCTACAACTTTTACAAGCGCTATAAAAGATTTGTATGAATTGAATTTGTTGCAAAGACGACAAAGTAATAAATGGTCGCATTACATAGAAAATAACAAAAACAACAAATATGTAATAAAAATATTATATAAGATTGAAGAATTTTAAATTGAGACTGTAATATGCGTCTGGCGTGTGCGAGCTTTATTGGTCAACCTTTGAATAAACTAAATTGACTTGGCGTGTGCAAAATACTTATAATTAAATTATTACTCCCAGAAAGGTAGCCCCTTTTAAACCCTCAATAAGGAGTACTTACCCGCCGTTAATATCCTGGTGCAAACTACTCAGCGAGGCTCCTCCGTGCGGTGGTGTGGATTCGTGCAGCGGTCTTATAAGTATTGTGCTGGTCTGGATATCATTAAATATTTGAATTAATTTATGAAAAACATGGCAAAGTAATAGTCAGAGCTAGCAAGGTCGATATTAGTTTTTAAAATCCCAATTGTGGCTCTATCGAGCAGACTTGGATAAATATAAAATTTCAATTTAAATTAACTCATATAAATAAGTAATTCACAGGCTGCCAATGTGAAATTTGTAAAGTTCAACTTCAAATATCGTCTCGATTCAAAATGTCATCGATTATGTTTCTTAAATAATTGTATTTTATACCCTTGCAAATGGGAATCATCCTTGTCCTCTGTATAAAGTATTATAGTTTGTTCTTATTCTAATTCTAATGTTTGTTTGCTGACATTATACAAAAATCAAGCAATTATCGACGCACTTATAGCTGAAATATTTTATAACTAGATTGAATGATTTAAATGATTAAATTAAACATTCCCTAATTTACAATTTTAAAAGTTTAGTCTGGATCTCCTAGACTGTCAATATGAATTCTGTCAATATTACCAAACTGTTAAAAGTATCAATATTGCAGTCTGGTCGGGTTTTTAATCCTAATTTAAGTGCACCTTACGCATACCTGTGATGGCGGCGAGTCTGGGGATGAATCGCGATTCTCATAAATGTTGACATCCGCCTCAATGCTGCGCCCGTAGCTGCCAGCCAGCTCTTGACTATAAAGCAGCATATCCTCGGCCAGTTGACTCTCCATGGACTGATCGTGTGTGGTGTTGCCGCCAGTGCACTCCTGTTCCGGCTGTGTGGATGTGGTTGAGGGCGGCGTGGGTGGTGTGGGACGTGGCGAGGTGCCCTTGCATTGCATTTCCCGACGGCAATGCTCGGCACGTGCAATCTCTGCCGCCAACCAGGATGGCAGCTCCGGCAACAGCCAGGTGAGCGCCTGTCGCAGTCCCAGCATAATGTGCTGCAAATATCCGTGGCATATTAAAATTGTTTATTGAATGGACTCCAAAGCCAACTTACCTCGAGTGTGACAATCAATATTATAGTTTGTGCGGTAGTCAGACCAGGCCACAGGCGGGACACCTGACCGGATAAACCAATCAGAGCACAGTTCACAATTACTGCCGCCAGAGATAAAATACTAAGCGCATTCTGCCAGGTGCCAATGTTGGCTACACGCTGCCCAAACGGACGTTGATGCACATGGGCCAATTTAAAGGCATCTGAACGAATTTCCATCAGGTTGTTAATGAGAGCACAGATCCCCGCCAAGGGAAATGCAGCCGAAAAGAGCACCACGTAACCCATTTGAACGAGCATTTCCAAATGATCCGAAAATGTTCCATCGTACTGAAGAGTAAAAAGCAAAAGATAGCAAAATGGAAATTGTAGTAAATGGATTATACAAAAATCCCTTGGGATATATTTTTCTGAGTTTAAAAAAAACTTAAAAAGTCTGAATCCACAGTATTTTGTGATGAAGGAAATATAAATACAAAAATGTATTTCAATCGAATTAAAGACTTTAACTTAAAACAATTCCTTTTTAAACAATTCCTGAACGTTTTTTAATAATTATTTCAGATTTTTCATATTTTTAAGAATAATATTTAAGTCTTAAGAAATAAAACCTAACATATCTTACCTTATACAATGAGCTTTCAATTTCGGCTTGTCCAATGTTTCTTTTGCTTGAAGACTGTTGCTGTTCCTGTTGTGCAGGCGTTGTGGACGTGGCAGCTGCCTCAGCCTTGAGCTTCTCCTCAGCTGTAGCTAATTCCTCGGCCAAACTGCGATTCACATGCTGTGTGGGACTCAAAGCGCCCCACATATTAAAGCTCAACTTGGCCAGCTTCCATTGTTCCAAGACATAAGGTATGGCTGATTCACGTAAATTGCCAATAATTTGACGAGAGATGAGCAAACCAGCCAATTGCTAAAAATGCAAAGAAGATTAATTTTCTCGGTATGGACATTTACCCCTTTATAAATTTAACTCACCTCTTTGAGCTTGTCCTCATCACGTAGATAAAAGGCAATATAGAAGAGCGATAGAAAAGAGTTGACAAATTGAAATAGCGCCACCTTGGCTATCAAATGGTTCTCGTACTTTGATTGCAGACGATAATTTTCTGTATAAAGTAAAAAATATATATTTTGGTTTAATGTAATTCGTGTTTAAGGAAAAATAGTATTATTGATACTAAAATGTTAAAATTCAATAAATATGCAAGTTTTTTTTTAATACCATTTTAGTTTTCATTTGGCAAAACTGTTATTTTATTTATGCCAAATATCTGGTATTCCAAACATAAACACATAATGAGTTTGATCACAAGTTAATATGAATGTTAACGTTAACTGACATATAATTTACCTCGATCATTGAGCCAAACAGCCAGCTTAAAGTAGGCCTCATCCATTAAGGTAATTGCGCCTGCGAGCAGCACCTTGGGTATTACACTAAGACAACACAAAACACTCTCCTCAGGCAATTTGGAGTCCCACCAGTCCTAATGAATAAACAAATAAAATTAATGAGTGCATATTTACATGAATTAGCTAGCTTATGAGTGTATATATATACATAGTAGAGAGTTGGGTACTTTTCGAGGACATTTATAACATCAATCAACGGCTTTACAGCTTTAGATTCATTTCAATTTGCCCCGCAAATCAATTATTACACTTTTTGCTGCACACGCACTTCATTTGCCGTATTGACTGTATTTACGAACTTAATTTGATGGCATTCAAGATATTTCCGTTATGGTAAACTGTTTGATGAAAGAAAATAATTTTAAAAAAAAAGCAGCACATTGAGTTAAGTTTTTTTGTAGAATTAAGCGGCGCCTGCGGGCAAAATTAACTGCTATACGCAGTCTTCAGGGTAAACTCTCAACAATTATAATGTCCTGTAATTACAGCACATATTAAATGCTGTCGGGCTGATAAGGAATTATAACCTATAAGATATCCTTATAAAGAATTTGTTCTAATATATATCGTCAGTTTATCAGCAAAATAAGTTACTTTACCAGTAATTAGCTTAGTCTGTTGACTGTTAAATTTTGTAAGAAAACAATTTTTCTTAAATTTCTACATTAAATATGTAATTGTTCTTTTACAATTGACTTCAAATGCATTATTCACAATTTCACCTGTATGCCACTTTTCCGTATTGCTGGGTAAATAAAAACATTGCATACAAACAGGCGCGCCGAGAACAAAAGATTGTTGCTCTTTTTAAATTGCCAGTGTGTGTGTGTGTATGTGTGCGTTTCTTTTGTTTTGTTGCATAATTTGCAACTTAATTAGCAGCTTGCCTGGGCCAAGATGGTTTATGGCCGTTGTTCGGTCTGTTTGGTTGTTGGCTCAGCTGCCAACTGAATTTTATAATTTACGGCGTTTGTTCGCAACCAGCTGAGGACACAGAACAAAGGACAGGATATAATGAATGCATAAATGAATGCAATATGTTGTTTGTGCATTTTAATTAAAGGTGTAATGTTTGTCTTAAAATGACAACAACTGTTGATTGGCCAACAAAACATGTAATTCAATGCATGTTGTACTGAATAATGTTGTCTGCTGTTAGTTTTTAAGCTGACTATAAAAGTTAACCACAAGCATATTGTAAAGCTCCAAAGCTAAGTACTACCATATTAAGCTCAAACGCTAAAAACCAAACCCACACAATGCAGTTACCTGCCACTTGACCACACAGGTATTTAGCTCTTTTACATCACTGGCCAGCTTACTGTAGTTGACAAGGGCTCACAACAGAGGCCCGCCCGTCTCTTTGTCCTCGCTTTGTCATGCCTCATTACTGAAATATTTAAAGCCCCAAAATGCCACTGTCCAGGTTCCAGGTTCCAGTTTACAGACTTTTATATTATGGTAAACCAACGACCATGCAACAAAGTACTGCCTCAACCAACATGCCAGCAACAGCAACATAACCAACAACAACAACAATAAAAAATACATGAACATGTCAATTGTCAGGTCAGCTTGTGGATGTTGCAAATTTCGGTGAGGTGGTTTCAGTTGGCTCTTCTTCAAAAAGTGTCCACAATGTGGCAGCTCTTCAACACTTTTTTATTTGTACTACAATGTTAATTTTCTTAAACTATTGTTTTTGTTGCAAATGAATATTATCGTTACATTTTTATAAATAATTATAAATAACAACACATTAATTTCAAAGCAAAAAGGGCAGAACGTTTTAAATTTGAATTCAGCTTTAATAATCTTCAAGTTAAGAAGTTATCAAGAACAGTACCAATTTCTTTCTTGTAAGACTATGCTTTACATGGCATCTAATCACTTTGGAATATTTAAATTAACAAGACATAACCAACCAAATAATTTTAAGCAACAATCGAATAAAATGAATTCTATACTTCTATCTGTTTCCGGTTACATCAATATAAAGTATATAATAGTGAATGTATATTTTAGCATGACAAACATTTGTGTAGATATAGTAAAATTTTATAAAGATCCAATTAATTTAACCTATAGCTGTCAACACGCCTGGTTAAAAAAATTATTTTTATATCAATATCTTTTCTGCATATATTTTTTCACCCCGAGGACATATTTCTTGTTCTCATTAGATTGAGCTAAGCATTTAAAAATTAACTATTATACTATAATTGAGCATGTTGAAAAACACTTCTAGCATCCTTTTTAGACAGGATATAAATAAAAAATATTTCTTAATTTATAAGCAATATAATAATATAAGTATGTATTTTGTGAAATTGATTGAAAAGGAGTTTCATAACTAATTTTTGTTATACATTTATTGCAATTTACACACACTTTATAAAATCTATAAATATCAATAAAGTCTCAGTTATGCTCCGCTTATGCTCTGTTTAGATGCCATTAATTGGTTAGTTATCGGAACCTGCCTTTAGCTAACCAACCTCGGAAGAAACGCCTAATTGACTGCTATGCCACTTTATCTTTTGTTTAAGTTGTTCCTATTGTTGGTCCTGTGCCTTTTGTTGTTATTCTTAGCATTCAATTATGCGTAAAATTTGTCAAAGACAAGCAAACACGCCCAGTCCTATTTTAACAATGTCCTTTTTGAGTTACATTTCGTTTTTCCTTTTATACCCTGTAAAAAGTTCATAAAACCCTTGGGCTATTGTATGTTTGCATTTTATAGTAGCAAATATTATAATAGCTGTGCCAAAACAAGTATATCTTAAGAAAAATTCCTTAAAACACAAACTTTGATATTACAAGAAGATTTTTCACTTTATTTGTACTATGTATAACATATGTGAAATATCCTTAACTTCGTCAAGAGTATTTTTAAGTATTTTCTATGCTAATATTCTGTGAAATTCAACAATGTCATCCTGAAAAGTGAATTTTTTTTCGTTTTAATTAATGCCAGCTGTCAGTTCTGTTTGCTTTTTAGTGTCTGTCTGCCCTGAAAAAATGCGTATGTAAATGGATGGCCTAAGGACATTGCAAAAAAGTCCTGCAAATTTATGCAGACAAAGTTTTAATTAAAACTCCCCCGCTGAGCATTATATAAATAAATATAACTAAAGAACTATATTTAACAAGACAGTCCGAAAATAGCCTTTACACAGAGTTATATTATGATATTTTGTTTTCATTAAATATATTGAATATTTAAGTTTGGTTTCATAAATCTGAAAATTGCTTTTTGAATTAGCTTCTGTTGATGAAGCAATAGCATATACATTTAACTTTAATTTTAAATTATTTTCATATTTATTAGTGTTTAAAAATTAAGTGGCTTTTCCTTAAATTGTTTAGTAAAACAACAAAGTGGTAACCAAAAATTTTAGTACTGATTATCTTTATATTCTATACTTAATCTCAACTCTATTTTCAGTACATAGCAATCTATATAAATTATTCAACATTTATTAGCCCACCTGTAATGATTACTACGTGTAAGTATAGGTTAATGTGATATTTCAAGTTCTACAAATAAATATACAGACTACTGTGATCTGAACATATTCATAGTATATATGAATATACTACATAAAAATAAGTAATAATAATAAAGTTAAATGATAAAAACCTTGTGCAAATTATACATGCATTGAGCAATTCCTTTATCGGGTATTTTATGGTGATCCAGCCAATCCTGTGGAAAAGAAAAACAAACAAACAAACGAAAAGAACGAAAGAAAATAATTCAATGAGGCGTGATGAATGATAAATAACGTTTTCATTTTATGTTTTTTATTTTCGTGTTTTGTATTTGTATTCGTATTATCTGGTTTGCTTTTGTTTTTGTTGTTTTTTGGCATTCGAAAAAAAGGAAAAAAGAAAATAAAACAAATGGCGACAAAATTTGCGCATAAAAAGTCAAATGCAGCAGCAGCAGCAGGAATCAAACGGAAGCCGGAAAATGAGTGCGAATGGTAAATGTGAGTGTGTTTGTACATATATGTGTGTGCGTGGCTATATGAGCATGTGTGTGCGTAAATATATATATGCGTGTGCGTGTGCTCGTTTAGCCGTGAATGGCAAAAATAACAAGGAAGCGAGAACCAAATTCAAAAGGATACCCTTCAGCAAATTGATAAACACGCCCCAAATACACACACAACAACACACACACAAAGGCGATAAAATCAACACGCACACACACACAAACTCATAATGAGCCCCACTCATACATATATACAAAAACAACGTGAGAATTGGTTGTCATAAAATGTAAAACAATATTAATTATACGCACAGTATGATAATCGTACAAATTACCAAAAGGGAATGGCATATTTGCAAATATTCTTCCAATAAATTAAACATTAAATTATTCATTGAATTTACAAAACCATCTAAAGCTATTATAGTGTCATATTCTTTTATATCAAAGAGGAATTATTATTTCAAAGAAGGTATATGATATAAATACTCAGGCATCTTTCGAATACAACACCTGTTTAAGTAAATTCAAATGATTTTCAAATATTTGCTAGTTTGTTGTTTAAATTTGTGATCATGGAGATTTCTACTTTATTTTTAATACTCTTTTGCAAAATGGTTTTTATTAAATGTAGTACAGTTTGAAAAATATTAATATTTCTATTTAAAAAGTTAAATTTTCTGATGGTTTGACAATTTTACAAGGCGTTCACCAAAAATAAAAACGGTATAAAACTGTTTTTATTTATAAAAAAAAAAAGGAAATTGTCTAATAAATGAAAACAAAAATTGTTGCCTATTTTGAAAAATATTTAAGTGTGCGGCAAATCTGCTTATTATCTTACACATTGTCTTTTCAAATAAAATTGGAAGCTCGACTGAGTATTACATTTCTAGTTTCAAAAGACCTTGAAGACATTTTTTTAGTTTAAAATAAATTATAATCGCCCAACAATATTTTTTTTAATTAACTTCAAAAGTCATCAGAACTTAAAACAGCTCTGATATATATCCTTTTAAAGACTATTTCTAGTTCTTTTAAATCATTCCAAATATTCAACAGCATGCAAGAAAACATGTGTGAAACTGACTTGGATAGTGTAATATAAAATAAAAAGCTCACCTGGAAACGCAACATGAGAAACATCACAACAAACACCAAGCACAGGCATAGTCCAATCACAGGAAAACTGACCAAATAGCGAAAGGCGCGACGTTGCCAGGCTGGCGCCTCTTTGGGCTCCAGGCGTCCTGTTACATTGTTCTCCTCCAGCGGGCCCTGGCAGCATCAAATAGAGAGTTATTCAAGTATACTAAAATCTAATTAGGCTAATCAGCTTACCTTGTAAAGCGGCCTGGGTGGTTCGAGCAGTTCCGGCGGCGTTGATAGCGTGCCCCAGCGAAAGGCCAGCTCCACTGAATAGCGTTTCCAGGCCTCCAGATACAGCGACGCCCAGGCAACATTAAATAGCGAGAAGAGCACATGGCCCATATCCTGAGCGGTTTGACCCTTGCCCCACAGTATGCAGTAAAGTATGGTGCCAAAAACTGCGGGCACGCCCAGAGCGCAAGTGTAGTGACCCAACCAGGCAAAATAAAGCGCAACCTTTACACCAAAATAGGCAGCAATGTCATCTAGATAAAGGAAAAGAATATACAGTAGGGAGAGCATATTTTAGCTGTCCATTCTGTCCTGACTCACCTAGCGGTTGTGGCGCAAAGATTTGCTTGACCCAATGTGTTTGCAGTTGCGTCAATGAACTCGTCTCGTGTAGCGGAAAAACCTGTGTGATCAAACCCGACTCCTGCCAAGCGGCCACAATGCTTTGACCCTCAGCGACAGCAGCGCGTCCTTGCAACGCATCAATGTCACTGCAGCCAGCACGTAATCCTTGCAGCACCTGCAACACCAGCCACTGTCGCTCCTGTGAGGTAAACAGCGCTGTGCTGCCCACATCGCCACGCAGCTGCTGGAAGCAATGGCTTTCGCGGGTGGTAAACTCACGCAAAGCTCCACCCAAATCCGGACGTAATCGCTTTGGCAGGCGCGCCTCTTCTGCAGCTTTAAATAGACTGCAATAAAATAATCCATACAATGGTTTGCATAATTAGTAAAAAGTTGAGCTCAAATTTTACAAAGCATCTTTATCTGCAATTAATTTAAATTTAATGAAGATCAACAATTTCACTGAATTTACAAAACAAATTTGGCTTTATTTAAGTAATCCCTCATTAATTTCGAAGAGTTAATATATTAATATATTAGGGATTCCGACAAAGAAATAAATATACATAACAGAATAAATGAAAAATTGTATTTATTGTGTCTAAATTTAAATGCAATGTATTCATTAGAGATTTTAAAGGCAATTTTTAGTTTACAAACAGTGTATATATACTATGATATAATTATTACTTAGAGAAAGTGTTGAAAGAAACAAATATTCATAAATTTTTTGTAAACATTTTTTTTAAATAATGTTTTTTAACTTTCCATTAATTTTTTTTAAGACTTTTACCACTTTTAACCTTTTTACAATTGTTTTAAGCCTACAAAATAAAATTCAAATCAACACTTGTTTTGGTTTATCAACAGATTTTAATATTTTTAATCACAATTAAATTAAAATCCCTTCAAATATTTCCAAATTATTTGACATTCACTTGGAAACCGAAAATAGAAGATGTTACCTTTCCAAAAGCCAAAAATATTTGGCTTTCATTTATAATATAGTTATTAATATACAAATTAAGAAAATTAATCTTATAAGCTTTACTTACACATTCACTGGCGCGCTCACATAGAACGCATTGCGTCTGGAGCTCTCATGTGCCTTAACCTGGACTAGAAGACCCAGACCAGCTGGCGGCTGGGAACGTATGCGGGCTAGTAGCCAGCGGAGTGCTTCATCTGGCGCATCCTCGGGAAATTCAATGACCACATCGCATTGTGTGGGTATTTTGTTAAGCCAAAGGCGACGCGGCGTCATCAAATGGCCAGCGTAGGGCACTTTGCGGCGTAGTTGGCGGGAAGCTGCAAGTACGCGGAAAGGGAAATGAAGATTAATTGGTTTGTATACAAAACCACAGGGAAAATACCAACCGGCAAAAAAAAAACCAACAAATAAAGCCACTACTAAGGCAATTCTCTGGTGAAATATTCCTAGTTGAAAATATTTTACTCATATTTTTGCAACCTCTTTTCCAGACCCCATTTAGATACATTTTTGTGATGGTTGTTTTAGCCCCAATGCATATTTATAGTCTGCAGCCGACAGAGCATAAAAAGCAAAGCTCACAATGCAGCTGAGTTGAAGAATTAAAGGGGCACAAATGAAAAATTGGCGCCAGCACAAACTGTTTTTTATTCAGGTAACACAAAAAAAAAAATATAAAAAAAATTACATAAGAGCCTCACAAACAGACATACAATACACAACTGCAGATAGAAACATTTACATACGAGGGCTGATTGAATAGAGTTGTTTAAAAGCTTCGGATTAAAGCATTTAACATATTTAAAAACACACTGAAAACAACTGAATACTATCAAAGTCCTTTAAGTTAAGGGCTTTAACATTTGATTGGATAATCGGCTATGAAAAGAAAGAAATGTATTTTATTTATATTGGTATTCTCAGCTTATGTACAATTGATAACGTTCTCTGTATATACATCTTATCGCCTGAAAAGTTATAAGAACAGGATATCCCGCAATAATAAGAACAGTTTAGAAATTTTAATTTAAGGAGACTTTAAGATGACTAACTTATTGTGGCATTTCCATTTTATATAATACAATCTAATTGACCAGAATTTTATATATTTACTTTAACATTTTATGGTTAAAAATTAACAGTTCTTTGTTATCGGCCCATTAACATTTTAAATAATTCGCCAGTCATAATGAGAGTATGTTCTGACAACTTTTTACAGTTCAAGCACAAAAAATATAGTAATATTGATACTCTGCTGTAACGAGAAGATTTTTAGGAATTCATTTAACAGTTTTAGTGTAAATGTTAGTAACATACCGAAAGTTACACTATGTTATTATAATATATATTAACATTTGTTCATTTGTTTCTTTAAATGTTAGCTTAACAGCAAACAGTTAGCTACACTATGTTATTATTGTATAATAGATATTAACATTTGTTCATATGTTATTTCTGCGAATGTTAGCAAACAGTTAGTTTAACCACGTTACCGCCAAATTAAACTTTAATAAATAAATAAATAATAAATTAATATATGTATAGAAATTTGAAATTTATAAATATGCTCTCGGGGCTATATGATAAACACCATCTACAATCATCATGACATAGTTGAAATAAATAGCGCAATGGGCACAAATACCGCACAGCCTGCAGTTTTGTGTCGCAAAATGTGTTGCATAATAAAGCAAGGTACCAGAATGGTTGAATGGGAGGAAGAACAAATAAACTAAAAGGTAAATAACAAACCACAAAAATTTGCCACAACTTTTAATTAGAAGAGGTGGCAAACAGGCGAGAAAAAAGAACATAACGACGACAAGGACAACCAGAGAACTGGCAAGAAACTTGAGAACTGACTGAATCATGAAAAACACTTTACCTCTGCCCTCAACGGGAAATGTGAATGTGCGGTGATAAGAACACAAAAAATCACTAAAATTGACTAATGACAGCGGCCCAAAGTCACGGCATGCTATGTTAAAGTCAAAAAGTGGGCTCTGTCAACGTCAGGAGAGGACAGATATATATTTGCACCGACATTTTGCAATGGTGCTGATACGCGAGGTCGTAATTAATTATGTGCAAACAACAACTACAATAATTTGAAACTATTGTTGGGTAAAAGTCAAGGCCTGGTTCCCTACTGATAGCGACAAGAAACTTGTGTCAACCTCACCTGCAATTTGATTATCAACAGATTTTATTGTTCATTAAGCTAATGACAAATGCAAGTCGCAACCTTTAATAGTTTAGTTGGCTTATTCAACTAGGTCAAGAAGCAATATTAAAGCTTATTTATGGAAACAATTTAAGACTTTATATATTTTAGTTTTTAGGTAGTAGTTATGTAGTTTTGATATCGAATTATCAAACTTTTAATATTTATGCTTAACAACATTAAGCTTTAACTTTATAGAAATATTAAACATAGAAGTTTAAGATCATGATCGTATTCACATGATCTGATGATCTGATGGCACGTACATAAGGAAAAGGATAATATAGTACTATACTACAAGTATACTATGAATAAACTGCTTGATATACCTTATTATAAAGAAGTACTATTTTATATTGCTTTTTGCATATTATGTAAATCATTTTATTTCATTGATTCATTGTTCTGTCTTCCATGAATGCAATGTAAAAATAATTTTCATTTATAGAAAAACAGCTACAAATTCAAAATTTCAATAAATCTCAGAAAAAGTTTCTTGCGAAGAGAATGTATATACAAATATATAAAACAATATAATCCCAGTGCAAAAGTACAAAATATAATTACGAGCTGAGAGCCATTCTGTAATGAGAATTTCTCTTCTCATCACATTATATGCAAATGTTTATAAATAAACTCATTTAGTCAGATTAAAATGTTTGGGCCTAATTAGGCAACAAGCCCCAGAGTAAAATAATATAAATTTATAAAACTCGGAAATGTAGCAATTTGTGAGTTCGCCCACTTGTGGGTGATTTATTTCCAACAAATAAATCACAAAATGCGTAATTAATTCCATAAATAAAACGAAAGCAAAGACACAGTCCACACAGATTAATATGTATGTATATGTATATGTATATGTTTTAGTAGTAAATTTGTAATTTCGGATTGTATAAAGTTGTTTCAATTTGTTGTTGCTGCTCAAAGCTGCCCACAGAGACAAAATTGCATAGCAAATGAGCTGTAAATTTGTTTTCCAACCGCCGAACGAATTGTTAATGCAAATTCTAGCCAATAAACCCCCACAACATGTGAAATTTGCGATTGCCATTTTAATATGCTCCACACATAAGGACCTATTCCATTGGGAGCAAAGATTTCATTGGCGACACGAACCACACGCGTTGCTCATAAAATTCAAACAAAGAAGGGATCACATTCACATTCAAACAAATCCCTCGCTGCCCCTATAAATCCTTCCTCCCTCAGAGTGGTAGGACACGCATAGTAAATAGTTGGCTACTATTATGTAGGCCCTGTGGGAGATTAAAATAAGGATTAAAAAGCAAAAGACTTTAAGGCTGCCCAGGCAATTTAAGAGCAATAAAATCGAATATGTTGTGAATTAGTTGTGCGATGATATTTTACTTTAATAGTCTAATTTTTGGATTTATTTTCATGAGCACTCCCTTGAATTTTTGAGAATCGAGGAAGGCAGTTCACACACACATTCGAACGGTGGGAGGCAGGGTACTCACACATATTTAAATTATTTCTTAGCTTATTCATAATTCATTCTAAACAAAACTGGAGTCCCAAATTGTGCATTGAATAATATTTGGCATGATTTATGATCAACTAATCAATTTCACAATTGTACAAAATATTATTAAATATGCAACCAGTAAAGGATTCAGCTAATGCGTTGGCCTGTTAAATGAGCAGCAGCTGGCGAAGGCGATAGCGGAACAACCTGATGGTTCCCGAAGAAAGGAAACAACTCTGAGCTGTGCTCTGAATAATTAATGAAATCGGCTTTTGCACGGGCGTTGAAAGCGCATTGAAGCAGAGCGAGACCTTGATGCCCCAGTTCCAGGAGACTGCTGAAGTGGGGGGCGAGTAATTTGTAAGCGTTGCATAAGTCTGGGAGCTCAAGCTAACAAACCACTGAACTGAATCCAAGAAATGACGCAAATTTAATCAATTGCTGGCGACTACTAGCTTAAGACTGTGTAATTGCGTAAACTCAAAACGATGTCATTTCGAATATACTACTTACTTGAGAGACTTGGTGGAAACAGTTTATGTTTTAATTAGCCCACGCTGATGACATTGACAAGAGGATGTGCTAAAGAAACTCATTACAAGTCGTATACTTAACGCAACGTAGCCTAATTGACTGGAACAAAATGCGTCTAATTGAAATCAAATGATGTAATTTTGAAGATGATGCTGATGGTTATGATGATGTTCACAGACTACAACAAAAACAACATCACAACAAGTAGAGTCAAACTAGAGATGAGTAGGTTCATAATTAAAAATGTAATTATCTAGATACAAAGCATTTAAAAAGTAAAATTCCCAATTATATAACAGATTTGTATATATTTATCAACAATTGAAACTAGGCTTATTCTTAAAAAAATTCCCCATTGCTAAAATTGTTAAGGAAATGCAAATAACTCAGCGATTATCTCAGCTGAATGAAACCAATATAAAGTGCTTTAATCCAATACTTAGTATAGAAAATATAAATCGCACAATTTCTATAAGCTTAAATACTAACAAAACAAACTTAAGGAAGACTTGAAAGTGAATTTATGACTTGAAGTGCATAAAGTAGAAAAAAATAGTTATTTTTATTATTTTTGAAATGTCTTTTAAATAATAGACAATAAATCAATATATTATACTTATTTAAGCATTTCTTTATTTATTGGCAAGTATTTTTTGTGATATTTTTGTGTGACCGTGTCACGACATAAAATACAACACACACAATCATCTTTAACTTCTGTCCATCTTATCAGCTAGTCAAGTCAGGTAGTCGGGTAGTCCTAATATAAGTTTGACACAGTTCAGCAGGGTGAGTGGGTAACCAACCACATGACAAACCCGACAAGGTGCAGCTCCCCAGTGTCGGGAACTAAACAACTGTAGCTGTTGCTTAAAGTGTCACTTTCAATAAGCCAAAACTGTTGCCAAAATGAATTTAAAGAGCTTGTCATTTAGGTCTATCAGGCCCCGTACACATAGTCTTAATAAAGCTGCGTAAGTAGGGTTTAAGTCTAGTTAGTTACTTTAAAAACTTTAGAAACTTAACACTTAATTCGCATAACGTTTTAAGCGGTAGTAAGCTTAATTAAGCCTGCACAAGCAGCTTCCCGAACAGGTTTCCAAAGCGTGTACATATGAAATCCTTTTATAAGTTATTCAAGAGTCCATAGAGAGATACACTGACTCGCAAATAATATTGCACACTTGACATTGTCCGCCTTAACTGTCGCTCTATTCTGCCTGTGTACTGTCCCATACACAAATGTAATTAATTTATGCTGACCAAGCGTTGGTCCTTGTTGGTCCTTTTGGGTCTGTCCACGCTGTGTCCTGTACAGCAACAAAAGTCGTGAAGTGCAGAGAGTGGGACACAACCCACACAGAGGCTGCCACATTAATCACTGCGAAGAGTTCAGTGCATCAATAAAAATGTGCCACAAATACCATTAAAGGACAACTATGCTGAAGTGGTAGGTCAGCTGTACAATGCTTCTCTGGCCAGGACGTGAAACAACAATTTGCCAAGCGGCTTTATGACGCCCACGTGTAAAATTCAGTTCATTCGACAAAAAAATAATTGTAAAAGCTTGTCGCGTCACACACTAAATATTTTACAAGTATTAAGAGATTACGTGTAATTGTTGAACGGTTAAGGTCCTTAAAAACAATTTAATTGCACTGAAAGTTAAACATGTGTAGCAAATTGGGAAGCAAAACGAATATTGCAATTAAGAAACTATTGCAATTTAATAAAATAAAATAATAAAAATTGTAGATGAGTTAAATTGTGGCAAAAATTAATTTTTAAAAATCAAAATAATAATTTGTCGTATTATAAAACATTAAAAAAAAATTTTTAAAAGCGAAACTAAACAAAATCTTTGTTGAGACCTACGACCTTTACATTTAGGTTAATTCTAACTTAAACCTCTGTTTAACTTTTAGCTCCAGAAAAGCTGAAATTGCCCGCAAAAATGTATTAAATATTTCCCCATTTTAAACCTTAAAAATTAAGTCGTAAATTTAACTTATCAATAAAAACCATAAGTATTGCCATACCCAAAAATTGCCCCTTAATATTTCTATGATTAATTCATTTAATTCGCTTTACTTTCGACAATTCAATGCTCTTTCACTTTTCCGACATCAATACGTATCAGCTCATTGTCAACTAAATCTTTCCAATCTTTCACACTATTGCCAATAATATATATTTGCCTGCGAAAAATTCCCAAGCACGTTGTGCCCCTTCTGTGCTTCTCTTTCTGCTCATATCTTATGCAAAGAATTTTCATAGTCACGCTTTTTCACACTTTTCCTACTCTGACAACTAAAACCACTCAATATGTCAAAACGTCTACCAGTTAGAAGAGACTAAAGGGGCTGAGAGAGGTCATCATATAAAAAAAAAGAAAATCTGTCTAGGGCTATGGTGACACTTGAGCGAATGCTGTCTATTATTTGATTAGATTTGCATATATAATTGATGCTAACAATTCCAAATCAAATTGAGAGCAAGCCTGTTGACTGAGCAAATATATATAATATATTGACCGCAGTTCGTATACTAGACAGGAAAAGGAATACACTTCGAGTGTCATTTAAAGTTTCTAAATTGCAAATAAAATTGCAATCATGATAAACAATTTATATTTAAATTAAAAAAAACTTAGATCATCAATAAGAGTTCCTGTTGTAGATATATAATATAGTATTCCGTTGAAAATAAAAATACAACTTACAACACTGAGCTTGCTTGAAATATATATTTTAGCTACTGATTTTTCATAGTCCTAAAATGTTAAAAAAAAAAAAAAATCAAATAACCATTCAATTTCCTAACGTCTTAACATTTTCAATGACAGTTATATATCCTGTAGATATCCGATTCGTAGCAAACATAGAAACATGCACACAGACAGATATGGCTTTATAAAATTGCCTATTGATCCTTATCATAAATATAGGTTACAATCCTTCAATGCCCTATTTGCGTCAAACCCTTTGCTTGGTTTTAAAAACTGACATAAATTGAAACTAGGGTTAAACATGGGGTAACAGCTATGCAAATAGTATTCAACAATATAATAACATTATTTTAGAAAGAAAATTATTTAAAATAAGATTTAAAGACGCAATTCTTATGTAAGTCTCTGCAAAAAAAAAGACGTTTAAATTAGATAAAAGCTGCCAACAGCTGTGTCAACTTGATGTCCCTCGAGCTTTCGAAAAGGTTAATGAGCGCTGACGGCGGCAAGTTGAAAACTTTTCAAGTTTTCACAATAAGCGGCTAAAGACAAGGAGTCCTGGTTCGTGCTGGGCTCAAAGACAGCCTTTTTGACTCAACTTTTACGACTTGTGCAAAATGCAGCAGCCCATTTCAATTTCCAACAGACCATAAGCGAAACGATGCAGTTTGCAAAAAATGGAAAAGGATAAAGAAATCTCACAGAATGGCTGAAGATAAAAAGAAAATCGCAATTTAAATATGTATAAGGACAACCGAGCTTTGAATTTGACCTTGAAAGATTTGTCATGATTTAAATTAAATAAAAATTAAATAAAAGATTTAAGCTGTTTTAGCTTATAGTAGCGATATACTAGCATTTAAATTATTGAATAAGTTTTATTCAATAATGTATGTCCAAGTCCTCTAAATTAATTATACAGCAAACACTTTTATCTAATTCTATTAAAGTTAAGTATTACTAAAGCCAATATAGCACACCTTAAAATGTTTTTAGTATCAGCTTTTAGACTTGCCCTTATTTAGACACTCTGATCCTCTAATGACCCTTAATACCTGTGTTGGGAATGCAAGGACGCTGATGGCTCCAAAACAGTTGTCAGGTTAAGTAAATGCTGAGACATAATTACAAATTATGCGCACAAATTAAATAATAAATCTCTCCTTATATCTATGTATAATGAAAATCCACTTAGTGCAAGACAGACACGAAAAAGCGACAGGACGGACCGACTCAAGGACATGGTGAGTGTGTATGTGGGGTTTGCTGACTTGTGTGTCGAATATTATTTTTTGTTGCGAGCGTTGGCATTTTAATCCAAACAAAACACGAAATTAACACACGGGCAGGTGGCAGACAGAAGGAGAACAGGATACGCAGGACATGAGTGCGTGCTTTTAAGCATTTTATGCGCTTTCGAACGCAATTTAGACACCCGATTTGGGCTTTAATATTTTAATTGCTTTTAAATAAATTATGTTGAACAACATCATTTGTGTAATTATGATTTAAAGCGTGCGGCTGGAGCCGGCAAACTTGTGGTGAAACTGTCACATTCAACCACACTAGCGCCACGACACTTGCAATGCCCCACGGCGTATGCGTAATGTGTGTATACTTAATGTGACAGCTAAGTGAAAGCCAAGCAACGCGCGCTATGTGTCACTCAAGAGATTTGCGTACTGAATTTTGAGCTGAGTTATTAAAGCAAACAAAAAATACGTATCACAATGCCAAGTGACAGTTAAGTTTTATCGGTTCGTATAAATGTCGGTTGACAGCTGTAGGATAAGATATGAATAAAAAGCCAACAATGTAAACAGTTGACAGATAAGTGTACGCAAGCACTTATCAGATTAAGATGTGCTCAACAAATTTATATTTTTAAATAATCCAATAAATTTTCAATATGTTAGATATACAAATAAATTATATACACAAATAAATTAGTGTCTTTTAAATTCCAGATATGATTTCCACACTCCTATCGAAACAGGTTTAATGAATATGAATTTATTGTTACTTTAATCATTTTTCTTATGAAGAGTAAGGTACAGCTGTGAGAAAATTTAAATCAGTGTTCGTAAAATATATGAAAATAATACTTTTAAATAAGTTTTATACTGTGTCAACCTTAATTTATGGAACACTTAACTATTTATGTGACAACTTCAATAAATTGGCAAGCTAAAGCAAAAATAATCATTGGTTCAATTTGCAAAAACTCTACAATTTTTTGTTATAAGTCAGAAGATCCTATTATTAATTTATATTCATGCAATTGAATTGATTTTTTAATAAGTTCCGACTTCATTTTTGAACTGCCATTAAACATTAAAGGACAAACAAAAAATGTTAATATGCTACATGTTAATATAATGTAAATATATACTCAATAAAGCAGTAATAAAGAATTGGCATTAGAATTATTATTATAGTTACTTGTAATAAGTAACAAAAAATACACTTCAACCTCTAGAGCCTATAAACTAAAGCTAAAAAAATTATTTAGATGCCTATTTTAATCAAAAATATAGTATTTAGTTGTATATATTATAATTTACTTATTATATTCCTGGTTTTCCCCATAACTAACATACCTTATCAGACATAACTATATTATATAGCCAATTCTCTTTTGTATTGGCAATTAATAACCACACAACTCTATTTAATATGCAGCCATGTCATTCATCAAATTTATTTTTTTATCTTCTCATCAAGGATGCTAATCCTTTATAACAAACTCTTTACTCATAGAGATAGCTACTAACTCAATTAAGTACTATGCCCAATGTCTGATTAATTGCCTTTACAGGCCATTGAACACAGCATCGATAAATGGAGAAAGTTGTTTTGCTTCCAGTTATGAGCTTGTAAGCAACGCCCGAAAAAAACAACTTGATTGATTGCTACTTTTAATGACCTCACAACAACAACAACAACAATAGATGTAACAACCCACATCAGTTACACTCGTAGTTTTCCCCCCAAAGTATAACTGACCACAAAAGCAAGTTCCGGCCCACAAAAATGAGGCCGAACACAAAACTGGACAGGCAAATCACATTTGGTCGCATTAGAGTGGGACACGTAATGGTACAAGGATATTCACGCCGACTGAAAACATTTCACCAGGCTATTTAACCCAGCCAGGACACACTACACACTGAAGCAGTTAACTCTGTGTGGTCAACGCCGGAGGCATTTGAATTTATCATAATTTGTGGGCTCTGTGGCAACATTGATAAAGTGCTGAGGATTGAAAGATGGCTGCAAAGGATTCAATCCAGGCACGCACATGCATTTAAGGTGACCGCAGAAACGTTTAGCATGAGATATTCACATGTATACAAGGAAATGTATACAATTGATTTGCTGACACTCGGACATGTGTTAAGCAACTTGGCAAACAGGACCAGGACCAAAAGGAAGCAATCGGGCTAAGATGTCATAGAGAACACGCAACAGCAAACAGCACTTAAAGACCAGACTCTTGAACGGTGAGTAATATATATATATATATATATAAATCTACAGTGAAACTCAGTTAAGTGACTGATGCAAAGAGGAAATAAATATAGATAGAAATAAGGAAGTTATGTTATTAAATAGATATAGTAGTATTAGGAGTTCCACTACAATTTCAATTTCAATCTGAAAAAAAATACAAATTATTTTCTCGATATGAAAATTCGTGGTAAAATGGATCTTAACGATATATTAATATATATATCCCTGGTTAGATATTGTTAGCGCAGTTTGCAGTCACAATTTTGAGAAACTTTAAAGCAAAGATATTTTCGTTTTTTTAAATTTTATTTAAATTTATCATTCAAGCATTTTTTAAACACTTGCATTGTTCATAATTTTGTCAGACTGTATAGAAAACACATTTTTTTTTTAACTGCGTATTGCATGAACATCTTGATATGCTCTCAAAGTAAAAATTCATTTCACTAGCCAATCGATTTACAAAAAGCAATTTTCATTTCAATAAATAGCAAACATCAACTACAATTCGACTGCTGAAATGATAAAATGCGCAAAAATATATATATGGCATAGAATTTATCAGAAAATTCGAAATTCAATTGAATTAATGGTAACGTCAACGCTGTCACACGAAGCGTATGATGGATGTCTAAAACAGTTTTCAGTTTAGGGCGTCGCGAAAGGGGCGTGATAATGTTATATTTATAGCATGTTCAAGCGTTAAAAAATATATTAAAATTATTAAAGTGTATAGCCTAGTTTTGAGAAGACGCTTAAGAGTTAAATGTGCTTTCTGATTATGTAACGTATGCATAACAACGAAGTTTGAATAATAAATACTTAAATTATGCAGAGTTAATGCGGTATTAATAAATGTAAAAAATAATGTAATATATATAATTTATAATGATGAAAAATTGATAATTAAAAATTCTAGGCAAGAATTGTTACATTTTATGTTTTAATTGTAGAATTTAATAAGATAAAAAAAATATATTTACTCAGGTTATTTTAATCAATTTTAATATATACTAATTTAATTATTGTTTATTTATTATATTTATAATTAAATATGTAAAAATTTCTCGGTATTTCAACGCGTGTTTCGTTCTCAGAAAATCTCAAACATATATGAAATAAAAGCTGCAATATATTGGTAAAGAAATTTCATTCTTTCTGTAAATTAAGCCACGAAGACTTCAATGAAAATATTTTCTTTATTTAGTCGAACAAGTTTCATTTTTGTTATAGGATAGGACAGAAAAGGATAGTTTTTCATCTCTAATTGGCATTTCGTATATCAGAGTTGGCGAAATAGTATTTCTGCTAATTAACAAATATTTACACAAAATTTAGAATGTAAACAATTTGACAAAATATCAACAAAGAGAAAAACGTGAATTAACCAAGTTGAGAAATGATTTCTTTAAAATGTAGCATATTTCACATTGTACTCAACATTTCACTTGGTTGCATTGATTTTTCCATTTTCCATTTTGGGCCACTACATCCAAGTGCACTTGCGGCGCCCTCAAGCACCAGTTGCGCGGGTGCCAAAGGGATAGGACCAGGATCTTGGCTGACTGCCAGGACCAAAGCGAGGCACATGCCTAGTATTCATTTATAAATACAGACAAGCGAATGCCTTGATACATCTAGGCGTACTTTTTTGGCAATTCCTTGGACGACTTGTGAACCAAATGCAATGGGCGTAAGCGAAGGCAACAGAGTCAACTGGCAGAGACAGGTGTGGGTGTTGGTGTGGGTGTGGATGTGGGTGCATCAGCCGTAAAAGCAACTTCCTACGTTACTTTCTTTTGTTTCCATCATGCGGTTGTTCCGCCGGACATGGGCATAAAAGTACAACAATGTGAATATGCGCATGGAAAATGCAGATAGATCGAAAGATTGGCTTACCAAACAAGTAAAAGATGTTTTGACTTTGGGTTAAATTAAATGTGCTGTGTACTGTGTGCGGGTTGGAGAAGTGGTCTTCACTCCAAAAGTGGATTACGTGTGGTTCATGCCAAGTAGTTGAAACGGACTTGCTGCAGGAAATTGTTGAACATAGTTAGCATGAATAGATAGCTGGATTTGTCTTCAAAAATAAGTATATGAAATATCAGAGCTTATAGCAGACAACAGAGAAAAGGCAAGACATTTTACGTATATTTAAAAAATTATTAATAAAATTTCATTTAAAATAAAAGACGGCATTTTATAATTATAATTTAAAATGCTTAGCACGTAATTGTAAGTGTGGGAAAATATCGATATTATGATAACAATCAATTTTTAAAAATTTGAAAACTTTTATAAGTCATTTCAATAAATTTTCTCACTTTAAATAAATATTTTGCTTATCCAATTATTGTATATAAAATTTAACTGTAACCTGGGATTTTTATGTATTAGCAAAAATAAATTATATTTTTTGTATATACTCGTACTTAAAGAATTCTAAATTTTTTCCAGTGCTTATTTGTATTACTGTCAAATTTCTAAACCTGAAACATATATGTATGTGGCTTTTAAAACTATTTGCTCAGTTCTACAAAACTAACTTAAAGCTATTTTATGTTGTCATTTAAATTTCAGTCTTTAATCTAAATGAAAAACACAACTGCATGAATGAGTTTGCTAGCCCCAGAGCAATTCTCTTGACATTTATTTAAAATGAAATCACATGCTCGATTTGCAATTGCAACTGAGCTCAGCAGAGCAGCAGTTGTTTGAATCTCTACTGCTAATCAATACGAAATTAAAACATGTACCAAACAGTTGATAGAAGCCAATCGCATTAGCAGCCAATCAAATGTATAAGTCATCAAGAAAGAACAAATTTATTCGAGTGCTTAAAGATGGAATACCCTTGAAAAGATGCTAATGAAAAACATAACAACTCTTTAAATTTAACAACTGACCAATTCTTTCATTCGATTTATATTTAATGTTAAAAAAAAAGGAGTTCTTAAATAATCACTTATTATTTGAGTGATTGTTTTTATGGCTGCAAAAAGGTAATTCATCAATTTAAATTAAATTTGTATAACAATTGGGGAGCTTAGTCGAAGTATCTTGAAAACTGTTTTTCATTTCTATGGTAACTTTATAGTATCTTTAGTAAAAAGAGACAAGATATCAAAAAGTTCAAAGGAGCCTTCTTAGGTCAACTTTTAACTAAGGATTAAACCTTTAAAGTCATCAAACAACGCTCAGTTCACTATTAAATCTACGGCAACTGCTTAACTGCTTATTCCAAATTTATAATTTATAAATGCCAGATGAATGGCAAAAATGCAAATCATGGTAAAACTTCTATATTCAGGATCTCATTTATATCTTACATAACTTTCTTGTCAAAATAAACAGAGCTACAGATAGTCGGATGCTGTTAAATCAACTCTGCGGGCAAAGCTCATTAAAAATGTTAATACTATATGAAGTCGAAAACATCTCATTCGTGACAAAATTGTAATGCCCTCTCCAGAGGGCTTAAAAACATACACACACACACACAGAGAGAGTTTATCAGACGGTTAACGGAAATTAAGCTGATTTCAATGTTTCAATGATGATGATGATGATGATGATATGTTTGCTGGCTGCAGTTAAAGAATCTGAGCTGAAATACATTTGGGTATTGGGAGGATTGGCAACGTCAGCTGTCAATCAATGTTTAGGCAAACGCATTTTGCATATAAGCAGCATAAAACAGGTATAAAACAATATTGTAGCCAAGGGCAGCAATCTGAACAGATTGGTAGCAAAACTAACAGAAGTACAAAACAGGATATGTAGACATTTGTGCACACAACTGACATCGCTCTAAGCATCATGAAAGCTTATATTCTAGGTGTATCAAATTGCGCAGTACAGGCAGAAGGACACAGCCACAGGATAAGCAGCAGGTTGTACTTATATTTGGGCTTGAGTTGTGAACCAGCGACGAGGCTGCATTTTAAATTTGTTACACATTTGCATATCTAGATTTCAAGTTGCCCACGACATTGCTTAGGCTTGATGGAAGCATAACTTTTTATTGGCCCTACAGACTATACGGATTAAATTATGAAGAGTAGTCCCAGGTTTTTAGCAACTTAAGTTTAAATAGTTTAGCTGACATTATCTATGAATGCTCAATGTTTATACTGTATATTTAAATCAACAAAGTTTGGCGTGCGTCGTTTTCTTGAAGTATAAAACTATTTTTACATACTATTACAGCCGTAAACTTTGTTGCTTAAACTCTAATATTCTCAGAGTATAACCTAAAGCGGTCTTAAGAGTATGCAAATTCTGCTTAAAATTAATTTTTAAATAAAAGTTGCATTTATCTGTGTTGATCTTGTATGAAAAATTCATATTTGAATTCTTTTTTATAGTAATAAATTTATATATAAATAAAATAAATTCTTTACGCTTTTATTTATTTACAATATATGAATACTTAAAAGCCTTATTGAGCTTTATATTTATACATACAATAAGAATATACTATAACTTTTATACAAACGCAAGCATGTATATATAAATTTAATCAAATTATGCAAAGCTGTCAGTTTATTTGATAAATGCTTGCGGTCGTAAGGTCACGAAAACCGTGAGCCTTAACAATACGATTGGAGCGCCTGCTCTGATACGGAAAATCCTTTAGCTTTTTACAAAGCTTCTAAAGCTCAAGCGAATTATTGAGTTCCTTTTCGTTTTTTGTTAGATATTATATATGGCATTGGCTGTTGGCTGTTTCACAGACTTTTACACACAGACTGTCATATTCAAAAATATTAAACATAAAGCAATCTTATTTGGCACAAATGTTTACATACACACGTCAGCTAAAGTAATAAGAAATCGAAAGTTTTCGACTGAAACTTGAATTTACACATTGCTCATAGAAACGCTAATAATGCTTCCTGAAGCTCCACAAGCCTCCTAAACACCCAAAAAGCCGATTATATTCGCCTAATAATAAATAAAATAAATGCAAGTTATTTATGTGCTCAAAACCTCCAATAACATTTGCACTTTATTTCTGCTTAAAATTTGCTTGATGAGTGCAAAAATTTATACCTTTTCCAAGTTTAAAATTGGAACACAACTGAAACATACTCCAGAAGACGAAATAAACAGACCAAGTTCAACAAGATGTTTGCAAAATTAAATAAATCAAAAGAAACCAAACCTTATACCTGAATCACATTTGGTTTTGATTTTATTCGATCGTATAATAAATTTAATTTACGTTATTGTTTTGAACTGGTTCAATGAACTGGCTCTGCAGTTTTGGCATTGCATGTCATATTCAATTTAGTTTCAACTCATTTCATAAGGCTTTCAATTTCATATCAAGAGCCAACAGCCAGCCAAATGGTTTGCTTTCACTTGTCTATGCGATTTTATTTTCTCAAGTTTGAGCCAATCAAAAAACAAAAAGCCAGAATGCAATGTTTATATAGCCGACTTTTTCTTTATATTAATGGCTTTGTTCAAGGCTCTTTTGGCTCAACACACACATACATATACACTATAGGATAGAAGGGCTTTATGTGTGCTAGTTTTTATTTCTAGAGCGTCTCTCATATTTGTTGGCTTTATTTTACGACATACAATATAGCATGCTTGACTTGAGACCTAAGCAAACTCTGTCTTTTTCACAATTTTTCAATCTTTCTTGAACTAGAATTTAGGTTATAAAGCCTTTTGAAGAATGATGATTAAAGTCTGTCCATGAATACGAGCATTATATATACATTAGTTGATGTCACATGTTTGTTTTTCTGGGCCATATGCTGAACATCGCTATAATGACATTTTTATAGCTTGTGTAGCATTTTTTATTTTTCTTGCCACTATAGAGCGCATTTTCTATTTTATTTCAGCAAAAACAAATGAAATTACATATACATTATTTATTTCAAATTAATTGGTTAGTTTAAGTTGAAATTAACTTTTTAGTAGAAGTTTTTGTTGTATAACTTTTGAATGCATAACAAAATAAATATAGAAATATTGGAATTCAAGCCATTAGAAAATGTAATGCAAGACAAATTGCTGGCAGGCAAAAGACAGATAGTCAAATCAAACAATAGCCAATAGGGCCAAGGGGTTAACAATGACAGAGCCCTAGTCAATCTATAGAAGTCTGTGGGTGACGCCTCGATTGATAGACAGACGGCAGCAGAACCCGCTCATAAAGTTGGCAACAAAACAATCATCAAGAAGGCAAACAAGCAGTGTGCAGACAAATGGTTGGACAATGGCCCAGACAAACAACGGGCTTATGACAGTGATGGTATCAAAAAAAAGGAGTAGGTACATGATAATAATAAGTATGGTTATAAGGAATATGGGAGTCTACGAATCCCTTTAATGGCACAGACACAATGGCAGCTAGAAAATCGATGAAACCCGTTCCTTCTAAAAGTTTACCCAATGCCCACCCAAAACTTCTAATTTTTCACGCCATACTAAAGCACGCGATGCAACGGTTGCTTCACCGCCCCCAGATAATACTACTATCGAACCCAATCCCATAAAACACCCAGACAACTACGTCAGTTCGCGTAAGGCGAGTAAAGTTTAAAAGTCATGTCTTCCATTTTTGGAACACGTAAATCTGCGCACTTTCTAAACAGACTTTGTTTTCCAATGCGTCTGTATCTGTGTCTATCCGTTTAGTTATATATATATGTGTGTGTGGCTGTGTGTGTGTTGGCCGCAACCCGCTCCAAATTTTCAATGCAATTTTTCATGGCAAATGGTAAAATGAAGTTGCTAACATATAGCAGCCAAACCCATGATATTTTATTGAAATACTCACGAATACAGAGGCGCTAAAATATTTCTAAGCTAAACTATAAATTAAAGAAATTCAAGGTGATGATATAAACAAAGAATATAAGACAAAGAATATTTTATAGAAAGTAAAGTATAGAAAGTGCACTAAAGGTTCGTGTTAAGATAAATTTAAAACAAATTTAACTTGATTTAAAGAAGTCATGATTAAAAGAAAATTTTTAAGTATTTATAGAAAATAAAATGAATATTTCCATTGTGATATATGTTAAGATCGTCGGATTGGGTGCGGTAAAATATTTATGAAAAACTTTATATATAAAAAAAATAAAACTCATAAGTAGCCCATCATCTTAATATAATGCCTTTAATCTGTGTTGTAAAGATACTATTTATGGAAGTATGGATTCAGACACTAATTAAATGAAATGATTTATAACACAAAAAAAAAGATAATGGGGAATATAAGCATTTGCCAAAATTAAAAGGAAGAGCAGGAATAAAACTAAAATCTTATGATTTTATCATACAGATGTAGAGTTTTTAATGCTCCTGCAGCTTCAATAAAATTTAAAATGTTTTGTTAACTAAACAACAATTTATAAAATATGTATGTAAATAGAGTTTATAATATAGTAATATATAAAATGTGCGTGGTAGAATTAACCAAATTACTCAGCTATATATAAAATATTTGTAGTTTGCAATTGACAATTAATTAGCGAGCTCTTAACCACATATCAATTTGCCACAGTTACAAATGCAATTAAAATGCATGTCAAAAACATTAACGTTGACATGAACATGAGAAAACTCTCTTTAATATAATACTATACATATTGATATTCATTTCTGATTAGTGACGCTATGTAGATGGCCTATAAAGACGCCTGTCTGACACGCAAAATCGCACAAAAACAACCCTTATAAGCCAAGTTACTTCCTTATCGAACCAATATGATAATGGCCAACCCTTAAATAGAGAGCCAAAGTCGTAAGTTTCATATGGGCAATCCATGGATAATTTGTGTGACATACAACACGCAAAGTGCTCACAACTCACACACGCAGCACTCTACCCACAACCTTGACCCATAAAGGCTAATGAAATTAATTAACTACCTAAAGTAAACAACAAAATGAAGTTAAGACATTTAACTAACAATTGTGAGCACTTGGTTAAACCTAATCAAGTGCCAGACAGCTGCTGGCAATCGATAAGTTTTTGAGTAGCTTGGTAAATTGTTTTTATAGACGTCGTAGAAGTTGGAGCCACAATCAATTAAAAGGAAAACTGCATTTCCTGTGCCCCCATTAGCTGCCTCAAGCACCGACAACGCACATAAATAATTCAAGACTTTCCAGTGGCAGCTGCAACACAATGGAATCCACACAAAGGCAGTTTCACCAACGAGAATAGCACTAAAGTTAGTTTTATTTGTTTAACGTTGACAGCATCAGCAGTAGAGAATAGTAGTAGTAACTACAATAGGAAATACGTCAATCTAAAAGTCATTTTAGGGCAATTTGATAGTTGGGTCGTGCAAAAACTGCTAAAGGTTGCTTGGAGTTGACAATATGGGAGACTTGGGAGACAGAATCCAAAGAAATGCTGGAATAAACTTTAGTTTTTTGCATAAATTACGCAGCACGACAAAATAAACCCTCAGTTAGTTTCTTAAATAATTTGATAAACAAGTTAGTGTTTTCTTAGTCAATTGCATTTAAATCATTTATATTTATAAAAACGGAAGCAAAAAAATGATTAAATATTCATCAATGGAGAACGGTTGGGCCGTTTTGGCTGAATTTTTTTTTTTCAGTTATTCCTTCTTGCCAGGAGAAGATTTCTAGAACAGAAAATTTTGGGAAAACTTTCCGAAAAAGTCGCTAGCACCTCAACAGCTGTACTCACTGTTGAAATACACAGCACTGTTAACGTATACAGGCACTGTTATAACAATCACAGTATGAAGTATTTTTCAAATTAAATACGAAAATCACAGTAGGCAGTATTTTTTAAATGAAATACGAAAATTACAGTTGGCAGAATTTTTTAAATGAAATACGAAAAACACAGTATGAAGTATTTTTCAAATTAAATACGAAAATCACAGGTGGCAGTATTTTTCAAATAAAACACGAAAATCACAGTATGAAGTATTTTTCAAATGAAATACGAAAATCACAGTAAGCGGTATTTTTCAAATGAAATACGAATTAGGGTCCATTATTTGAACGTTGTGAACGTAGCGCTACTAGAAATAATTTATATGGAAAACAACGTTTGCCGGGTCAACTAGAATATGATTAGTTTTTTTTTTTAATTTTTTTTTTTTTGGAGACGCGCTACCTCCAACGGAGGCCGGTACAAAAGTATTTATATAAATTATTAAATTTCGTTAGATAATGACGTTTTAAATACAAGCAAATTTTATTATCCTTTAACGAACAATTTACTTTAATGTTTGCATAAATTGGAATTTTTATTCATAAATTTTACCCTTTTCTGTAGACTTCTGTTATTTCTGTATCTAGACTACTGGTTTGTTATTATGAAAAAAAAAATAAAATAAATAAAAAAAAGAGTTGGAGTGCTTTCACATTTGACCCACATAAGTATGCACTAATGCACACACGCAAGCCTTAATAAAAAAAAAGAACTCTGAAAACATATTGTGTTCATGCAATGAAAATCATGATTTATGCATTTTGGATAATTTAAAATTCTATTTATTTAAGCACCATTTGAGCTATTGCTTGCAGTTCATGCGTGAAAAATAAAACTTTGATATGCATCTGAAAATTTCCGAGTTTGTTTGTTTATTTGAATTGGACTGGTGTTTTCGAAATGTTGAACAATTTTATTATACAAGTTATATGAAATATATTTTTGATTCTTACCCCAAGTAAACAAGTAAGAATTTTTAATAAGTGCAGCGTGTCAAATTTGGTTAAACACTTGTTCAATCGATGCACGACAAAAGTAACGGACAAATTTGGTTGTATCTTTAAAAGCACAAAAAAAAGGACACTCCGTTGAGTATGTAAAAGTTGAAAAAACAACTTTTAGAGCTTCAGTTTTTAATTTAATAAAATGAAGCACATCGATTATTAGCTACACTAAAGTAAAAATATGGTTTAAAATAAAGAACTATCTATCTTAATATTATATTTTGTTCTAAAATATTTCTTTGTTTAGAAAAAATTATAAGAATGGATCTAGCAGTCAGTATATAAACTCTGTCGATAAAAAATAAACGCAATACTTCTAAATTAAGAAGAACTATAATGTCTATATAATTTTAATAAAATATTAACGAATAAGACAGAATAGTTTAATCAAATGACGAATAACGTTTTTTAACAATAGAACAGCGATCTTAACAATCCGTAAATCAAATATTACCAACTTCTAGGGATACCAAGAAAAAGCGTAATAGCAGGCTAGAAGTATTGTCAAAAAAATTGCCATAATTTCGGTATTTTTAGACTGATTATTTATCTCAGCATATATTTTTCTTGAGTGTTTTTTTTTCGATTATAATTTAAACAGTTTTCTGTTTGCACACAACTCATGTCCTACAAAAATATAACCTATTTTTTCTACCTAACCTATTCTTTGTTCTTTCTAAATTTCAGACTAAAAATGTGATTGCTCAAAAAGTTGTTGACAAAATGTCCGTCCATTCAACTAGAAAATCTTCATATTCCATTAAATCTTTTGGCAATTGAATGACTGAAATTGGATATGCCAAATGTTGTTTTGTTTACAACGTGTAGTCAAACAATTGTCATCTACTTAGAAGAAAATCATAAAAGAAATATGTATGTATGTTTTGTATATATATACATATATGTATGGATATATGGATATATGTGTTATTGAATATTGAATGACGCTTACCGTTCTCAATGGTCTCCTTGGCACAGGATATTATTTTGCCTTTGCGTCGTCGCAAATTTGATTCGAAATTGTTATCCTCGATGAAATCATCGTCCCGCGCCGAAGCTCCAGCACCAGCATTGCCATCTTCACCGGCTGTTGTTGTTGTAGTCGTTGTTGTTGTTGTTGACTCTGGCACATCCTCCGATGACTGATGCTCCGGGCAGCCTCTGCCACCAGATCTCACACCCCCGCCATGCATTAAACTATCAAAACTTTGGCTCATTGTGTGCCAAAAAAGGAAATCTTTTTTCCTTTCTTTTTTTTTTTGTTTGTTTGATATTATATTGTGTTTTCTGTTTGTTAGGCGTTCACTTTTGTTATTAGTTTTCTTGATAAATTGTTTTTTGGAATTTTTAGAATTTTTTTGCTTTATATTTTTTACGCTTAATTTGCAAAAATTTGTCGCATGCTTATTGAGTAAACAGAAAGAAGCCTGTGAAATGCGTTCATTAATCATTTTTACAGTTAAGCAGAAAAGGAAAAGTTCAATAAACCTCGCAAATTTCCTGATATAATTTATAAAGCAATTTCACAAACAAAATACATAAATTCTAAATGCGTGTTTTGTATGCTACGAAAATAAAAAACCAAGAACAGAAAAAGCACGCAATGCATAAGAAAATTAAAGTAAACTATTCGAAATGCCAATGAGTTTTTCATGCCCATTGACGGCTAACAGGACGAGGCAGTTGGTTATCCTGGGTGGGGTTGTACTTCGAGTGATTGGATCTATCACCCCTTAAGACGGCGGGGTTCAATGTGCGTGGGCGTCACAGAACTAACTGCGATTTTTATAGTTCGTTGTTCGATGTTGTTGTTTTTGTTTTTGTTCGCCTGTTTCGTCTGCTGGTCTGAGCCAATAACAACAACAAGAAGGGAGGCACTCGAAACTGTCTGCTTATTTCATAATCGCCAAAAAGTGATTTAGGTTAAGCCATTTCACATGGGGCATAAACAACACCACAATAGCACTTTGTATAGCATTTTTTATTGCATACTCTTGAGGGCGCACTGCAAATAAACACTGTCTGCTACTCTAGTAAATTGCAGTTGAATTTAATTATTAAATACCACAAAATTCTGTAACAAAATTCAGTTCTTTGATGCAGACGCGAATCGTAAAGCGTTTGCACGCTGGAAAATGCCGTCAGAGACTGAAATGTCTTGGATTTGTTCAACTGTGCTAGAGTTCAACATAGGAGAAGAGAGCGCCTGTGGTGAGTTTCGCATTTATTGATTTTTATTGTGTGCGTGAGTGTACGCATGTGTGAGTGATTGTGCGTGTGAGTGTGTGTGTGTGCAAAGACAAAAACACACAAACGCCAAATTTGTGTTGCCTTTTTGTTTTTATACGCGCCTTTCGGCTTTGTCGAGGGTCGCGCCGTCAAGGGAGAGCTGCAGCGCAGCAAAGGCATGCAAAAAGCCGGCAGAAAATAAAGCAGAGAGCAGCGCAAAGAGAGGAGCAACAACATACAATAAGCATGACAAGCATTTCGAATGAAAACTAAGTTACCAAAAGAGCAAACATATGATTTTGTTTTGAAGGGTTGTCATTTCAATGTGGCGACTACAAGATACCCCGTACACAGATATTATCTGCAAGCACACAAAACAGTTAAGCGGTACATTTTAAGGAATTACATTATACTTTTGCAACACATTTCTATTGAAACTGAATACTTTATGATTATCTAAAAATAAACGTCAAATCTTTAAACTCTACTTTAAGCTTTTGCAATACAGTTTGCAGCGAATAATCAACTAAAATGCATACGAAAGATATGCGATAGGTTGTTAAAAATTAACTGAAGATTTATTTTTTCTTTTTCTTTTTTTAATTATTTCGCTCGTTAATAATTATTATTTTATTTTCGTTTTTAGACTGCTTATTTTTGTTAAATGAAATGGTTGCAATGCATTATTCATCTGCATTGATAATACAAAATGTATTTTAAATTCGTATACAACAGGGAATATGAATATAAATCAAACTTAATTTGTTTTATTTTGTTCGTCAAAATACTTTATATTTTATTAAGTATGTTGCGAAACTTTTAAATGTGGTCAATGTGTTGTAAAATATAAACTAATCCCACCCCTGTTCTTCTTCCAAATTGTTGGCCTATAATTTACCGAAAGAATAAAGTTCAAAAAAAAATAATAAATATTATTAAATATCAATATAAGAATGAATTTTTAAAAACTTACATCTCCGCGAACATCAATGCCGCCAAATGTAGATCCGGTGGTCGTATTGGAGCAACCGGCTCCCATTTCTCTGAGAAAATCGGGAACCTCTTGATCGGAACCTGTCAAGATCTTCACCAAATCGCCAGCAAGAGCATGATCATGTTCGGGATCAAAGAATGAGGTGGCACGTCCTTTATTTCCCAAACGTCCTGTGCGTCCAATGCGATGAACGTAATCATCAATGCCCTTGGGCATATCATAGTTGATGACATGCTTGACGTTTTTAATGTCTATGGTAAAGACACAAATATAAATAAAACGTAGGACGACGTAGATAGACTTTTGACTACTAACCAAGTCCACGGGCAGCCACGGATGTGGCAATAAGCACCTTCATGGTGCCATTTTTAAAGTCACGCAAGGCCTGCTCGCGTTGACTCTGCAGCCGATCACCATGTATAGAGGTGGTTGGGAATTCGGTTTCCGAGAAGAAGGAAGCCAGAAAGTCAGCGCCACGTTTTGTCTCCACAAAAACAATGGTACCCTCGGCGCTCTCACGCAATATTTCCTAAAATTCATCAAGGCAAACAAAGAGACAATGAGATGCTGCATAGATACATATTCCAAATACTGACCATTAGTTTGGAGCGTTTGCTAAACTTATTAACCTCATGAATGGTTTGCTGTACATCGGAACAGGCACCACCCACAACTCCAATGGAAATGAAAACATAGTTCTTTAAATATTTTCCGGCCATTAACTGAATATTCTCTGGGAATGTTGCAGAAAACATCAAAGTTTGGTGCTCAGGACGCATTGTTGTATGCGATAACATCTTGTGCATATCATCTTGGAAGCCCATGTCCAGCATGCGATCGGCCTCATCGAGGATGAAAAAGCGTGTGTCCTCGAAAGTTATAAAGGTGCGCTCCACAAAATCCTTCAGTCGACCCGGTGTAGCAATCAACACATGGCAGCCCTTTGTGATATTTTCATTTTGGTATTTCACAGACGTGCCGCCATAAACAATGCTGATCTTCAGATACGTGGTATGTGCAAACTTTCTAGCCTCTTGATATATCTGGATGGCGAGCTCACGAGTCGGTGACATAATTACCGCCTGTGGTTTGCCTATTTCCAGATCCTGACTCTCATCGAGAATGTTGGTGAGTATGGGCAATAGAAATGCTGCCGTTTTACCGGAGCCCGTCTGGGCGCAGGCCATCAAATCGCGTCCCTCGGCAATGACAGGTATCGAGACCTTCTGAATGGGTGTGGGCACCTTGTAGCCCGACTTAAATACATTTTCGAGGACAATGCCGCGAAGTCTGGCACTCTCAAAGGTTTTAATCGGGTTGGGCACATTTTCGCCAGTCACCTACAGCAAAATAAATTTGTATGTTAATTAATTGATCTTTAAATTGTTTCAAATTGTTGTTTACCTTGATTGGAATGCCATCATATTTAGAAAAATTAATACCCGAAGAGATGCCGGTGCTAAACATCTCTGTTTCGTCCGTTGTCGGCTCGGGCGGAATATAAAACTCCCTGGCTTTCTTCTCACCCTCACCTTCATTATTATTTAGATCGCTGCCATCATCCCGACGGCGCTCACGATTAAAACCTCCGCCGCGACCTATTGAATTTCAAATATATTTCAATAATTCAATGCACACACACATGTATACACATAAAACCAAAATTACACAAACATAAACGAAATTAATTAATTAACAAACATATAATTATTTATTTAAACAAGAAATTCAACTTAAAATATAACATGAATAGTATTCACTCATTGAATACTTATATACAACAATTTACGACAATAAAAATCAAATTATTCACTGAAATAAATAAGTTGAAAAATTAAATAGCGTAATAATTATAAATATTCAGGGAAATCCCTTAGATTTAAACGATTTTTTTTTTTAATTTGAAACGATTGAAATTTATAAATTAAATATTGGTACCAACAATAACTAAAAATGGCCATTTTGAAAATATCAGAGTTCTACTCGGGAGTTACGACTTATCCTTACTGTTGTGTGCTCTCTAAAAACTATTTTATATAAATATTATTTGCATGAGTTTCAATTAAAATATAAGGTTTGATATTTCAAATTCAATTAAATAAAAAATGCACTTCATAGTTCGTCTAAAGTGATGCTCAATCTTAACATCACAATCAAAAAATATTGATAATAAAATTAAAAATATTAATTTTGAAAACATCAGAGTTCTACTCGGAAGTCTCAACTTATCCAAACTGTTGAGTGCTCCCTAAAAACTATTTTGAATAAAATTATTTGCAAAGATTGCAAAGATTGCAATAATAAAGACTGATATTTCAAATTCAATTAAATAAAAAATGCACTTCAGAGTTCGTCTAAAGTGATGCTTAATACCATAACAATCCAAAAATATTGATTATAATAATAAAAAATTTTCATTTTGAAAATATCCGAGTTCTACTCGGGAGTTGCGATTTATCCTTACTGTTGTGTGCTCTCTAAAAACTATTTTATATAAATATGAAATATATTAGGATTGATATAATTTAAATTCAAATAAATAAAAAGTTCACTTCATAGTTCGTCTAAAGTGATGCCCAATCTTAACATCACAATCAAAAAATATTGATAATAAAATTAAAAATATTAATTTTGAAAACATCAGAGTTCTACTCGGAAGTCTCAACTTATCCTTACTGTTGAGTGCTCCCTAAAAACTATTTTGAACGTAATTAATTGCAAAGATTGCAATAATAAGGACTGATATTTCAAATTCAATTAAATAAAAAGTGCACTTCATAGTTCGTCTAAAGTGATGCTTAAAACCACAACAATCCAAAAATATTGATTATAATAATAAAAAATGTTCATTTTGAAAATATCAGAGTTCTACTCGGAAGTCCCGTCTTATCCTTACTCGAGAGGGCTCCTTAAAGTAGCAAACCTCGCATCATCGCTGAGATCAATTATTTTGACAGCTTTTAGCTCAAATAGGAGACGATAAGCTATTGCCGCCTCCATACGAGTTCTAATGAACGGAAGCGAACGCATGTCCACCCTTGGATACATAATCAATGCTCCAATTAGACTATGCATAACACGTAGCTTCTCCTCTGGCATATTCAGAATAATGTTTGGATCGTATGTGTATATAGCTGGCATTGAAATATAACGCTCTCCCTGAGCACCATGTGCCTCATTATCTGTTCCATTCATACTTTGTTGCTGCTCATCGCTTAATTGCTTCTGATGGTCCACCATAAGGCGTAGCTCGTCTGTGTGATTTACGATAAAGCTTACAGCTTCGCGATACTTCTCGCTGTTTAAACGATCTTGAACTGTTTGCGATTGTTGTTGCTCTTGCGGTTGTGGATCATCTACCATCATCATTGATTCATCACCTATTACCCGGGTCGAGCGCGTATTAAATGCTGATATGGGGCAGTCTGTGCTGTGTCCTGGCAAATTAAGACTGCTGCCCGGCATAGACAGTACCTGGACAGAAGTCACAATAGCCCTCTCGGGCCGTTGCTCATCCGCACTTATAGCAGTTGTAGACATTGGGAATTCAACCTCCAGGCCCATTGACTGCAGCTCTGACTCTATGGTTTGGTATTGATCTTGGGATATTGGTAATGTCACGCCCGTCTGCTCCTTTAGTGGCTGTGTTGCCGACATCTCTGGTTCGGTTACAGTTTGATTAATTGCTGCTAACTGTGGCAATGCTTCTTCGGGTTGCGGCTGAATGACATTGTCTATTGATGAATCCCCAGCTTCATCTTCTTGCACTGCCGCCTGCAGAAGGTCACGCAAAAATGTAGTAGTAATCTCCTGGGTGCTTCTTGGCTGAGCAGCCTCAATGCGTTCAGGTGTATTACGAACTGCAGCACGACGTCTGCGTCTACGTCTGGGTTGTGGGTTTTGGAATCCCACATAGTTCCTAAGTTCTTCGCGTGTTCGCAAAATAGAGAACCAATCCCGTGGCGTAGAAATTGAAGGACTAGAAGTAGCCAAGGGACCATCTGCTGCAATTGTAGCATTCGGATGTTCGCTCATTTCAAGCACACGACCTATAGTAGATGGCTTCCGATGTTGTTGCTCCTCATCAATTGCCGGCAGCTGAGGACGATAAAATTGCAGTGTCGTCGAAACGGGCGTATTACGTGACCTATACATCAACTGATGTGTATCTTCCGGTGAAGGCAACGACGGCACTGCAAGTGCATCCTCCTCATTTAAATTGTTCCGACTGTCCGCCGTTGTAGCTAATTGCATGGAAGTCGGCCTGTAGAAATGTTCGAGTGTTATGTGTTAGTGTTTTTAATGTCAGCAGTGGAAAGCAATGAAAAGTGTGGGAAAGTGGAAATTTTTATTAATACAAGTAATTAAAATTAGGGCAGAGAAATTGGAGAATCATTTGACAAATAAGCAAATGTTCGCTTCAGTGGAATCAGAGGACAACGACGAGATTTTGCTGTACATTGGATTTAGATGCTTTGAAACGCACTTTCGACTACATAAAGTATTTATGGGAAATTCTACATCAAATCTATAAAAATAGATTGTCATAAATTGTCACGTTTATTAGAAAGTTTATAAAATTATTTCATCTTCGGTAAACGAAAAATAATCTATTCAAACTTATTTGAACGAAACGAACTGAAAAAGAGAGCGGAATTCATTGTAAAAATTAATAACTTTCGAGTAGAATAAAAGAGCAGCTGTTGAATGTTTAAATTCACTTCATATTAAGTGTCAAAATTGTAAGTATGTTAAATTAGTTTGTGTTAGTTTTAAAAAGAAAAAGATTGTCACTAAATTACTCCCAAACGCACTCTGCAGGCATTAAAAGGTAAGTGAGACAGTGAGAGAGATAGATTTATGGAGAAAAATTGAATAATTTTAATCGGTATATACCCTGTATTGCGGAATGTCAGTGGTGTTACATTGACACCAGCGGATGCATCGATGTCGATAGGTGTCGAGTGTGCGGTTAGCGGTAATCTGTTATAATCTGGTGTGTCCTGATTTTGCGAGAGTTGCTGTTGCATTAAATCATTCGCAGTGTTCATCTGATCCTGCTGCTGTTGGCGCTGTTGTCGCTGTTGTTCTGGCTCTGCTATATTCATATTGTCCAACAAAAACGACAAGTTCGAACGACTCTGTCTGATGTCCATCCAAAAGTTGGGCAACTCCTCAGGCCAGGATAGCTCTGTGTGTAGTTGGTTCGACTTTAAAGGGCGTTTTTTACGCATCTCACGCAGTCCTATAAAATCCTCTGTCAATCTCTCTTGGAAAATAGACGCTGGCAAGATTTGTGGGGTGGTCAGAGATTCCACTGGAGCAGCTGGAGTTGATGAGTCTGCAATAATTCCACCAGCTAACTCATAGTTTTGTGCAGCTGTCTGGACAAGTTTTCTTATACGTCGACCAAATTCAGTTTCTCCTGCAGAAGTTCTTGTTGACGTTGTTTCTGGTAACATTTCGCGACGGCGTTCACTTGTGGGTAGTATTGGCACCACAAATGTGTCGGCCCGTGGCTGTTGCTGCTCAAATGCAAATGTTACATTCGTGTCCAGCTGCGAAGGCTGCTCATCATCTTCCCTGTCGGCAAGCAGGCGGTTGATTTCTTCTATACAACGATCCGAATTGACAACCGCATCGCGCAGTTTGCGAGATTTTTCTTTACGCTGTTCACGGTCTATATCTTCAATCCTTTCCCACTCAGTGGTAACCAGCTGCCTGTAGGCAGTCATCAAATAGTTTCGCTGCGATCGCAACTTCGCCAGCGTCTGATTCCCTAATCTTGGATTAATTCTTTCGATAAATGACTGCACAGTGTCCTTATCGTAGCTAGTTGGTATCCGCAAACCATCGCTAGAAGCTCTGATCAGTTGCAACACTGTTTTCAAATCGAATTTTAAGGTGGTACAAGAACAAAATACATAGAGACATCAAATAATATATACATATCCAATATTTACATACAATACACGGCAAATAAATGACAAAACACAACAAAACACAACAACAACATACAACAAGCAAACAAATTAATGAAATAAGCTAACAAGTTTTATAGCCATATTTAATCATATCTCAGTTTGTATCTTATATGACGCTAGTGGATATAAAACTTTATTTAAAGATCAAACGACACTAATAATCAAATTTCTTATGGTATCTGCGAAAAGCAATACTCACCTTCACCGTCATCACGACGTCCACGGTAACCTCCACCTCCGCCGCCTCCCTCACCATCATCACGGCGTCCGCGGTAGCCACCACCGCCGCCGCCTCCCTCACCGTCATCACGACGTCCGCGGTAGCCTCCACCGCCGCCAGCTCCCTCACCATCATCACGGCGTCCGCGATAGCCACCACCGCCGCCGCCTCCCTCACCGTTATCACGACGTTCGCGGTAGCCTCCACCGCCGCCAGCTCCCTCACCGTCATCACGACGTCCGCGGTAGCCTCCACCGCCGCCAGCTCCCTCACCGTCATCACGACGTCCACGGTAACCTCCACCGCCGCCGTCTCCTTCCCCATCATTCCGACGTCCACGGTAGCCTCCACCGCCGCCGCCTCGCTCGTCGTCATCACGACGTCCACGGTAGCCTTCACCGCCGACGGCTCCCTCGTCGTCATCACGACGTCCACGGAAGCCTCCACCGGTGTCTCCGCCGCCATCTCGACGTCCACGATAGCCACCAAAATCGCCGCCTCCATCAGCAGCACGCTTTCCTTTGTCAGTATCATCGTCACTCCACCCGAGCACCTCCTTTTCCTTGGAGAGTGGCTCCGAAACGTTTTCTTTGCTCACAGGCTAAATAATTTTGCAAATTAAATATATTTTAAAACATTTTATACTATTAACTTACAGTGTCGTCCCAGTCCGACATTTTTAATTATTATTTTTTTATTATCTGAAAACAAGAAAAGAAAAATATAATATTACATATTTGTAAAAACGAACTTTTATGATATTTCAACCCAATCCCACATGTCTTGAAATATTATTATTTTCCTCAATTTAAGCTCTTATACGATATTACTTAATTTTTAAATTTTATTATATTAAAATAATTTAATTAAATTAAATTAAATAAAGCCCTGTATAATTTGGTTTTTGTAACATATGATAGTATACGTGACTATGCATCGATATAATAACGTTAGAATATGGAAAAGTTATTAATGGTTTCGTAGCACCGTTAATCAATTAAAAATTAGTAAAAATGGCTAAAATTTGTAAACTTATTGTAGTTATATCGAAAACATTACTTAAAGCATTTATTTACTGCAATGAAAATTCAAATACATATAACGTAAATTCAAATGTAGCGTTCAACAACAAACGATAACAGAAGCCCGCTAAACCGCAGCCCACATTTTTGACATTCACTGCCGGACGCGGACACAAGCGAGCGCATGTTAATGTGAGGCGCAACTCTGTTGAAAGCGCAAAACGTGAGTTGCTCTGTTCTGTGTATGTATACACAGCATGGTTTTTTTCGCCTTGCCTTCTGTGGCAGAACACATGTGCGCTTGAGTAGTGTATATGTAGTAGTAAATGTGCACGTTTGTGTGTAGCAGCCAAAGCAGAAACGCAGAAAATTAAGGTTAGAGCGCAGCCAGGCAACCACGACGACGAGGAAAAGAAAAAATAGCAAAAAGCAATACTAAAAAAACGAATTTCTTCTATTCCCATACACACAATACACATACACACATACAGGCGCAGCAGCAGCGACCAAACACACACGAGTTTTTTTTCTGACAGAAAGTCTGAAATTCTGTGTGTGATTTTTGCATAAATCCGTTGAGTGTGGAAAAATCAATTGGGGAGACAAAATCATAATTTAAAAGAAATAAAAACAGCAGCAGCAGCAGCAGCCCAACAAACAACATGGATAGCGCCGGTAAAAATCGTTATGAACTTTTGTTCATGGACGACGATGTTAGCGATCCATTAGATAATCTTGTCGCGGCCGCCAAGAAGAAGCAGCAGCCAGCGACGGCCGCAGCAGCAGCAGCGACCACAAAAACGGCGCCAACTGCAAAGGCACCAAAAGCACCAGCAGCAGCCAAGAAGCCAAATCAAGCTGAAAAGGAAAACAAACCAGGTGCGCTCAACAAAAATGATGGCAAGAAAACTGCAACTGGCAACAACAATGACAAACTCAACAACAACAAGCAAGGTGGGGCTGCTGTCGCTGCTCGCAACCCTGGCAGCGCTGGTGGCGCTACTGCGGGCAAAACACGTGAAACTGGTCAAGGGCAGCAGCAGCAACAACAGCGCAATGTCAATTTTCGTCAACAGAACGGTGGTGGTGGTGGCGGCGGGGAGTTGACGCGCGAGCAGCGTGAACAGCGCAACAATCGTCGCAACGTGCGCGAAAACGGTGGCGCTCCAGGTGGCAACTCTGATGGCAATCCTAGACCATATCGTAATACCGGAGGCAGCGGCGGCTTTGGCAATGGAGGTGATCGTCCACCCCGTCAATTCCGCAACTTTGAGGGCGGCAATCGCAAACGTGAATTTGATCGTCAATCTGGTTCCGATAAAACTGGTGAGTTTAACTACATACATTCCCCCTCTCCCTTCTCCACAAAACTATTGAAATTATAAAAATATCTAAAATAATTAGCATATCAATGGAAATCATCTTGTACTAACTTAAACATTTTAAGCCTTGAACGGAATTTACAATTTTTAATTGATACTCATTGATTTTGCATCTCCCTTATCTCCCTACCACCATAATCATAAAGAAAAGGTCTATATTATATTGCCTAGGTTTAATAATAGCTTTCACTTAAACAAGCTTTCAACTTCTTTCAATATAACTATGCTAACTCAGATCTCACATCTCATATTCTCATTCAACTTAGGGAATTATGTCCAAAATTAATATCACACAAAGATGAAAAACTGTGAAAAAGCGAGGCACAGACACAGAAGGCGTCGGGCATATTTCGTTTTCAATTTGTTGTATAGAAATATGTTTAAAAATAGTTTGATTCAACATGAGTGAGAGTGAGTGTATAGGCGAGAAGGGAGAGGCGAGGGGGGCCACACAGTTTTCCACGCCATGGAACATTATGATGATGACGGGCAGCGCCACATGAGAACGATATAATGGCACGGGTTGGGGTGTGTGTGGGGGGGAAGAATGCAAAGTGGAATGAGAGACTGATTAGGACTTATCGGCTTATCTAAAACTGTTATGTGGTTACTAGCCACAAATGTGGCAGCAATGAGCAAACATATTACTAATATCATTAAATGGATTATAAATTGTGAAGAATGCAATATTTCTATCAAAAGATTCTCTTCAACTTCAAACAAATACGATCTATAGACAGAAAGACAACAACAAAGTCTCTTTATCTTAAATCATATTTTTTTTTTATCACAAATCTAAAAAGATTATAATTAATACAACTGTCTAGTTTTTCACTTACCAAGCGTCCAAAGTAAAGTCAAGTTTGTTTTAATTATTACAATTAAACTCGTTCTTTTTATGCAAATCCAAAAATAGAATAAATTAGATATTATATAAAATTGTCAATAATATTAAACTTACCGTATAAAACAAATCGAATTTTTACTATCCTCTTGGCTTTAGCTGTAAAATAAATAAAATTGTAATACAATTAATTAGATTTAATATATACTATTCTTTTTTAATAACAGGTGTAAAGGCAATTGACAAACGTGACGGAGCTGGCGCACACAATTGGGGATCAGTTAAGGAGGCCATTGATGATGTGAACAAGAGCAACGAGGGCGAAACTAGTGCGAACAACAATGCTGAGGGCAAGGCCGATGAATCTGGCAATGAGCAACAAAGCGAACAGCAGCCACCAGCCGAGGAAGAGACCAAAGAGCTGACCCTGGATGAATGGAAAGCCCAGCAGCAGCAGCGCATTAAGCCCAAGTTCAACATACGCAAAGCAGGCGAAGGTGGGTAATCAAAACACCACTGAGAAAGAAGGATTAAAAGCGGTTTCAAATAGCTTTTAAATAAACTTGAACTTCATAATATTCTGCAGTTAATTTAAATAGAAATATTTTTAAAAAATTATAAACTAATTCGGATAGATTGTAAAATATTCCCCTTCATTTTTGCAACTTTCAGGTGAGGATACCTCGCAATGGAAGAAGATGATTGTGCTGAACAATAACAAAAAGAAGGAGAACGAAAGCGAAGAGGAACTTGAATACGATCCTGCCATGTACCCGCAACGTGTTGGCCGCCAGCAGCGCGTCCTTGACATTCAATTTAATTTCAATGATGGACGCCGCGGCGGCGGTGGCGGTTTTGGTGGTCGCGGTCGTGGCGGTCCACGCCTTGGCGGCCCACGCAACGAGGGCAATCGCGGACCGGGTGGCGCTTCCCAAGGCGGCAGCGGCGGCAATGCTGGCACTGGCAGTGCCCATACCAATACTGAAGGCGGCAATGCAGGCGGTGGTGGTGGTGGTGCACCCTCTCGTCCAGAGGGTGGTGGCAACCGGCCGCCAGTTGAGCGTCGCGGTCTTGGAGGTGGCATTGGCGGTGGTCATGCTGGCAAGCGATTTGGCAACGAGCGGCAACAGAATGCCGCACCTAAGGTCAACGATGAACGTCAGTTCCCAACGTTGGCCTAAGCGGCGATTTCAAATGTAATTGCGAGATTAAAAAAGAAGGAGAGAGGAGGGGCGCTCGCTGCTGCTGCTGTTGCTGTTGTCGCAGGAGGCGCCGGGCGTGCATTCAATGTTGGAATTGGTGTCTGTATTACGAGCAGGAGAGAAGAAGATGGAGCAGGTTACCAATATCACACACACACACTATCACACATAAACACACACAAACAAACACAAACACATACAAATTGTAAGCAAGAGAAGAATTAAAATTTCAATTTAGGGCGGCCGCAGCGCAGCCAAAAGCCAAAAGCAACAAAAACCCAAAATATTTGAAAACAACTACAAACACCACACAGAAGATGAAAAATGAGAGATATAATTTAAATATATATACAAACATATACATAATAAATACATAATAAATTTAAAAATAATAAAACCAAACTGTAAATCTAAGCAAAAAGCAATTTATAGCAAACTGAAGAGCAAAGTTTCTATTTCCTAATACACATTGTAAAATTTGTTGTTTTTCTTTCTTTTTATATTAACTATTTTATCAAATCAAAAGTCATTTAATCACACTCACACACACACACACACTATCATAATAAAAGTACAGTCAACTAACCAGTGAGAGAGACGACGAGAAAAGCAAAAAAAAATTATATTAAAAAAATATATATATATATTTAAAAGGAACGTGTTAAAAGCGTTTCTCGAAGGATACAAATTTTAAAAAGCGCATTTTCATTAATCACACACACACACACATATATACGCATACATACACATATTTTTGTTGAACATTTTTATATGCATATGCCCTTATATAAAAATGCATTTTTTTTAAATTTTTACTGTGTTACAATTGTATTTTAAAAATTAATAAATGAAAAACAAAAAAAACAAATGCAAAACTCAGTAGTCCCAAAACAAAAACAAATTAATTAATTGCAAGAAAAAAATATTAAGTGTTGAAATCTTGTAATGTGTTTCGTAACAAAAAAAAAACAAATACAATATATATATAGAAATATATATATACGTATAATATGATGCAAGTTCTATTATATTAATTATAAAGCAAATAATGTGCATCATAAATACTATATTTAATAAAAAGAAAACACAATAAAGCAACAACATAAATTTAAGCATTATTAAAAGAAACTAAAACTATTGGAACAAATAAATAATATATACCTATAAAAACCTTAAGTAGAGTTACACACACAAGAGACACACACACACGCGCGCGACTAATGATTAAATCAGTTGAAAAAATCGCTTAGAAATATATTTAAAAAAAAAAAAAAAAGAATTAAAAATCAAGAAATGTTCAGCAGAAAAGATAAAAAAACAAAAACAAAAAAGAAAGGAAAAACCAAACAAAAGAAACCTGTAAAATTTTATGCTTTTACAATTATAAAAAGTGTATAAATTATATATATACTATATATATATATATGTATCTGCATACATACATATGTACTTATATGTGTGGTATAAGGAGTTGGTAATTAACAAAAGTACACAAAAAAAACAAAAATGAAATGGCAACAAAATTTTATGACTAAACCACTTAGAGAGATGAACAAATCCAAAAATACAAAATACATTTTTTGACTAATATTGTATTGTATTTTGACCCCAAAGAATGAAACAAACAAACCCAATTCAACAAAACGTTGAGCAAAACTCGTTTAAAACAAAAATATAAAAAGAAAAAAAAACAAACAAAAAAACTTAAAAATTATTTGATAAAAATAAAGAAAAACACAAAAAAAAAAACTCAAGTGGTTTTTTGTTTCAATAAGGACATTTAAAATAACCAACGAGATCGGATTAAACCTTTGACACTTGTCACATGATCTTTCAAACAAAATACGATTTTTCTAGTTACAGGGAATTTATTCGTTCATACAGACAGACGAACAGGGATAATCAAGCTTTTTAGGTGGTGATCAAGATTTATATACTTTGCAAATAAGCCTTACGCCTGTATGTAATTTCTAAATTTTATTTCCTTTTTTTTTTTAAGTATTTAAGTTTTTTTTCCATTATTTTTTAAGTATTCCGTATTCAATGAGTGCACTTGATGTAGTCCTGTTCTTCTGTCCAGAGCAATAAAATAAATAATAATAAATAAAAAACAGAAAGAAACGAATATCTTAGGCAGGCCGAAACAATTTACCCTGGCAATGGTCTTCTAAGAAAATTTTAAATATTTTCGTATAGAATAACTCATTTTTAACCCAATTTTTCCATAAAATATTTTTTCCAAATAGCTCAAAGATAAAGCCAAACAATAAGCATAAAAACAGACTGACACGACTAAATCGACTCAGCTCGTCGTCCTGACCAAGATTATATATACTTTATGGGGTCGAAAACGTCTCCTTCTCTGCATTCCACATTTCGAGTCAAAATTATAATACCCTTTTGCAAGGGTATAAAAACTATTTCCAATTATAATTTGGTTTTTTTTCTTCTTTTTTAACACTATTATCTGAATATGCTACGCAAATTTAAAAACGACTGGATAATAAACATAACATTTATTCAAGCAAAATATTTTCAGAGTGCAGTGCAGTCGGTTATACCCTAGAAATTTTGTTTTTTGCGCCTAATGGAAATAAACGACTAACCTTCTAGAGCAGTGCACTTTAGACAACGGACACTTTTGCCGCGCCATTTTACGCCAAAATTCGTGTAGCGTATACACATGCGAATTGGTTCGTGGAACTTGTTCGTCGAACTTGTTGTGTTCGATCGAATGAGTTGGAAAATGGATTCCAGTGTGAAAAATAAGCCTTAATTGGGGGGAAAAAGAAAGCAACGAAGACAAAAATAAAAATTCGCACAATAAGTTGTGGTACAAATTAATTCACAAAATGAGGAAATTTTTCAATAAAACAAATATGAAGTCTGTTCGTTTTGTTCTTTTTCGTGCAATTTTCTAACAATGTGACAGACGTACTTACACATACATAAAAAAACGTGTATGCATATTTATATTTGTGTATACTTATGCATATTATTTTTGCCTTTTGAGGCTCTACAATTTGCAACCATTTTTTGATGTACCCACACAATTTAAGTTATGTTGCACAGAATTTTACAAATTGCGTAGTTCTGAACGTGCACAAACAAAAAATGCGCAGTCGCGAATAGTTTACGTCGTGAAGTGGCTTTAAACGTTAGAAATATACATAAAAAGTAGCGGGACGCAATAATCTGAAGTCACTTGCAGCTTACATATGTATGTATGTACATACATATGTAAATGTTCATACCCAGTACATTTAAATAAAAATCATTTAATCTATTTACTTACTGTACCTTTTAAGAAACAGTTTAAATCACTTGGAAAAAATTCTTATAAAGCACTCTCAACACTTTTTATTTTACATGAGACGAGCGACGCTAACGTCTAGACTGAACGAAGAAAAAAACTCGAATGAGAAAACTGTTGGGACATTTACCGTTTGACAGTTTCGGGTTGACAACAGCCAGCACACAGCGTCAAATTCGTTTCACGCGATAGTACAGGCATGATCTGACGTGTGTTGGCAACCCTACAACATAACGGTGAACTACAAAAGAGACGAAAGAATCGCAGATTGACATAAAAAGGAATTGAGACTTTTGCAGCATCTTGTGAAATTAAGTAAGCGTGTGCGTGAATAGCGTACATAAGTTTGCATGTTTACGTATGTACATGTAAATGCATTCTATTTAGTTTCAATAACTAAATTAAAAGCACATAATAATATACGTGCATAAATACAGCAAAGGCACACACAATATACAAACATTATGGTTCATGACCAATTTAAGAATATAGCTAAGTACACAAGCGGTAAATACGAAACTAATCACATCGAACCAAGGTTTTGTACACAAAACGCAATTAAATTACTTAAAAATACAGTGTACTTACCACTTATTGAATCTTTGCTTTAAACACGTCAAAGTTGAAATTTTCGATTTTAGCGGTATGAAACTGCTTAGCAGAAACCAACAGTGTGACCGCAAGTCAGAAATCCAGAAATACCTTTAACTTATTTTTAACATTATGTAAACTTAAAAAAAAACTCAAAATGGAACTTTTACTTGTACGCAAAATGAGTAACGCAAATTTTTATGTTTGAAATTGGTCTGCAGAGCTATTGATGTTAAATTTATAAATTCCATTTAGCATGTGACCACATCTCTCTATAAATACCATCAATACCATTAATTTTTTTCTCAAAATAATTTGAAAATTGCTTGTCTAGATTAATTTCATACTCCATTCGGAATTTAAGAAAACACCGCAGCTTGATGAATACTGAACTGATAATCTTCATCAAATCGATGCATATTCTGTTTGCTGGATAAATTGATTATAAAAGAGGTATGTAAATATTTTATTGGGGAAAAAATCAACATAAAATATCGATATATTTGGTACTATCGTTTGTTATTCGTGTTCGATTAACCACACAAATCAGAACTGAATTACGCATTTCAACAGATGTTCAAAATAAAAATGAAAAATGTAAATCATATAATCATAAAATAGGTAAATGTCAGTACCAAACATAATTCTGAATTTAGAATTATGGATCTCAAGCAGCATGTACTTGGCCCACATACCTGCAGACGATGTTAATCTTTTAAATTACGGTAAGCTCAAAATGGCACTGTTACGTGTACACAGAATGAGTAGCGCCATTGGATCTAGATCAGAACTGAACCACGCAACTCTAGAGAGTACATAAAAGAAAAATTAGTAAACAACATTTATTGGAGGGAAATAATGTAATACACCAATTATAATGCCAATATTATGCGCCATAAAATTAAAAAATATAGAAAATGCATTACTATTAGTTAACATAACCTCTGTTCTGTCATTCCCACACAGATTGTACCCGCAGCGGCATTCAACATGAGCGTCGAGGATGAAGTATTTCGAATTCAGAAAAAAATAGGCAAAATATCGACTGCCAGCGATGGTGCAGTAAGTAACAATGAAAATAATTAATTAAACGATAATTGTGAAGTGCGACATTTGTAGGGTCAGGAACAGGCGTTGGATCTACTAAAGGCACTGCAAACTTTGAACATTAATCTGGAGATATTGACAAAGACACGAATCGGTATGACGGTCAACGAGCTGCGCAAGAGCAGCAAGGATGACGAGGTGATTGCACTTGCCAAGACTCTCATCAAGAATTGGAAACGCTTCCTTGCCAGCCCGGCGCCTGGCACGCCCAAGGAGAGCACTGCCGGCAAGGATAATTCCAGCAACAGCAGCAGCGCAACGAAATCGACCAGTGTCAGCAAGTCAAGCTCAGGCTCAAGTAAGGAGAAGTCCAGCGGCAGCAGCTCCACGAAAGACAAACGCGAGGATAAAAAACCCTCATCAGCACAAACATCGTTCCCAGCGAGCGGCGGCATGACTGATGCCGTGCGCCTCAAATGCCGCGAGATGTTGACTAATGCATTAAAAATAGGCGAAGTGCCAGAAGGTTGTGCCGAGCCGGACGAGTTGGCAGCCGAGCTGGAAGATGCAATTTATATGGAGTTTAAGAACACTGATATGAAGTACAAGAATCGTATACGATCACGTGTTGCCAATTTAAAAGATCCCAAAAATCCGGGACTGCGTGGTAATTATATGTGCGGCGCCGTCTCCGCCAAGCAATTGGCTAAAATGACACCCGAAGAAATGGCCAGCGATGAGATGAAGAAACTGCGTGAAAAGTTCGTCAAAGAGGCCATCAACGATGCCCAGCTGGCCACCGTTCAGGGCACCAAGACGGATTTGCTCAAGTGCGGCAAATGCAAAAAGCGCAACTGCACTTACAATCAGCTACAGACGCGATCTGCTGATGAACCTATGACCACTTTCGTAATGTGCAACGAATGCGGCAACCGTTGGAAGTTCTGCTAAGCATCCTTCAATCCATTCACACCAAATCCCCCATAAAATTAATTCAAAAAAAAATGCATGTATACACACAAACACATTCAATACATTTTGTATTTGAGCGAATTCACTGACCACCTAAATAATAAATTTCAATAAAAAATAAAAAAAACGAAAGAAAATTACTAAAAATCATTTCTGTTTTTTCCTCTATCAGTTCCGGTCTCTGAATTTCTGATAAAGTTATTGTTTTGAGTACAGTATGCACAAGCAATAGTGTTGCCAACTACTCGAATGATACAGCTTTTGAATATACATAATAATTTCTTCATGGGCGTATCTACAGTAGAGTGGGGGTTTTTCTATTCCATTTATAATTTAATGTACTATATATATTTTTTTGTTTATATTTCATTAATTTGGCTTTAAGATTTTCAAACGATTGATGACAGCTGGTATAATTTTTAACCGAATAATATTTCGTAATAATATAATTTATAAACTAATAAATAACAATATTAATAATATATTAAATAAAAAAAATATATATATATGGTTATTTTTACAGAAATGTCCACCATGACCATAAAATTAAAAGTCATCAAAAATTTTTTTTAACTTTTATTGTAGTGAAATTTTCAAATTTAATAAATTATAGGGCTCACATTTGACCTTTCTGCGGAAATGCCCATATGTATTTATTTATTTAAAATAATATTACATAAATTTTACGGCCATTCTTTATATTGTCTACAGATTTTTTTCCCTTTAAATTTAGGTCTACTACAAAATATAAATAATAGCAAGACGACAGAAATGAGTAGTGATACTCGAGTACATTTTTATTTCAAGCAAGCTGGTCACACTGCATCCATTTTGAAACGCTTTTTATCATTAGCCAATTTCGGTCACACCGCCACTAGTCCACAATTTTTGCTTGCGACGATCGGTTGTGTTCGGTTTTGTGCTCGGTTATTTTTGTTGTTTAGGTAACTACCGTTAAAAGAAAACTACCCAAGATAATAACAAATTAACTAAACTAAATATGAATGCGTGTGTACTTAACGGGTTTCAAGTACCGAAAGTGGAATTAGTTAAAAGATAAAGTCCAAACTCCCCTTGTTAACCTGTTGCGCGCTGCACTCGATGGTGCATGACCTATTTATGTAACCTGTTTTAAAGAATATACCGCTTGAACTAAGCTCCCAAACTATACAAGTTTTGACTGGGACTGGCACTTGGTCTGGAACTGGAACTTGAACTGGGACTGGGACTGAGGCTGGCTAGAAGTGACTAAAGTGTTAATTATACCATTCGTTTATTGTTGCTGCCTGCTTCTCTGGCTCAGCTGAGCAGCACTTGGCAAATAATTTATTATCGAGCGATGTTTAAAAGTCAAAAGCTCTCTACTTTTCTACAGTGATGAAAATGAGTGCATTCACCCTGCAAACAATGTGCCTGTGCCTGTGTATGTGTGTGTGAAACTAGAAAAGTGCGCTGAAAATCTAACAAGAGAATAATAGTTAGACAAGGGCGTAGTTATGTGTGTTTGTTAAGGGTCACAAGTGAAACTGACACCCATCATGATTCTGTTAGTGTGCGAGTGTGTGTGTGTAAACAGATGAGCCACAGAGTCAGGCTTAGACGTGGCTGCATTATGGCTCAGAGTCTCTGACCAAATTATGGTTAGCTACGCTTCAGGTTTTGTTGGCTAGAACGGTACTAACATGCACATACACACAAATACACACGGAGAGAGAGCGTATATCAAGTAGACAGCAACACACACACCTGAGCACCTGTCAAAGAGCCCCTAAAAGAGAGAGCGTAAAGTAAAGAGCGGCTCACATTGCAGCGTCCACATATTCAATGGGAATGGGTGCCCCTTCCGCATCTCTCTCTCTCTTTATGTATACCCCTCGCACTTACTCACAATTCATAGAAAACAGAGACAACTTTTTCTCTCTCGCTCGAGCCTTGAGCTTGCGCTTGAGCCGGGGCTAGAATTCTATGCATAGAGACAACAAAAATAACACAACACTTGTTTGGCCGGTTTGTTGCACAACGGGATATTTTGTAGCTTGCAGCAGAAAGAAGAAGAAAAAAGAGAACCCTTTTCAATAAAACGCTTAAAAGCTTCAATTTGTTTTTTTTATTTTATTTTTTTTTTTGTTTTGCGTCTACATTTGGAACGGCGCAGCTAACGTAGTTATTGTTGTTGTTGCTGTGCAGCTTTCGCGACTTTGCACCACGAGCCGCACACGCAGCCATCACCGACTGCGACTTTCTGTTTGTTTGGTGAAACTTTTTTTAAGGTCGGCATCGGCATAATAATAAAAAACAAAAAAAAAAAAACTTAAAACTAATACAACGCGCGTAGTATACTTAAGATTTCAGAAAAGCTGTTGTAACTGCAATTTTATAGTCGTAACTACATACATATAAAAGCACTGAAAATGTCAAAGTGAAAAAAAAAACAAAAACAAATTATATTTAAATTTAAGATATGTTAATATGTATTTAGATAGATACTATATACTTAAAGCGTAATGTACGTGGCAATGTTTTACGAACTTTCACTAATGACTCTTGGTGAACTCTCTTACACACACACACACGGACACACACACTATTGCACGTGCGTTTCCCATACGTGCTAAAATGCGTTATTTCATTCCAATCAGAGAATTATCATTGATGAGAAGCTGTTGTTGTTTCCTACTACTACATAATATTATCTACTGCTTTCCTACTACCACATACTATTATCTACTGCTTTTATTTAAATTCTTACACACTACTAAAATATGCTGGCATTTTCCAATTATCATTGATGAGTAGCTTTTGTGATTACTACTACGACCTACTACTTTTTTGCCTTCTGAGACACTGCTAAAATCTGTTGATCCACTCCAATCAGAGAAATTTTCTACCAATCAACAGCTGAAACGTGAAATATTTTAAACAAAATTTGCTAACTGATAATGATAATGCCAATGTTTGTTTATTTTTAGTCATGCTTAGTTTATTCTAAGTGTACTACCATAATTACAAGGTGTATGGGCGACGCTGCTTATCAGCGACGCCAGTGATAACGCTACTATTAGGCAATACATATTTTAAATACAGTTCTGGTAGCCCCAGTCAAATAATCATACTCGCTGCATGTCTCTACACCTAAGTGTGTTTGTGTGTGTAATTATGTGCGGTGCATTGTATTTTAATCATCAGAGCGTAACCAGGCTGGTATATACCATGCATATATATATATATATACATATATACATCCATACATACAAATGTAACACGTACCGCCCGACTTTTGTGTGCCACAAAAATGTTTCTTTAGTTTTCGTCTGTCTGCAATTACATACACATACTCATATGAATGATATACATACATGCATACATATTATATATGAGTATATATATGAACGCCACCAACTTAGTTACCAACTTTCCGCTGATCTTATGACGCACACATATTTGTTATGTACCTAGATCAGGTGTTAATGAAACATTAGCAAAATGTTGTAAAAATCGTATGGAATTGAAATTGATATCCAGATCATGGTTCTTAAGTTATTCTAGGTTAAAATATACTCAACATTAATTGCTTATATATTTATATTAAAAGCAGCAGAAGTGGTTCAAACAATACAGAATTTTCCCTAATAACTAAAGATCATATTTGTAGATAGTTATATGGGCGTACTTGTATGAATTAACAAAATTTCAAAAAAAATAAATTTAATTAACATATCGTTGAGATCAAATTAAAGGCCTGACAACAATTTCCTTACATTTCTCACAAAGTGGAAAAAATCTATAAAACTTGTAACAAGAATATTTCCTGGCCCTTACCCTAAGTTTAACTAAGTAAATAATGTAAAATGATTTTGATTCAAGAAAGGATTGTTAAGCTCAACAGTTCATATCATATTTAACTGATCAAATTTTTACTGGTCTTTTATCTAATTTCTTTACATTTTGAAGAGACAACTTAATTCAATTAGATACATATTAGATATATTCTGCACTCTCCGGGAAAATCGTCAATTCATTTTGGGGCTGTATAGAAGACGCTGGAATTTTTTAAACCTGTTACTAGTTCAAAGTTCTATATCAGAATGAAATATATTTAGTATGTACGTGTTTTTATTTTTAGTGATCTTAAATCCGATCCTAAATTCAATTTTGTATTGTTAAAATTATAAAACATGCTTAACAATTTCTCTTGCGGTGGTAAAAACAATTGCAACACGATATTTAATTATATTGATTTTGATTCAAGAAAGGATTGTTAAGCTCAACAGTTCATATCATATTTAACTGATCAAATTTTTACTGGTCTTTTATCTAATTTCTTTACATTTTGAAGAGACAACTTAATTCAATTAGATACATATTAGATATATTCTGCACTCTCCGGGAAAATCGTCAATTCATTTTGAGGTTGTATAGAAGACGTTGGAATTTTTTAAAACTGTTGCTAGTTCAAAGTTCTATATCAGAATGAAATATATTTAGTATGTACGTGTTTTTATTTTTAGTGATCTTAAATCCGATCCTAAATTCAATTTTGTATTGTTAAAATTATAAAACATGCTTAACAATTTTTCTTGCGGTGGTAAAAACAATTGCAACACGATATTTAAATCGTTTTTTATGAATGTGCGTGTGAACATCGCAAGTTGCTTAAAATGAATAAAAGTCTGTTGGTAGAAAGCAAGGACAATCTGTGGAAAATCAATTTAATATATTTTTAAATCCTACAAATACTTAACTTGAAACACAGAACGCTGTATAATAAGCTATCAAAAAATATATAAAAAATAACTAAATTTAGAGCTCAGACAATTACAAGTCGAAACAGTTATTTACAATAATAATATCGAACTAGATTTTTCATAATAAAATAGCCCCCAACCACCTCCAATGGGTTGAGCCAAATATGCAACGCTTAACACCTTTCTTTTTGGCCAAAAGTTTCTATCTGGCTAAATGAACCGCTTAGTTCACCGTATAAGTAATGAAAGTAAATATTTTTAATGAAAACAAATCGAAATTTATATAATTTGCATAACAAAAAGCAAAGCGACGCGATCAAGGGGTCGACGCTATACTATATATATAGTTCTGATTGTGTGTATTTAAATCGAACGAAACGGAAAGACACAATACTTAGTTATTAAAAGTGAAAATTTGAGTTAGCCTTTTTTGCATGACTATAGATAAGTTTCTGTTGGGTTTGTTGTATGATTTTGGATATGGATTGGCAGACAGTTTCGGTTTCTTTACCTTTAAAAGCATCGAAAGTATCAAATAGTCAAATTTGTATGTTTTTTGATGACAATGACGAATTTGTCGGTGTTAGGGTATACGAAAATGCGTCAAGTGTTAAATGGTTGCCAAAACGAATTGAGTAAAGATATTTCTACAGTTTTGTGGCTTAAAAAAAAAATAAATAAAAATAAAAAAAAAGAAGACAAACAAACGAAGACAGCGACAACTTGTAAATTCTTTCAATTTACCGTAAACTTCACCTTAATTTTTTTTGTAGTTTTCTACAGCCGGTTTTAAGCGCCTGCAGCAACTTGTCGCTGTTGTTGTTGCTGATGTTGTTTGATTGTTGTGCGACTTTGTGACTTACAAAGAGCAACTTGTTCTTCTTTTATATACTTACATATATCTTCTTTATTTTCTTATTTGTTTAACAGCAAACGGGCTTTGCATTGGATGCCAGAGCCAGGAACAGTAAATGAAGGACGACGAATATGGTGATTGTAACACGTGTAAGTTAAGAGATAAAGAGAGAGAGATTAAGAGAGAGCTACATACATAGAATGTAGTGATCTCTTGTCAGAGCCATGAAAACTTTGTTGCACACAAAATCACAAACGGAAGTACACACACGCACACATACAATCATACAAATATATATGTTTGTATTTGTGCTCCCATCTATCTTGTCTGTCCCTGGCTGGGTTTTTTGTGTTACGCTCAAGTGATTTTTACAAAAAAATATAAAAACAACAAAAAAAAAATTCAACTGCGCAAAGTTTTATGGCCCTCGTCAGATGTCCATGGCAACGCCATGGCTCGTAAACTGGAATGTCAAATTGTAACCACTTAAATCGTCTAACAGGGTGACTACATCTGGATAGAACCCGCTTCGGGACGGGAATTCGATGTGGCCATTGGAGCACGTGTCATCTCCGCGGAGGGTCGTCGCATCCAGGTTCGGGACGATGATGGCGACGAGGTTTGGCTTGCCCCAGAGCGTCGCATCAAGGCGATGCACGCCTCATCCGTACAGGGTGTCGAGGATATGATATCATTGGGAGATCTGCACGAAGCGGGCATATTACGCAATCTACTCATACGATATAAAGAGAATCTGATATATGTAAGTAAAAAATATTTATATACAAGTATATAAATTTAAGCCATATAATACTTTAATTAATTTTTTCTAATTATGAAAAATTTAAGGATTTTCTTGATCGTTTATTGAAATTTCTTCAAATTTCAAATTCTTAAATTAAAAAAATAAAAAGAAGTGAACTTTTCTATATACACACGCTTATCTAATTACTTTTTAAAGTCTTTATCATTTTTTTCTTGCGATAAAATAATCTTACTAATTACATAAATTTATGTAGCTACAGTTCTATTCATAAAAATTGTATCACTGTTTTTATTAGATGTCAATTTTTAAGTAAAACATAAAACTCAAGGAATATTCATTAATAATATTCCTTATAATATTAATATTTAAAGCTACTATAAGTGCCTGATTTTCTCAAATCTTTTCTTTATGATCGAACATTTTGAATGATTTTCTTTAAATAAATACAAAGCACACTGGCACTTCAATGAAGATTTCCTCAATATTTAGTATTTGAAATTAATTTATATTTATAATGTTTGGGTTATTTTTATATTATTGTTTCAGACCTACACCGGCTCCATATTAGTCGCTGTCAATCCGTATCAGATACTGCCCATCTACACAGGGGATCAGATTAAATTGTATAAAGAGCGTAAAATTGGGGAATTGCCGCCGCATATATTTGCAATTGGAGACAATGCATATGCGCATATGAAACGCTATCGGCAGGATCAGTGTATTGTTATATCTGGAGAATCTGGTGCTGGAAAAACGGAGAGCACAAAACTGATACTACAGTATCTGGCAGCAATAAGTGGCAAGCACTCGTGGATCGAGCAGCAAATACTTGAAGCGAACCCCATACTAGAAGCCTTTGGCAATGCCAAAACAATACGCAATGATAACTCGTCACGGTAAATCGAGCTTCTTCCTTTCTTTCAACCAGTTTAAATTAAATTGAGTTTCCGTTTCTTTTTTATTTAGGTTTGGCAAATACATTGACATACATTTTAGCGTAAATGGAGTAATCGAGGGCGCCAAGATCGAGCAATATCTGTTGGAGAAATCACGCATTGTTTCCCAGAATCACAGCGAGCGCAACTACCATGTCTTCTACTGCATATTGGCGGGTCTATCCGCCGATGAGAAGAGTCGTTTGGATCTGGGTGTGGCTGCAGACTACAAGTGAGCTCAACCTAATGTGTAAAATTACGTTTGCCAAGTCTAATCTTTTGTTTTGCAGATATTTGACTGGCGGGAACAGCATCACCTGCGAAGGACGCGACGATGCCGCTGAATTTTCGGACATACGATCCGCCATGAAGGTGCTGCTCTTCTCTGATCAAGAGATCTGGGAGATAATTAAGCTGCTGTCGGCGCTTCTGCACTGCGGTAACATTAAATACAAGGCCACTGTGGTGGACAATTTGGATGCAACGGAAATACCCGAGCATATCAATGTGGAGCGTGTAGCCGGTCTGCTTGGCCTGCCCATACAGCCGCTAATTGATGCATTGACACGTCGCACACTGTTTGCACATGGCGAGACGGTTGTCTCGACGCTATCTCGGGAGCAATCAGTTGATGTACGCGATGCCTTTGTAAAGGGCATCTATGGGCGCCTGTTTGTACATATTGTGCGAAAGATAAACACGGCCATATTTAAGCCGAGAGCCACATCGCGCAATGCGATCGGCGTCCTGGACATATTTGGTTTTGAGAACTTTGATCAAAATAGTTTCGAGCAATTTTGCATTAACTATGCAAACGAGAATCTGCAGCAGTTTTTTGTGCAGCACATATTCAAGCTGGAACAGGAGGAGTACAATCATGAGGCCATCAATTGGCAGCACATTGAATTTGTGGATAATCAGGATGCGCTCGATCTTATAGCGATCAAGCAGCTGAATATTATGGCTCTGATTGATGAGGAGGCGCGTTTCCCCAAGGGCACGGATCAAACCATGCTCGCCAAACTGCACAAGACGCACGGAGCGCACAAAAACTATCTGAAGCCCAAATCGGATATCAATACAAGCTTTGGCCTCAATCACTTTGCCGGCGTTGTGTTCTATGATACACGCGGCTTTCTGGACAAGAACCGTGACACTTTTAGTCCCGATTTATTACATTTAGTTAGCCAGAGCGGAAATAAGTTCTTGAGACAAATCTTTGCCCAGGACATTGAAATGGGCGCCGAGACACGCAAGCGTACGCCCACGCTCTCAACGCAGTTCCGGAAAAGCCTCGATGCGCTTATGAAGACGTTAAGCAGCTGCCAACCATTCTTCATACGCTGCATCAAGCCGAACGAACTGAAGAAGCCTATGATGTTCGATCGTGGTCTCTGCTGTCGCCAGCTGCGCTACTCGGGCATGATGGAGACCATACGCATTCGACGTGCCGGCTATCCCATAAGGCATGGTTTCAGGGAGTTTGTGGAGCGTTATCGCTTTCTTATACCCGGCGTTCCGCCGGCACATCGCACCGACTGTCAGGTGGCAACATCACGCATTTGTGCAATGGTCCTCGGCAAGTCGGACTATCAGTTGGGCCATACCAAGGTTTTTCTGAAAGATGCCCATGATCTGTTCCTGGAGCAGGAGCGCGATCGTGTATTAACACGCAAAATACTCATCCTGCAGCGCAGCATACGCGGTTGGGTCTACAGGCGGCGCTATCTGAGACTGCGTGCGGCAGCCATAAGTGTGCAGCGCGTGTGGAAGGGATATGCGCAGCGAAAGCGGTACAGGAACATGCGTGTGGGCTATATGCGGCTGCAGGCTTTGATACGGTCGCGTGTGCTATCGCATCGCTTTAGGCATTTGCGTGGCCACATTGTGGGCCTGCAGGCGCATGCAAGGGGTTATCTGGTGCGTCGCGAATATGGCCACAAGATGTGGGCGGTAATTAAGATTCAGTCACATGTACGACGTATGATTGCCGTGCGCAGATACCGCAAACTCCGCCTGGAACACAAACAGTTTGCTGAGGTGCTGCAGCTGCGTAAACTGGAGGAGCAGGAGTTACTGCATCGGGGTAATAAGCATGCGCGAGAGATTGCTGAACAGCATTATCGTGATCGCTTACATGAACTGGAGCGTCGTGAGCTGCAGGAGCAGCTGGAGGATCGCCGTCGTGTCGAAGTTAAAATGAACATTATTAATGATGCGGCACGGAAACAGGAAGAGCCTGTCGATGACGGCAAGCTGGTGGAGGCAATGTTTGATTTTCTGCCCGATTCAAGCAGCGATGCACCCACACCACATGCCGGTCGCGAAACATCCGTTTTTAACGATCTGCCGCATGCACAGACAGTCAATCAGGAAGACATCATTGCGCCCATGCACATTTCAGAGGATGAGGAGGACTTGTCCGAGTACAAGTTTCAAAAATTTGCGGCCACCTACTTCCAGGGCAATGTGAATCATCAGTATGCGAAAAAGGCACTGAAACATCCACTGTTGCCTCTGCATACCCAAGGCGATCAGCTGGCGGCGCAGGCGCTGTGGATCACCATACTTCGATTTACAGGCGATATGCAGGAGCCCAAATATCATACCATGGATCGAATGGACACCACATCCGTTATGTCAAAGGTGACGGCAACATTGGGACGTAATTTCATAAGAAGCAAGGTGAGTTGAGTCGAAGAGTTTTCTAACTGAGCTATTCAAATAAAATATCGACATTATGTTTACAGGAATTCCAGGAAGCTCAACTTATGGGCCTTGATCCTGAAGCGTTTCTTAAGCAAAAGCCACGCTCCATTCGCCACAAGCTCGTATCCCTAACATTGAAGCGCAAAAACAAATTGGGCGAAGATGTGCGACGCAGACTGCAGGACGACGAGTATACGGCGGACAGCTATCAGTCGTGGCTGCAATCGCGCCCAACCTCGAATTTGGAAAAGTTGCACTTCATCATTGGCCATGGCATATTGCGCGCTGAGCTACGCGATGAGATCTATTGCCAGATATGCAAGCAGCTGACAAATAATCCATTAAAGTCATCGCATGCCCGTGGCTGGATATTGTTGTCATTATGCGTGGGCTGCTTTGCGCCATCGGAGAAGTTCGTCAACTATCTGAGGGCCTTTATCAGGGAGGGGCCACCCGGCTATGCACCCTACTGCGAGGAGCGTCTGAAGCGCACATTTAACAATGGAACACGCAATCAGCCTCCATCGTGGCTGGAACTTCAAGCCACCAAGTCCAAGAAGCCCATCATGCTGCCCATAACTTTTATGGATGGCAATACAAAGACACTGCTGGCGGATTCGGCGACAACAGCGCGAGAGCTATGCAATCAATTATCAGACAAAATAACGCTCAAGGATCAGTTTGGCTTCTCGCTGTATATTGCGCTCTTCGACAAGGTTAGCTCGCTGGGCAGTGGCGGCGATCATGTTATGGACGCCATATCGCAGTGCGAACAGTATGCTAAGGAGCAAGGCGCTCAGGAGCGTAATGCGCCGTGGAGGTTATTCTTTCGCAAGGAAATTTTTGCACCATGGCATGAGCCGACGCACGATCAAGTGGCCACAAATCTGATCTATCAACAGGTAGTCAGAGGCGTCAAATTCGGCGAGTATCGCTGCGACAAGGAGGAGGACCTGGCCATGATAGCTGCTCAGCAGTATTTTATCGAATACGGCACGGATATGTCCATGGAGCGCCTTTTCACCCTATTGCCCAACTTTATACCCGATTTCTGTCTTAGCGGTGTGGACAAGGCCATTGAGCGCTGGGCGGCACTTGTGCTACAAGCCTACAAAAAGTCGTACTACGTCAAGGATAAAATAGCGCCGCTTAAAATTAAAGAGGACATTGTTAGCTATGCAAAGTACAAATGGCCGCTGCTCTTCTCGCGCTTCTACGAGGCCTATCGCAATTCAGGCCCTAATTTGCCCAAGAACGATGTTATAATAGCGGTCAACTGGACGGGTGTCTATGTGGTGGATGATCAGGAGCAGGTGCTGCTAGAGCTCAGTTTTCCCGAAATCACAGCCGTCTCCAGCCAGAAGACCAACAAGGTCTTTACTCAGACCTTTAGTCTGTCCACGGTACGCGGCGAAGAGTTTACATTCCAAAGTCCTAATGCGGAGGATATACGCGACTTAGTCGTATACTTTTTGGACGGTCTGAAGAAGCGGTAAGTGTCAGAAGAGAGTAGATGGACTTAACACTGTGTATATATTCGTGATCACAACGAAGAGCTAAGTGAATATAGCTCTGTTGGCTGGTTGGTTCGCTAATTTAATTTAATTAAATTTTCTTGCAGCTCCAAATATGTGATTGCACTGCAGGACTACCGCGCACCTTCGGACGGCACCAGCTTTCTGTCATTCTTCAAGGGAGATCTGATCATATTGGAGGACGAGTCCTGTGGAGAGTCAGTGTTAAATAATGGCTGGTGTATAGGACGATGCGATAGGTCGCAGGAGCGTGGCGACTTTCCCGCCGAGACGGTCTATGTGTTGCCCACGCTGAGCAAACCGCCCCAGGACATATTAGCGCTATTTAACATCGAGGAGGCGCATCATGGTCGGCGTCTTAGCATGGCCTCCAATGGAGGCGTGGTGGAGCCGCGAGATCGACCGCATACATTAATGGAATATGCATTGGATCATTTCCGGCTACCGCCAAAGCGCACCATGTCTAAGACGCTGACATTGAGCTCAAAACGCGCCGAGGAGTTGTGGCGTTATGCCCGGGATCCGATCAAGGCACCTCTGCTGCGCAAGCTGCAGAGCAAGGAGGAGCTGGTCGAAGAGGCGTGCTTTGCCTTTGCTGCCATACTCAAGTACATGGGCGATTTACCGTCAAAACGGCCACGCATGGGCAACGAAATAACCGATCACATATTCGACGGTCCACTGAAGCACGAGATACTGCGTGATGAAATCTACTGTCAGCTAATGAAGCAGCTAACGGACAATCGCAATCGCATGTCCGAGGAGCGTGGCTGGGAGCTGATGTGGCTGGCAACGGGTCTGTTTGCCTGCTCACAGGGTTTGCTCAAGGAACTGTTGCTATTTTTGCGCACACGCCGGCATCCGATTTCACAGGATTCGATGCATCGCCTGCAGAAGACCATACGACATGGACAGCGCAAGTATCCACCGCATCAGGTGGAGGTCGAGGCCATACAGCACAAGACAACGCAAATCTTTCACAAGGTTTACTTTCCGGACGACACCGATGAGGCTTTTGAAGTGGACTCATCCACACGCGCCAAGGACTTTTGCAACAACATCTCGCAACGCCTTTCGTTGCGCACCAGCGAAGGCTTCTCCCTGTTTGTCAAGATCGCCGACAAGGTTATTTCTGTGCCAGAGGGCGATTTCTTCTTTGACTTTGTGCGCCATCTGACTGACTGGATAAAGAAGGCTCGACCCATACGCGACGGCGCCAATCCGCAATTCACTTATCAGGTCTTCTTTATGAAGAAACTGTGGACGAACACTGTGCCAGGCAAGGATCGCAATGCCGATCTCATCTTTCACTATCACCAGGAGTTGCCCAAACTTTTGCGCGGATATCACAAGTGCTCACGCGAGGAGGCCGCCAAGCTGGCAGCCCTCGTTTTCCGTGTACGCTTTGGCGAAAACAAACAGGAGCTGCAGGCCATACCGTAAGTACCTAAAGTACGCATTTATTTGATGGAATGTGTCTCATTCAATTAACTTACAGACAAATGCTGCGGGAACTGATACCATCTGATATAATGAAGATGCAGAGCACAAGCGAATGGAAGCGCTCCATTGTGGCCTCCTATAATCAGGATGGCGGCATGAGCTCTGAAGATGCAAAGGTTGCATTTCTGAAAATAGTTTACAGGTGTGTTCGAATACTTGATTAATAACTCGCATGGATTTTAATAACATCTTTTTATTATTTCTTTTTAATTCCTTATAAGCAGATGGCCCACTTTTGGCTCCGCTTTCTTTGAGGTTAAGCAAACCACAGAGCCAAACTATCCCGAAATGCTGCTCATTGCCATTAACAAGCACGGCGTGAGTCTTATACATCCAGTAACAAAGGTAAACTTTCCATTATGAAACCATATAAATTTGTAAGAAATCTAATTGTGTGTATTTCAAATGCAGGATATCTTGGTAACGCATCCCTTTACGCGCATCTCGAACTGGTCGTCGGGCAACACGTACTTCCATATGACCATTGGAAATTTGGTGCGTGGCTCAAAGCTACTTTGCGAGACATCGCTAGGCTATAAGATGGACGATCTGCTGACTTCATATATATCGTTGATGTTGACCAATATGAATAAGAACCGAACCATACGAGCCAACTAGTAAACTGATTTCTTAATATATATATATATAAACATGCAGATATTTATAATAATTATAAATGCAATAAATTATACAACTAGTTCTTGTAGTTATTAAGCTATTGTGCACACTCCTCCCCTCAACCTAATTATCCTTGGCTTGAATAGCTTAAAATTATACCAAACCTTTTTTTATATTTATATTATCCATGGTTTTGTATAAATTTGCAAACTTTTCTAGTATTTTATGGCACATTCCGTTTACTTTAAATATTGATTATATAAAGTTATTGAAGTTCTTACAAATGAGTATCTATAGATAAGCTTTTGTATCTATGCATTTGCACTCTGTATAACTTTCTGTATATCTCAACTGAATATCTGTACTGATGACGTTTTGTATCAAATACATAGAAATGTTCAATTATTTAATAAATTATATACATATTGTAACACTTACGACATGAGTTATATCTTAATCTGATTTGTCATGTATTATACAATATATGTTTATTTATAACTGGTTCTTATGTTCGATTAATATTACATACTATACTGTAGCTTGTTCAGTAAGTTTTATGAATTAATGTTAACTATCTGTATTGAACATTGAGAATTGGAAAACAAATTGTTCTTCAATATCTCAAATGTACCGCTTAAATTGAAACGTATATTCTATGATATACTGAAACTTTTTACTGTGCACTGAAGCACTTTAACGTAATCATACGTTATTTTTGAGCTATAATAGGAGCAAACGTGCATGGAATATTACATAGTTGAATTTCGCTGACAATGGGCCTCTTTGTCGGCTCTTGATCCCAACAACTTTCAATTAATTGTTCTAATAGCTCTCTATTTGGTAACATTAAATCACTCATATGGGGACGATCACCACTCACGGCTGAAAACATAATTGCTTCCCAAATCGGATTCTCTAAGTGATGAAAAGGCTTTTTCCGAGTCATTATCTCCCACAGAATAATGCCAAAACTGTATATATCACATTTTTCCGTATACCTGCGTCCTTTGAGAACCTGAGCGTGAATGATATATTCAGCTTTTAAACATTAATGCATATAAAGAAGATTTGCAAACCTCTGGTGCTATATAAGCGGGTGTGCCACGTCCCTCCGTCATCGATGCTGTCAGATCAGTCACAGTACCAAAATCACCAATCTTTAGGATTCGAAATTGGTCGGTAAGTAATAAGTTATGGGGTTTTAGATCACGATGAATCATTGGTTTTGGTTTCATAGAGTGCAAGTGTGCAATACCCTAAATGGGAATAGAAATCAAATCATTTTAATTGCAGCTAAAGTAAATCTGTATTTAAATCCATACATTGAGGCACTGCATCATCCAATCGATACCGCCTGCCATTGTGTACTTTCGCTGTTCCTCTCCATGTAAGTAGTTGTACAGAGATCCACACTCTGCATAACCCATTAATAAATATGCAGTCTCGTTATGAAAAGCAATACCATGTAGTTTTACGATATTTTCATGGTCCACTCGCGAGAGTTGTCTGACCTCTTTTTGAAAATCCAATAGAGCACTGTCCTGACGACCATTGGCAATTCCTTCAAACTTTTTTGCTGCAATATCTTTTTTACACCACATAGCTCTGTAGACAGCACCGTAACTGCCTCTTCCAAGAAACTGGGACAGTACACAGATAAATATTACTATTAATTAAAATAATAACTTTAAAACAAAAATACCTCTAACAGATTTATATCCTCGAATTTCACTGTGGGAGCTAGTTCTGATTCCGAATCTGTCAACTTCTCTTCAAATGTGCTGTTCAAAATAAATGCACATTAAATTTGTATTTAATAATATTATCTGAAAATAACTTAAGTAATCATGGTTTCTACATATAATAATTTATTCAACGGAAAGAGTTTAACTTCCATGTTAGTTCAAAAGTTAAGCTTACTTGTAATTACGCAAGGAGTTAAGCAATTCCTCTATTTCAGGTCGCTTCGTTGGGTCTTTATCCCAACAACTCATAATCAATGGCTCTATGATTTTGTATTTTGATTTTCGCATATCATCTAAATGTGGGCGTTTACCTGTAAGATTCTAAATAAGCAAAAAAGTTTTATAATTGAATACAATACTTACCATTTTTAATTGCTATTTTAGTTATTTTAGGAGAAATATTCCCCAAGTGGTAGAACGGCTTTTTTCGGGACATCACCTCCCAAAAGACAATCCCAAAACTGTATACATCACTCGGTCTTGTAAATTCTCCATAGCTGACAACCTGGGTGTAAATAAATATACTACATATTTGCCAAAACTGTCTATGTGGAAATATAAACCTCTGGTGCCATATAGACAATGTCAAGATTGTACTTTCTGAGAGTTTCATGGTCGGTTAGAGAGCAAAAATCACTAATTTTCAAATTTTTGAAGTTATTGAAAAGCATCATGTTGGAAGGCCTTAGATTGCATTGGATAATAGAATCGAGCTCATTTACGTGCAGCAAAAAGTTCAAGCCCTATATATATATAATTCGGAAAAAAATTATTTTTACTCTACGAAAAAGTATTACAATATACCTCGGCAGCCTGACACATCCAAGCAAGGGCATTATCCACCGAATACTCTCGCTGTTCCTTTCCATGCAAATAATTCTGAAGAGATCCACACTCTGAATAATCCATGAGTAAGTATGCAATATTCATTGAATAAGTAATGCCATGTAGTTTCACAATATTTTCATGATCAAGACACAACACCAGGTTAAACTCTTTTTCAAAATTCTTCATTAAAATGTCGTGTTTTTCATCTCCAATCTCTGTAAATTCTTTTACTGCGATCTGTTTATCATGCCATGTTGCTTTATGGACAATAGAAAATCTACCTTGTCCTAAAACCTGTGAAGTTTCAATAGAATTAATGTATAAAATTTGATATTTCACAAAAAACTACCTCCAAAAAGTTCAAATCTTGAAATTCCGTAGTATACGTTTTGTTAGATTCCAGCAACGAAAAGTGTTTGCCTCTGTTCCTATTAAAAATAACTATCATCGAATATTCAACACCTACATAATTATAATACTTACAAGGGATAACGCAGAGAATAAACTAAAGTCATCATATCAGGTCGCTTTTCCGGATCTTCATCCCAACAAAGCATAATCATTGGTTGTATTATAATGAAGTCCGGTTCTCTTACGTCATGTATTATTGGACGTTCACCTGTAAGATGCGAAATAAGCTAAGATTTTTTCATAAGATACTGTATTTACCATTATTAATTGCTGTTTGAATTATTTGATGAGAAAATTTCTCTAAGTGATAGAACGGCCTTTTGCGGGACATCACCTCCCAAAAAACAATCCCAAAACTGTATACATCGCTCTGTTCTGTAAATTTTCCATCACTGACAACCTGGATGTAATAAAATATTTATATAATATTTATTTGCCAATACGGTGTCTGGGGAAATAAGTATAAACCTCTGGTGCTACATAGATCATGTCTGGATCGTACTTTATATTTGTTGCATGAATAGTTGGAAAGCAAAAATCACCGATTTTTAATCGTTTGAAGTCTTTGAAGAGCATCATGTTTCGAGGCTTTAATTTGCAATGAATAAAAGGATTGCTCTCTCTCACTTTCAGTAAATAGTTCATGCCCTTTATGTAAAAATCGAGAAAGTTGAAAGTTTAAAGTTTATTCGTTGGGGAAAACTATTTTAGTAAATACCTCGGCAGCCTGTCTCATCCAATCAAGGCCATCATTCACTGAATAGTCTCTCTGTTCACTGCCGTGTAAGTAGTCGTTTAGGGATCCACACTCAGCATAGTCCATCAGTAAATATAAAGATTTTTTATATATAGTGAATCCGTATATATTTATAATATTCCGATCGAATAAACACATTACATTTCTGACTATTCTTTTAAAGGGCTGTTTTTTCATATATAATTCAAGATAATCGAAATTAAATTTTTTTAGGGATATATTCTTATCTTGCCACAATGCTCTGTAGACATTCGCTCCAATATGCTGCATGATATTTATATTAATAAGTAAAGTTTGATTTGTATATTAATAATGCAAAAAATCTACCTCTTTGATCTCAATATCTTGATTGTCCACAAATGCACCGATTTCAGCTCGCAGAACTTGCGCCAATGTTTCTGGATGGATCTGGCTGTAATCAGTTAAATAATTTGATTTGTACTCTAATCTCATAAATAATAATCATTCAATTTGTAAAGAAAATAGACATGTGTAATTGTATTATAGTATATTAATCTTACAAATTGTATTTCCGAAGTTCAAACTCGAGCTTTATCGTCGATGGCCTTTTAACCGGATCCGAGTTCCAACAACTTTCAATTAATCCTGTTATAAATTCGGTGTCTCCTATTTTTATATCACTCAGTGTCGGGCGTTCACCTGTATAAATAATTAAATGAAAAACTGTTTTGTACTTTTATGGTCCGGTTTTTTACCTCTTAGGACACCGAGTCCAATTTTCCAGTCCGTACGTCCAGAGTGATAGAATGGCTTCTTCCGTGTCATCACCTCCCATAACACAATCCCAAAGCTGTATACGTCGCACTTTTCCGTTTTCTCTCCTATTTTAATACCCTACGTGCAGACATAGATTGTTAGCAAACAATAGTATCGCAACATATTTCTAGCCTAATACCTCTGGTGATAAATATTGAAACGCTTGTACTGGAATAGGCATTTTAAGATAAAATAAATTAATCTTTAAATGACGGAAGTTATTAGCAAAAAGTAAGCATTTCGTATTTAAGCTAACACATATAAATTTTGGATCCATGGCATGCAAGTAGAGAAGACCCTATAGATTAGATTACAAAACAAACTTTTCAAATTGTTAAGACATTCAAAGAAGTAACATACCTGCGCGAGCTGAGACATCCAATTGAGACCATCGTTTACTGTATACTCTCGTTGTTCGTCACCATGTAAATAGCGGTTTAGAGTTCCACAGTCCGTATGCTCCATGAATACATATTCAGCGGTGGCTCCATATAATTTTAGTATGTTTTTATGTTTCATTTCCAAAAATGAGTCACGGAAAACGTCTTTTACTGGACATAAAGTAACCAAATAAGCGGTAATATCTTGATCACGCCAGGAAGCCTTGCGGACGTCTCCATAACAACCGAATTTAATGATCTAATAATTGATTATATATCAATTTAAGCAAATTTACAGGGACAGATATTTTACCTCTCCCAATTCTATGTCTTTTAAATCCAATTTTTCACACATTTCTAAATGTTAGATCCCATAAAAAAAAGTAAAGTACAGCGATAATCGATTTGTATATACAGCTGAGTACTCAAATAGAGTTACCCGTTCCGAACGACAAGCCAAAATGTACTAAAAGAGAATTTTGGCAAATGTTGATTGTATACTGATAAGGCCAATAGCCAAGAACATTTATAATGTGACGATTATCAGTGGTGCAATATTTTAATTTCTCTGAGAAACAAAAAAGAGCAACAAGTTGACGTCATATATTTTATATACATACTTTCTATACAACGTTTAAAATTAGATTTAATGTTATTGGGGATTGAGCTGAAAATTTTGCAACACAGAATGTAATATGTATGTTATGTAAATTTCAGAAATATTTATTTCTTCATTCTTACTATTCTTCAAAATTCGAATTTCGGTTTTTTTTCTCACTTTAGTATTGATCTGTAGATTTACCAACTATTTTAAAATATGTACAAAATTCTGGATTTAAATCGAGCAACAATAATTTCTTGCTTAAATCTTTCATTATGGGGCGATCTGCGACTACATAAACTATAAACATATATTCTAAATCAACACAGATCTTTAAGACTAAAAAAACAAAACGTTAAATTAGGTATGTATGTTCGCAGATCAAGTTTTTTTTTATATTTCCGGAACTTCCCCCTTCGTCCACACAAGTCAATAAAATCGATTTAAAACCATAATTGTAAGGTATAGTTTTGATTGCCAATCGTAAATATAATCCTCAGTTGTACCAATTTCATCACGATTGATTGGCAAAGTTATTGAATATTCTATAATATTTATGATAATAAAGCAGCATTATAGCATTCTTACTTATTTTAATTTAGCTCTACAAATTTATACAGCTAGCCGATTAATATTCAGTCTATCTTGTCCTTATCCGGATATAACTTTTGTATATACATATATACATTTGACTTTATTTGGTATTTGATTAATAGGCAGCTTAGACACTTTGTAAGATTCAAATGTGGCTTTTCAAATTAGTAGTGTAGTGTATTTTCTAGTCAGAAAATATATATACAATTTTAGCCTGACTACAAAGTCAATTTATAATTCATATTTACATTATACATAATATAATTATTATTTTGGAACTATATCTTATCATCGGCATAAGCATAATTCAAAAGGCCACGAAGATTAATGTCCTTGGCAGCTGGGCGTTCATATTGAACTGGATCCCAACAACTCTTAATTAATTGAATTAATAGTTCGCTATTTGGCATCAATATATCAGTCAGGGGAGGACGATCACCTTGTACGGCTCGAAACATAATTGCTTCCGGGATTGGATTCGGCAAGTGATGGAAAGGCTTCCGGCGTGTCATTATCTCCCACAGAATAATGCCACAACTGTATATATCACATTTTTCCGTGTAGTGGGATCCAGTTAAAACCTATATTTGAGGAATATATTAAAATTTTAAATATCAACTTTGAGCAATGTGGGTGAATACAAACTTCTGGTGCTACGTAACCAACTGTGCCATTTGCTTCCGTCATCGTAGTCGCAAGATCTGTCACGGTACCAAAATCCCCAATCTTTAAGATTTTAAATTCGTCGGTAAGTAATAAGTTTTGGGGCTTTAGATCACGATGAATCATAGGTTTTGGCTTCATTGAGTGCATGTGGGCAATACCCTATAAATGTTATTGAAAAGCAAATGGTGTTTAAACTTTAAAGTGCTTCTGTAAGATTCAAACCTGGATGCACTGAATCATCCAATTAATTCCATCAGCTGCTGAGTATTTCCGCTGTTCATGTCCATGCAAGTAGTTGGAGAGAGATCCACACTCTGCAAAGTCCATTAGTAAATATGCAGACTCTTCATGAAAAGTAACACCATGAAGTTTTACAATATTCTCATGGTTAATGCGGGAGAGTTGTCGTGCCTCTTTTTTAAATTTATTTAAGACAGTGTCCTGACTTCCATTGGCCAGCCCTTTGAAAGATTTTAATGCGATCTCCTTATCTCTCCAAACAGCTTTGTGGACAACGCCAAAGCTGCCTTCTCCAATAAACTTTAAAATCCAGTAATATAGTATATTGAATCAGAAATTACACATTGCATATTTTTAAAAAGAATACCTCTAATATCTTTATATCCTTATAATTCACAGTGGCAGCTGCTTCACTTTCCCACATAGAAACCTTTTCATTGAATGTTCTGTGAAATTAATGCATTTTGAGTAATTTTTTTTAAACATACACAAATAACTATAAATATAGAGATAATTGTACAGAATACACTAAAGATTTTTTTGCAAACAAATCTTTTAAATTAAAAGCAGTAAGATAAAATTTTTTATTTTAATTTCTAGAGATGATACGAAATTTGTTAAGAATTCTGGCGGTTGAAGTGGGTGTTGGACAAAACGGAACCGAATTATTGATAAGACTATTTAAAAAACTCGACAATTTCATTAAATTAAATCTTAAGGAGAAAAATTAGCCCATGACTAGGAACATAGGACATAGGAAATATAAGCAGATAAATAGAAATACGAAATAGATAAAAAGGTCATCCACAATATTTCAAGAGATAATGCTTTTAACGATAAAACTAAATCGCATTTATGTAGATACATTAAGGTGTGTTGAAACAAACACCAATTATTTAGACTCTAAATTTTAGAGATTCCGTGTAACTGGAAAAGATTAATCTTCAGAAAAATTTGCAACTTACGTTTTATCACAAAATGCATTTACCAATTCATTTATTGAAGGACGCTTCGCCGGATTCTGGTTCCAACACTCTTGGATTAAGTGTTTTATAAAAACAAAATCAGATTTTCTTATATCACTTAGAGGCGGACGTTCACCTAAAAGACTAGAAATTTTAGAAACATGTTTTAGAAATGAGACAGATTTTGTACCTTCGTTGATTTTCATTATAGTCTTGTCGGAAGACAGACCCGCCAAGTGATAAAAAGGTTTCTTGCGGGACATTACCTCCCAAAAGACAATCCCAAAGCTGTACACATCACTCTCTTTCGTATAGTTACCTCCACAAACAACCTAGATGTATACATATGTATAAGCATAGTTAAGAAAATCAGAAATTAGAAAAATACAAACCTCCGGAGCTGTATATGGTGTGATTGGACTGTGGTTCAGGAAAGTTTCATGATCCGTCGGAAAACAATAATCACCAATTTTCAAGCGCTTGCAGTTTTCAAATAACATCATATTTTTAGGATTTATATTGCAGTGAATGACACTTGAAAATTCACTTCTAGATAGATCATCCATACCCTAAAATCAAAAAATCGATTGATTGAAAAATTAATTCTGATATTTATACGAGGAGTATAAATGACAATACCTTGGCAGCTTGATGCATCCAGTCTAGAGATATATCTATCGAATACTCTCGCTGTTCCTCATCATACAAGTAATTATAGAGTGATCCACACTCTGAATACTCCATAAGTAGATATGCAAGCTCCATTTCAAAAGTAATTCCATAGATTTTCACAATATTCTCATTGTCATCGACTGAGACGGCCTTTATATCACATTCAAAATCCCTCATAGTAGTCCCATCGGTAATCTCTTTGCACTTTTTTACCGCGATCAGCTTATCGCGCCAAGTAGCCTTATAAACACATCCATAGTTACCCTGTCCAACACACTGTGGAGTTCCAAAAGAGATGTATTATATTTGAATTATATACATAAACAACCAGTTGGTATTATCCGGCATCGCACGGGTTGAATATCTTTCATAAAAAGCATTTATGTTTCCCAGTTTTTCTCCAATTCTAAGTCCAAAGCAAGTAAAATTGTTATAGTCGAGCATACCCGAATACGGGACACCATGAACCCGACTATATTTATGTATACGAGAGTATATGTGGTTGCTGATTTCGGACTGTATGACTTTGCAGATCTTTGCTATAGCATTCTTTTTTTTTGTTTTTATATACAATCTATCGTTAGCTAGTATATTATCATGGAATTTTTTTTTTAGTTACAGTAATTTTACCTCCTCGAATTTAAGTTCCATAAAATCAACATTTTCACCCATTCCGGTTAGTTGATTTTAACCAAAAAGAAGTAATTCGATTATCTGTAATTATACAGATAAATACACGTAGACCACCTTGCAGTCCTCGATGCAAATTAAGACTGCGAAAGGCGGAGAGAGCATTATTAAGAGACTTGCGGGTTAATCTGGTCTGTATATTATACTACGATGCAGTAAACATGTATGCGTAAAATTTACTCAAATATATGTATGCGTGTGAGCTTATTTCGTTATTTTAAGAGCAAAAGCTTAAGAGACAAGAGTGCGCATTGATGAGGGACAAATATCAAAATTTTTATATTTAGCTCTGTTTATGAAGCATTGTTGTTGTCACTCTCTTATCAGTTTATGATATTTGGCTTGCTCTGCGCTTTGACTGCGTTCATTGTCATAAGTTTTGTTGTTGTTTTCATTGATTTTGGAGGCGAACTCTTGCAGTTATATTAATTGCCTCTTTATACTCTTGCAAAAGGGTATTATAATTTCGTTACGACACGTGTAACGTATAGAAGGAGACGTCTCCGGTCACATAAAGTATTCATATTATTGATCAGGACGACGAGCTTAATTGATGTAGCCATGTCACATCTAGCTCAAGAGTTACAGATTTTTGTCACCATTTTCAGTCAACGAGCCACAGTGTGGCGTCCGGCAAAAAAAAAACAGAATAGAGAAATACTTACAATACAAACCACTTTACATTTTGGATCCATTAAATACATTTAGGAATGTCGTTATAGGTTATAAAGTTGCTACAAGAACAAATAGTTGATAATTGCCCACCCTACTGCAAATTATTTTTTAATTAACAAAATATATCTCACCAAAATGTAAGATTCATTAGGTTAACATTTCTACACTTTCGTGACTTAAAATTTCAATAAAAAATGAGAAATTTGATATCAGTAATAAACATTTATTTATTTTTTTGCATGCTTCCATTTGTCGCTAGCTTCACGTTTTGCATCCGGAACAAGAGAGCTTTTGGCACCTCCTAAAATGTTTGTGGTTGCTTGAGTTGCCAAAACTGCCGGACACACAACCAACTGTGGCAGTTGCCTCACAACTGCCCCAACTGCTCCGCTATACCCTTTTTGGTCGTGCTCCACCATTGCTGCTTCCATTAGCGTATTTGCCGAGTCGTTTATGCCCTCTTTTATGATTGTATATGCGTTAGCGACACCTTCACTTAAATCCTTCGGGCGGCCTTGTCGTTTTTTACCATGTTTATATTTTCTCCGTCTGTTTGGTGGTGGTCCTGCAGACAACATGTCAAATGTTGTTTCCGCCGTAAACTGAAGTAAGTGAATTATCCTAGAAGTTATCTCAAGTGCTGCAAATGCAGTTCGTGCACTAAAACTTTGTGCGCCCAGTTGAAAGCCTCGAATAATTCTTCCATCCTTGTTATATTGTTGTATTGGAAGTCTGAACAAATCAAAGAAGCCTTGAAATAATTGAAGTACTGCATTGGTTGGTCCGATGCCACTTAAAATATTTGGAAGTTGGTTCCTTTTAATATCGTTTAGCCATTCCTTACATACAAATTCGAATAACTTGTTCCATCCTAAAAGCCCTCGTCGATTTACAACTTCGCGTAGATGTATTCCTGATCCCTGTAGTTGTGCAAGTCCCATTACGAGACCGGTAATTGGACCACGGGAAAGTTCAATCCTTCGGCCATGGTAGTCAAAACATATCGGCAGCGCAGGACTAAATATAAACTCTTTGAAGTAAATTGGATAAAGCTCGTTAGTAGAATCGTCGTCACATTCCGTTTCTTCAGTTTCATTAAATTTTAAATCATCTAAAACATTTGATATTTCATTTACAGCCATCACAGGTACATCTCGATCCGTCGCAATTGCTTCCAAATGTTTTTTACTGGTTGAGTCAAGATTTGTCGACCTTTTAAACAAAGCCGAAAAAAATTCTTCCAAAAACAATAACGTATCCTGATCAATATTCAGCTTAATAGGTAATATTGAAACTTTTAAAGAGCATTCTTCGGTTCTATTTTTTTTTAAGTTTGATCTAACATTTAGCGCTTTCACAGTTATCATATTACCGTCGTTTTTTTGTGGAATGCTGTTTTTACTAGGGTGATAAAGAAGCTTGTTAATATCTGAAGAAAGTAACCGATCCCGTATTTCTATTTCGGAAACAAGTAAGACTTGTCGAGATGAATAAGTCGAATCTGAAGGATATATATCATGGGAAAAGCGAATTTTAACAAATTGAACTTCAACAAGTACATCTAAGTTTCGATTAGATGTAGTTTGTTCATCAAATATTATAGTTTTCTTTGATTTCTTTTTGTTTTCGTTTGAAGCCTGTGATACACCATGCTTATAAGTTTCCGACATTCCAATCCCTGCTGAAAAACTTGTGTTCGCCTTTGAATCAAGACGAACAAAGGTCTCTGGAAAGTCTTTTCCTCCAAATAAATGCCATGTAAAAGTCATTTCACATAAGGTATAACTTTGTTCAGGTATTGGGAAATGTACAGGAGGCTGAAGGTGATCCTGTTTTTTATTTGGTGAGCAGAAATGATTGTCAACTATTCGGAGTGGATCTTCAGAAACGTATATCTGCTCAACTCCAAATGTGTCCATAAAGAAAATTTCCTCATCATCAATTACATGAAAATCTTTCTCCACATATGGTAATGATGTAGCTCCAAGTTCGGCTTGAACTTGCGGTAGAGAATTTTCATCTTTGTAGTAATATGATTGAAGCATTACGTTTGATTCAACATCTAGGATATCGCAGGTGTCTAATTTGTTGTCGTATATAAATGATTCATTTTGTGGCTTCACGATTTTAACAGAATCAATATTCTTTGCTACACTCTCTTTACTTGAAAAACTTGATTCGGACTTTGCTTCAACATCTTTTACAGCGTCGGCCATTAGATTATTAATATGTCTCAGTGTTTCTTCATTATTACGGTCAGGATTGATTACGGGGATTTCAGAACTTGTATCTGGCTCAATTGTATTTGTATCTTTTGAAATTAAATCTGTATCGTTGGCTATATATGTGATAAGTTGTGCTAATGCGTCTGCTGAGTCAAAACACGTTTTTAAATGAACATCATGAATTGAAGATCGTAAGTCGATACTAGGATATGTTTTACTTTGATCATTTAGGCGTATAGAAATATTAAGTACACCAAAATTCAAGACGGGTACTAAGCCTCCACATTCTATGTGTGCAATAGATTCATTGAAGTCGTTACCGCATTTAGCCGTTGGCCCAATAGAAAGGGTGCAATCTTCCGTCATGAGCCTTAATGTACATCCAGTTGTTGGATATGTAATGTTGCTGCCCAGAGAACAATATCCAATGTTGAGTAATGCCCGATGGGAAAGGTATTTTGGACGATATTCAATAGAAAAATTCCAAATGTGTCCCTGAATTTCCGACACAAGTGCAAATGGCTCATATGCTTCAATTGGAAAATCTGCTACATTTAAGAAATCTTTTAATTGATAAATCCAATTGTGTATGTCGATTGCTGGAATATGCCATAGTATTGCACCATTCACTCCAAATGAAAGTTTAATTCTCTTAAGACGTTTATCAGGTTGCTTTCTTAATTCAGCCACAACAGATAAGATTTCCTGGCGATCATTTAAATTGCGTTGGTGCTTTGGAAGATTGCAAATTATGCGCACAAGATTTGTATCAATAACGTCACTCCAAGCAGCAGCAAACTCTTCATCAAGTTGTCCACAGTGAAATACATCTATTTCTTTTAATTGGATACAAAAATAACTTAGATTTCTGTCGTTATTTATTTGAGACACCGAAAATAATCGAAATTCTTTTAAATTCAATTGCAACTTCCCACGTTGACTTGGCTGTGCTATTTTTTTTAAATTCTGAATTTCTGTATAAATTACTAATGCTCCTTCTTCAACGAATAGCTCAAACGAACAGCTGTTGCAAGTCTCATATGTAGTGCTTTCAAACAAAATAGAATTAGTTTCTTCCGAACCACTTGAATCTTCAATAGAATGTGCTTTCTCTTTAATTTTTTGTTTATAATTATACTGTTTGTGATATGTGGTTTCATCGTATTGATATAAAGGCGATCGGGGCTCCCACATTAAAAGGTCACTATTGAAACGATTATAAATGATTTCATATAGCTCCTTAGATTCTAGAACAATCTTAAGTATTGGAACCGACGCACATATCTTAATATTAGATGCGTTTTTAGAGCTTTCACAGAATTCATTTATTTCCTCTGTATCTCCAGGCAAAACTAAATCGCTTTTATCCGAATTATCATAAAATCCTCCAATATTAGTTGAAAATCCATATGAGCATTTTGAACTGAACGGTGATTTATGTTTTTGTTTCTCGGATTTATAAGTGCTATGTTCAAACATTTCCTCGTTCATAGTGGGATTGTTTAACGTATGGATTTCAACACAAACTTTTTCTTTATCAGCTGTTGGACTGTCTAGTTTATTCCGAGATAAACATTTCATTATATGAGTAATGTTTTTTACACCGTCATCGCAGTAAAATCCGTTAACTTCATCCACAAATACACTTATATATGATTTCCACTGAATTAATATATTTCGGAAATCAAATAATAGATAGTCATTGCGTATATTTTGTTTCCAATACGGTATTTTCAAGGGATCTAAAGCTAATCGTCCGTCAACAATGGGAAACCTTAAATGTAATTTTAAGGAATTACAATTTATTTGCATATCCAATTGATTTGAAGCATCCTGTATTATTTCATCCGAATCGTAGTATGCAACAAATGGGGATACTACAAATAGAGCACTTAATCGATCATAAATTGAAATGTCAAGCTCTGTAGTGCAATCGTCAAAAGTACGATGTCAATTCTATCGCGACCAGAAGTTCTCATATCTCTCATGTCCTCATATTTTATGAAGCAAAAATTAAATAAAATAAGTCATAAAATTGAATGTACTTTTGACAATTGCACTACAGAGCTTGACATTTCAATTTATGATCGATTAAGTGCTCTATTTGTAGTATCCCCATTTGTTGCATACTACGATTCGGATGAAATAATACAGGATGCTTCAAATCAATTGGATATGCAAATAAATTGTAATTCCTTAAAATTACATTTAAGGTTTCCCATTGTTGACGGACGATTAGCTTTAGATCCCTTGAAAATACCGTATTGGAAACAAAATATACGCAATGACTATCTATTATTTGATTTCCGAAATATATTAATTCAGTGGAAATCATATATAAGTGTATTTGTGGATGAAGTTAACGGATTTTACTGCGATGACGGTGTAAAAAACATTACTCATATAATGAAATGTTTATCTCGGAATAAACTAGACAGTCCAACAGCTGATAAAGAAAAAGTTTGTGTTGAAATCCATACTTTAAACAATCCCACTATGAACGAGGAAATGTTTGAACATAGCACTTATAAATCCGAGAAACAAAAACATAAATCACCGTTCAGTTCAAAATGCTCATATGGATTTTCAACTAATATTGGAGGATTTTATGATAATTCGGATAAAAGCGATTTAGTTTTGCCTGGAGATACAGAGGAAATAAATGAATTCTGTGAAAGCTCTAAAAACGCATCTAATATTAAGATATGTGCGTCGGTTCCAATACTTAAGATTGTTCTAGAATCTAAGGAGCTATATGAAATAATTTATAATCGTTTCAATAGTGACCTTTTAATGTGGGAGCCCCGATCGCCTTTATATCAATACGATGAAACCACATATCACAAACAGTATAATTATAAACAAAAAATTAAAGAGAAAGCACATTCTATTGAAGATTCAAGTGGTTCGGAAGAAACTAATTCTATATATCCTTCGGATTCGATTTATTGGGTCTCGACAAGTCTTACCTGTTTCGGAAATAGAGATACGGGATCGGTTACTTTCTTCAGATATTAACAAGCTTTTCTTTATCAGCCCTAGATCAAACACAGCATTCCACAAAAAAACGACGGAAATATGATAACTGTGAAAGCGCTAAATGTTAGATCAAACTTAAAAAAAAATAGAACCGAAGAATGCTCTTTAAAAGTTTCAATATTGCCTATTAAGCTGAATATTGATCAAGATACTTTACTGTTTTTGGAAGAATTTTTTTCGGCTTTGTTTAAAAGGTCGACAAATCTTGACTCAACCAGTAAAAAACATTTGGAAGCAATTGCGACGGATCGAGATGTACCTGTGATGGCTGTAAATGAAATATCAAATGTTTTAGATGATTTAAAATTTAATGAAACTGAAGAAACGGAATGTGACGACGATTCTACTAACGAGCTTTATCCAATTTACTTCAAAGAGTTTATATTTAGTCCTGCGCTGCCGATATGTTTTGACTACCATGGCCGAAGGATTGAACTTTCCCGTGGTCCAATTACCGGTCTCGTAATGGGACTTGCACAACTACAGGGATCAGGAATACATCTACGCGAAGTTGTAAATCGACGAGGGCTTTTAGGATGGAACAAATTATTCGAATTTGTATGTAAGGAATGGCTAAACGATATTAAAAGGAACCAACTTCCAAATATTTTAAGTGGCATCGGACCAACCAATGCAGTACTTCAATTATTTCAAGGCTTCTTTGATTTGTTCAGACTTCCAATACAACAATATAACAAGGATGGAAGAATTATTCGAGGCTTTCAACTGGGCGCACAAAGTTTTAGCTGCACGAACTGCATTTGCAGCACTTGAGATAACTTCTAGGATAATTCACTTACTTCAGTTTACGGCGGAAACAACATTTGACATGTTGTCTGCAGGACCACCACCAAACAGACGGAGAAAATATAAACATGGTAAAAAACGACAAGGCCGCCCGAAGGATTTAAGTGAAGGTGTCGCTAACGCATATACAATACATAAAGGAGGGCATAAACGACTCGGCAAATACGCTAATGGAAGCAGCAATGGTGGAGCACGACCAAAAAGGGTATAGCGGAGCAGTTGGGGCAGTTGTGAGGCAACTGCCACAGTTGGTTGTGTGTCCGGCAGTTTTGGCAACTCAAGCAACCACAAACATTTTAGGCGGTGCCAAAAGCTCTCTTGTTCCGGATGCAAAACGTGAAGCTAGCGACAAATGGAAGCATGCAAAAAAATAAATAAATGTTTATTACTGATAATCGAGTTTCTCATTTTTTATTGCAATTTTAAGTCACGAAAGTGTAGAAATGTTAACCTAATGAATCTTACATTTTGGTGAGATATATTTTGTTAATTAAAAAATAATTTGCAGTAGGGTGGGCAATTATCAGCTATTTGTTCTTGTAGCAACTTTATGACCTAGTAATTCGATCCAGTTTACCACTACTGATGCGATGTATGGATAACTGCACCGATGCAAAGAAACAAAAGCTTGAATTGAAACGAGCGATAGATTCTAATGAAAATCTTGTGGTCCAGATTTTTGCTTTGAAGGCCCTATAATTTCAAAATCCCATGATCGGCAACATAACCTGTAACAACATTTCTAAATGTATTCAATGGATCCAAAGTGTAAAGCGGCCTGCACTGTGAGTATTTCTCTATTCTGTTTTTCTTATGAGAGCATTGATTTAAGATATGGTTTGTATTTTTATGAGCTTTATAGGTAAATTTACAGTCGTAATTTCGGTGTCGGCTTTCGCCTATTCTGAGAGTGCAGATCGCACAAAAGATTGGTATTTTTGACCGATTTATCCCATGATTCTACGTGTATTTATCTGTATAATTACAGATAATCGAATTACTTCTTTTTGGTTAAAATCAACTAACCGGAATGGGTGAAAATGTTGATTTTATGGAACTCTAAATTCGAGGAGGTAAAATTACTGTAACTAAAAAAAAAATTCCATGATAATATACTAGCTAACGATAGATTGTATATAAAAACAAAAAAAAAGAATGCTATAGCAAAGATCTGCAAAGTCATACAGTCCGAAATCAGCAACCACATATACTCTCGTATACATAAATATAGTCGGGTTCATGGTGTCCCGTATTCGGGTATGCTCGACTATAACAATTTTACTTGCTTTGGACTTAGAATTGGAGAAAAACTGGGAAACATAAATGCTTTTTATGAAAGATATTCAACCCGTGCGATGCCGGATAATACCAACTGGTTGTTTATGTATATAATTCAAATATAATACATCTCTTTTGGAACTCCACAGTGTGTTGGACAGGGTAACTATGGATGTGTTTATAAGGCTACTTGGCGCGATAAGCTGATCGCGGTAAAAAAGTGCAAAGAGATTACCGATGGGACTACTATGAGGGATTTTGAATGTGATATAAAGGCCGTCTCAGTCGATGACAATGAGAATATTGTGAAAATCTATGGAATTACTTTTGAAATGGAGTTTGCATATCTACTTATGGAGTATTCAGAGTGTGGATCACTCTATAATTACTTGTATGATGAGGAACAGCGAGAGTATTCCGATAGATATATGCTCTAGACTGGATGCACCAAGCTGCCAAGGTATTGTCATTTATACTCCTCGTATAAATATCAGAATTAATTTTTCAATCAATCGATTTTTTGATTTTAGGGTATGGATGATCTATCTAGAAGTGAATTTTCAAGTGTCATTCACTGCAATATAAATCCTAAAAATATGATGTTATTTGAAAACTGCAAGCGCTTGAAAATTGGTGATTATTGTTTTCCGACGGATCATGAAACTTTCCTGAACCACAGTCCAATCACACCATATACAGCTCCGGAGGTTTGTATTTTTCTAATTTCTGATTTTCTTAACTATGCTTATACATATGTATACATCTAGGTTGTTTGTGGAGGTAACTATACGAAAGAGAGTGATGTGTACAGCTTTGGCATTGTCTTTTGGGAGGTAATGTCCCGCAAGAAACCTTTTTATCACTTGGCGGGTCTGTCTTCCGACAAGACTATAATGAAAATCAACGAAGGTACAAAATCTGTCTCATTTCTAAAACATGTTTCTAAAATTTCTAGTCTTTCAGGTGAACGTCCGCCTCTAAGTGATATAACAAAATCTGATTTTGTTTTTATAAAACACTTAATCCAAGAGTGTTGGAACCAGAATCCGGCGAAGCGTCCTTCAATAAATGAATTGGTAAATGCATTTGGTGATAAAACGTAAGTTGCAAATTTTTCTGAAGATTAATCTTTTCCAGTTACACGGAATCTCTAAAATTTAGAGTCTAAATAATTGGTGTTTGTTTCAACACACCTTAATGTATCTACATAAATACGATTTAGTTTTATCGTTAAAAGCATTATCTCTTGAAATGCAGTATTGTGGATGACCTTTTTATCTATTTCGTATTTCTATTTATTTGCTTATATTTCCTATGTCCTATGTTCCTAGTCATGGGCTGATTTTCCTCCTTAAGATTTAATTTAATGAAATTGTCGAGTTTTTTAAATAGTCTTATCAATAATTCGGTTCCGTTTTGTCCAACACCCACTTCAACCGCCAGAATTCTTAACAAATTTCACTCAACAAGAAGCTTTTCGTATCATCTCTAGAAATTAAAATAAAAAATTTTATCTTACTGCTTTTAATTTAAAAGATTTGTTTGCAAAAAAATCTTTAGTGTATTCTGTACAATTATCTCTATATTTATAGTTATTTGTGTATGTTTAAAAAAAATTACTCAAAATGCATTAATTTCACAGAACATTCAATGAAAAGGTTTCTATGTGGGAAAGTGAAGCAGCTGCCACTGTGAATTATAAGGATATAAAGATATTAGAGGTATTCTTTTTAAAAATATGCAATGTGTAATTTCTGATTCAATATACTATATTACTGGATTCTAAAGTTTATTGGAGAAGGCAGCTTTGGCGTTGTCCACAAAGCTGTTTGGAGAGATAAGGAGATCGCATTAAAATCTTTTAAAGGGCTGGCCAATGGAAGTCAGGACACTGTCTTAAATAAATTTAAAAAAGAGGCACGACAACTCTCCCGCATTAACCATGAGAATATTGTAAAACTTCATGGTGTTACTTTTCATGAAGAGTCTGCATATTTACTAATGGACTTTGCAGAGTGTGGATCTCTCTCCAACTACTTGCATGGACAAGAACAGCGGAAATACTCAGCAGCTGATGGAATTAATTGGATGATTCAGTGCATCCAGGTTTGAATCTTACAGAAGCACTTTAAAGTTTAAACACGATTTGCTTTTCAATAACATTTATAGGGTATTGCCCACATGCACTCAATGAAGCCAAAACCTATGATTCATCGTGATCTAAAGCCCCAAAACTTATTACTTACCGACGAATTTAAAATCTTAAAGATTGGGGATTTTGGTACCGTGACAGATCTTGCGACTACGATGACGGAAGCAAATGGCACAGTTGGTTACGTAGCACCAGAAGTTTGTATTCACCCACATTGCTTAAAGTTGATATTTTAAATTTTAATATATTCCTCAAATATAGGTTTTAACTGGATCCCACTACACGGAAAAATGTGATATATACAGTTGTGGCATTATTCTGTGGGAGATAATGACACGCCGGAAGCCTTTCCATCACTTGCCGAATCCAATCCCGGAAGCAATTATGTTTCGAGCCGTACAAGGTGATCGTCCTCCCCTGACTGATATATTGATGCCAAATAGCGAACTGTTAATTCAATTAATTAAGAGTTGTTGGGATCCAGTTCAATATGAACGCCCAGCTGCCAAGGACATTAATCTTCATGGCCTTTTGAATTATGCTTATGCCGATTATAGGATATAGTTCCAAAATAATAATTATATTAAGTGTAATGTTAATATAAAATTTAAATTGACTTTGTAGTCAGGCTAAAATTGTATATATATATTTTCTGACTAGAAAATACACTACACTACTAATTTGAAAAGCCACATTTGAATCTTACAAAGTGTCTAAGCTGCCTATTAATCAAATACCAAAAAAAGTCAAATGTATATATGTATATACAAAAGTTATATCCGGATAAGGACAAGATAGTCTAAATATTAATCGGCTAGCTGTATAAATTTGTAGAGCTAAATTAAAACAAGTAAGAATGCTATAATGCTGCTTTATTATTATAAATATTATAGAATATTCAATAACTTTGCCGTTCTCTATTCAATCATGATAAAATTGGTACAACTGAGGATTATATTTACGATTGGCAATCAAAACTATAACTTACAATTATGGTTTTAAATCGATTTTATTGACTTGTGTGGACGAAGGGGGAAGTTCCGGAAATATAAAAAAAAACTTGATCTGCGAACATACATACCTAATTTAACGTTTTGTTGTTTTAGTCTTAAAGATCTGGGTTGATTTAGAATATATGTATATAGTTTATTTAGTCGCAGATCGCACGATAATGAAAGATTTAAGCAAGAAATTATTGTTGCTCGATTTAAATCCAGAATTTTGTACATATTTTAAAATAGTTGGTAAATCTACAGATCAATACTAAAGTGAGAAAAAAAACCGATATTCGAATTTTGAAGAATAGTAAGAATGAAGAAATAAATATTTCTGAAATATACATAACATACATATAACATTCTCTGTTGCAAAATTTTCAGCTCAATCCCCAATAACATTAAATCTAATTTTAAACGTTGTATAGAAAGTATGTATATAAAATATATGACGTCAACTTGTTGCTCTTTTTTGTTTCTCAGAGAAATTAAAATATTGCACCACTGATAATCGTCACCTTATAAATGTTCTTGGCTATTGGCCTTATCAGTATACAATCAACATTTGCCAAAATTCTCTTTTAGTACATTTTGGCTTGTCGTTCGGAACGGGTAACTCTATTTGAGTACTCAGCTGTATATACAAATCGATTATCGCTGTACTTTACTTTTTTTTATGGGATCTAACATTTAGAAATGTGTGAAAAATTGGATTTAAAAGACATAGAATTGGGAGAGGTAAAATATCTGTCCCTGTAAATTTGCTTAAATTGATATATTTATAATCAATTATTAGATCATTAAATTCGGTTGTTATGGAGACGTCCGCAAGGCTTCCTGGCGTGATCGTGATATTACCGCTTATTTGGTTACTTTATGTCCAGTAAAAGACGTTTTCCGTGACTCATTTTTGGAAATGAAACATAAAAACATACTAAAATTATATGGAGCCACCGCTGAATATGTATTCATGGAGCATACGGACTGTGGAACTCTAAACCGCTATTTACATGGTGACGAACAACGAGAGTATACAGTGAACGATGGTCTCAATTGGATGTCTCAGCTCGCGCATGTATGTTACTTCTTTGAATGTCTTAACAATTTGAAAAGTTTGTTTTGTAATCTAATCTATAGGGTCTTCTCTACTTGCATGCCATGGATCCAAAATTTATATGTGTTAGCTTAAATACGAAATGCTTACTTTTTGCTAATAACTTCCGTCATTTAAAGATTAATTTATTTTATCTTAAAATGCCTATTCCAGTACAGGAGTTTCAATATTTATCACCAGAGGTATTAGGCTAGAAATATGTTGCGATACTATTGTTTGCTAACAATCTATGTCTGCACGTAGGGTATTAAAATAGGAGAGAAAACGGAAAAGTGCGACGTATACAGCTTTGGGATTGTGTTATGGGAGGTGATGACACGGAAGAAGCCATTCTATCACTCTGGACGTACGGACTGGAAAATTGGACTCGGTGTCCTAAGAGGTAAAAAACCGGACCATAAAATTACAAAACAGTTTTTCATTTAATTATTTATACAGGTGAACGCCCGACACTGAGTGATATAAAAATAGGAGACACAGAATTTATAACAGGATTAATTGAAAGTTGTTGGCACTCGGATCCGGTTAAAAGGCCATCGACGATAAAGCTCGAGTTTGAACTTCGGAAATACAATTTGTAAGATTAATATACTATAATACAATTACACATGTCTATTTTCTTTACAAATTGAATGATTATTATTTATGAGATTAGAGTACAAATCAATTAACTGATTACAGCCAGATCCATCCAGAAACATTGGCGAAAGTTCTGCGAGCTGAAATCGGTGCATTTGTGGACAATCAAGATATTGAGATCAAAGAGGTAGATTTTTTGCATTATTAATATACAAATCAAACTTTACTTATTAATATAAATATCATGCAGCAAATTGGAGCGAATGTCTACAGAGCATTGTGGCAAGATAAGAATATAGCCCTAAAAAAATTTAATTTCGATTATCTTGAATTATATATGAAAAAACAGCCCTTTAAAAGAATAGTCAGAAATGTAATGTGTTTATTCGATCGGAATGTTATGAATATATACGGATTCACTTTATATAAAAAATCTTTATATTTACTGATGGACTATGCTGAGTGTGGATCCCTTAACGACTACTTACACGGCAGTGAACAGAGAGACTATTCATTGAGTGATGCCCTTGATTGGATGAGACAGGCTGCCGAGGTATTTACTAAAATAGTTTTCCCCAACGAATAAACTTTAAACTTTCAACTTTCTCGATTTTTACATAAAGGGCATGAACTATTTACTGAAAGTGAGAGAGAGCAATCCTTTTATTCATTGCAAATTAAAGCCTCGAAACATGATGCTCTTCAAAGACTTCAAACGATTAAAAATCGGTGATTTTTGCTTTCCAACTATTCATGCAACAAATATAAAGTACGATCCAGACATGATCTATGTAGCACCAGAGGTTTATACTTATTTCCCCAGACACCGTATTGGCAAATAAATATTATATAAATATTTTATTACATCCAGGTTGTCAGTGATGGAAAATTTACAGAACAGAGCGATGTATACAGTTTTGGGATTGTTTTTTGGGAGGTGATGTCCCGCAAAAGGCCGTTCTATCACTTAGAGAAATTTTCTCATCAAATAATTCAAACAGCAATTAATAATGGTAAATACAGTATCTTATGAAAAAATCTTAGCTTATTTCGCATCTTACAGGTGAACGTCCAATAATACATGACGTAAGAGAACCGGACTTCATTATAATACAACCAATGATTATGCTTTGTTGGGATGAAGATCCGGAAAAGCGACCTGATATGATGACTTTAGTTTATTCTCTGCGTTATCCCTTGTAAGTATTATAATTATGTAGGTGTTGAATATTCGATGATAGTTATTTTTAATAGGAACAGAGGCAAACACTTTTCGTTGCTGGAATCTAACAAAACGTATACTACGGAATTTCAAGATTTGAACTTTTTGGAGGTAGTTTTTTGTGAAATATCAAATTTTATACATTAATTCTTTTGAAACTTCGCAGGTTTTAGGACAAGGTAGATTTTCTATTGTCCATAGAGCAACATGGCATGATAAACAGATCGCAGTAAAAGAATTTACAGAGATTGGAGATGAGAAACACGACATTTTAATGAAGAATTTTGAAAAAGAGTTTAACCTGGTGTTGTGTCTTGATCATGAAAATATTGTGAAACTACATGGCATTACTTATTCAATGAATATTGCATACTTACTCATGGATTATTCAGAGTGTGGATCTCTTCAGAATTATTTGCATGGAAAGGAACAGCGAGAGTATTCGGTGGATAATGCCCTTGCTTGGATGTGTCAGGCTGCCGAGGTATATTGTAATACTTTTTCGTAGAGTAAAAATAATTTTTTTCCGAATTATATATATATAGGGTTTGAACTTTTTGCTGCACGTAAATGAGCTCGATTCTATTATCCAATGCAATCTAAGGCCTTCCAACATGATGCTTTTCAATAACTTCAAAAATTTGAAAATTAGTGATTTTTGCTCTCTAACCGACCATGAAACTCTCAGAAAGTACAATCTTGACATTGTCTATATGGCACCAGAGGTTTATATTTCCACATAGACAGTTTTGGCAAATATGTAGTATATTTATTTACACCCAGGTTGTCAGCTATGGAGAATTTACAAGACCGAGTTATGTATACAGTTTTGGGATTGTCTTTTGGGAGGTGATGTCCCGAAAAAAGCCGTTCTACCACTTGGGGAATATTTCTCCTAAAATAACTAAAATAGCAATTAAAAATGGTAAGTATTGTATTCAATTATAAAACCTTTTTGCTTATTTAGAATCTTACAGGTAAACGCCCACATTTAGATGATATGCGAAAATCAAAATACAAAATCATAGAGCCATTGATTATGAGTTGTTGGGATAAAGATCCAACAAAGCGACCTGAAATAGAGGAATTGCTTAACTCCCTGCGTAATTACAAGTAAGCTTAACTTTTGAACTAACATGGAAGTTAAACTCTTTCCGTTGAATAAATTATTATATGTAGAAACCATGATTACTTAAGTTATTTTCAGATAATATTATTTAATACAAATTTAATGTGCATTTATTTTGAACAGCACATTTGAAGAGAAGTTGACAGAGTCGGAATCGGAACTAGCTCCCACAGTGGAATTCGAAGATATAAATCTGTTAGAGGTATTTTTATATAATAGTTATTATTTTAATTAATAGTAATATTTATCTGTGTACTGCCCCAGTTTCTTGGTAGAGGCAGTTACGGTGCTGTCTACAGAGCTATGTGGTGTAAAAAAGATATTGCAGCAAAAAAGTTTGAAGGAATTGCCAATGGTCGTCAGGACAGTGCTCTATTGGATTTTCAAAAAGAGGTCAGACAACTCTCGCGAGTGGACCATGAAAATATCGTAAAACTACATGGTATTGCTTTTCATAACGAGACTGCATATTTATTAATGGGTTATGCAGAGTGTGGATCTCTATACAACTACTTGCATGGAGAGGAACAGCGAAAGTACACAATGGCAGGCGGTATCGATTGGATGATGCAGTGCCTCAATGTATGGATTTAAATACAGATTTACTTTAGCTGCAATTAAAATGATTTGATTTCTATTCCCATTTAGGGTATTGCTCACTTGCACTCAATGAAACCAAAACCCATGATTCATCGTGATCTTAAACCCCATAACTTATTACTTACCGACCAATTTCGAATCTTAAAGATTGGTGATTTTGGTACTGTGACTGATCTGACAGCATCGATGACGGAGGGACGTGGCACACCCGCTTATATAGCACCAGAGGTTTGCAAATCTTCTTTATATGCATTAATGTTTAAAAGCTGAATATATCATTCACGCTCAGGTTCTCAAAGGACGCAGGTATACGGAAAAATGTGATATATACAGTTTTGGCATTATTCTGTGGGAGATAATGACTCGGAAAAAGCCTTTTCATCACTTAGAGAATCCGATTTGGGAAGCAATTATGTTTTCAGCCGTGAGTGGTGATCGTCCCCATATGAGTGATTTAATGTTACCAAATAGGGAGCTATTAGAACAATTAATTGAAAGTTGTTGGGATCAAGAGCCGACAAAGAGGCCCATTGTCAGCGAAATTCAACTATGTAATATTCCATGCACGTTTGCTCCTATTATAGCTCAAAAATAACGTATGATCACGTTAAAGTGCTTCAGTGCACAGTACAAAGTTTTAGTATATCATATCCATCCATTTCTAGTTGAGCGGTACATTTGAGATATTGAAGAACAATTTGTTTTCCAATTCTCTATGTTCAATACAGATAGTTAACATTAATCCATAAAACTTACTGAACAAGCTACAGTATAGTATGTTATATTAATTGCACATAAGAACCAGTTATAAATAAACATATATTGTATAATACATGACAAATCAGATTAAGATATAACACATGTCGTAAGTGTTACAATATGTATATAATTTATTAAATAATTGAACATTTCTATGTATTTGATACAAAACGTCATCAGTACAGATATTCAGTTGAGATATACAGAAAGTTATACAGAGTGCAAATGCATAGATACAAAAGCTTATCTATAGATACTCATTTGTAAGAACTTTAATAACTTTATATAATCAATATTTAAAGTAAACGGAATGTGCCATAAAATACTAGCAAAGTTTGCAAATTTATACAAAACCATGGATAATATAAATATAAAAAAAGGTTTGGTATAATTTTAAGCTATTCAAGCCAAGGATAATTAGGTTGAGGGGGGGAGTGTGCACAATAGCTTAATAACTACAAGAACTAGTTGTATAATTTATTGCATTTATAATTATTATAAATATCTGCATGTTTATATATATTAAGAAATCAGTTTACTAGTTGGCTCGTATGGTTCGGTTCTTATTCATATTGGTCAACATCAACGATATATATGAAGTCAGCAGATCGTCCATCTTATAGCCTAGCGATGTCTCGCAAAGTAGCTTTGAGCCACGCACCAAATTTCCAATGGTCATATGGAAGTACGTGTTGCCCGACGACCAGTTCGAGATGCGCGTAAAGGGATGCGTTACCAAGATATCCTGCATTTGAAATACACACAATTAGATTTCTTACAAATTTATATGGTTTCATAATGGAAAGTTTACCTTTGTTACTGGATGTATAAGACTCACGCCGTGCTTGTTAATGGCAATGAGCAGCATTTCGGGATAGTTTGGCTCTGTGGTTTGCTTAACCTCAAAGAAAGCGGAGCCAAAAGTGGGCCATCTGCTTATAAGGAATTAAAAAGAAATAATAAAAAGATGTTATTAAAATCCATGCGAGTTATTAATCAAGTATTCGAACACACCTGTAAACTATCTTCAGAAATGCAACCTTTGCATCTTCAGAGCTCATGCCGCCATCCTGATTATAGGAGGCCACAATGGAGCGCTTCCATTCGCTTGTGCTCTGCATCTTCATTATATCAGATGGTATCAGTTCCCGCAGCATTTGTCTGTAAGTTAATTAAATGAGACACAATCCATCAAATAAATGCGTACTTTAGGTACTTACGGTATGGCCTGCAGTTCCTGTTTGTTTTCGCCAAAGCGTACACGAAAAACGAGGGCTGCCAGCTTGGCGGCCTCCTCGCGTGAGCACTTGTGATATCCGCGCAAAAGCTTGGGCAACTCCTGGTGATAGTGAAAGATGAGATCGGCATTGCGATCCTTGCCTGGCACAGTGTTCGTCCACAGTTTCTTCATAAAGAAGACCTGATAAGTGAACTGCGGATTGGCGCCGTCGCGTATGGGTCGAGCCTTCTTTATCCAGTCTGTCAGATGGCGCACAAAGTCAAAGAAGAAATCGCCCTCTGGCACAGAAATAACCTTGTCGGCGATCTTGACAAACAGGGAGAAGCCTTCGCTGGTGCGCAACGAAAGGCGTTGCGAGATGTTGTTGCAAAAGTCCTTGGCGCGTGTGGATGAGTCCACTTCAAAAGCCTCATCGGTGTCATCCGGAAAGTAAACCTTATGAAAGATTTGCGTTGTCTTGTGCTGTATGGCCTCGACCTCCACCTGATGCGGTGGATACTTGCGCTGTCCATGCCGTATGGTCTTCTGCAGGCGATGCATCGAATCCTGTGAAATCGGATGCCGGCGTGTGCGCAAAAATAGCAACAGTTCCTTGAGCAAACCCTGTGAGCAGGCAAACAGACCCGTTGCCAGCCACATCAGCTCCCAGCCACGCTCCTCGGACATGCGATTGCGATTGTCCGTTAGCTGCTTCATTAGCTGACAGTAGATTTCATCACGCAGTATCTCGTGCTTCAGTGGACCGTCGAATATGTGATCGGTTATTTCGTTGCCCATGCGTGGCCGTTTTGAGGGTAAATCACCCATGTACTTGAGTATGGCAGCAAAGGCAAAGCACGCCTCTTCGACCAGCTCCTCCTTGCTCTGCAGCTTGCGCAGCAGAGGTGCCTTGATCGGATCCCGGGCATAACGCCACAACTCCTCGGCGCGTTTTGAGCTCAATGTCAGCGTCTTAGACATGGTGCGCTTTGGCGGTAGCCGGAAATGATCCAATGCATATTCCATTAATGTATGCGGTCGATCTCGCGGCTCCACCACGCCTCCATTGGAGGCCATGCTAAGACGCCGACCATGATGCGCCTCCTCGATGTTAAATAGCGCTAATATGTCCTGGGGCGGTTTGCTCAGCGTGGGCAACACATAGACCGTCTCGGCGGGAAAGTCGCCACGCTCCTGCGACCTATCGCAACGTCCTATACACCAGCCATTATTTAACACTGACTCTCCACAGGACTCGTCCTCCAATATGATCAGATCTCCCTTGAAGAATGACAGAAAGCTGGTGCCGTCCGAAGGTGCGCGGTAGTCCTGCAGTGCAATCACATATTTGGAGCTGCAAGAAAATTTAATTAAATTAAATTAGTGACATTTGCGACTCATATCGAGCATTTGAGAAAACCCTCGGATGGACAGGGCTATATTGACTTAGCTCTTCGTTGTGATAGCGAATATATATACAGTGTTACGTCCATCTACTCTCTTCTGACACTTACCGCTTCTTCAGACCGTCCAAAAAGTATACGACCAAGTCGCGTATATCCTCGGCATTAGGACTTTGGAATGTAAACTCTTCGCCGCGTACCGTGGACAGACTAAAGGTCTGAGTGAAGACCTTGTTGGTCTTCTGGCTGGAGACGGCTGTGATTTCGGGAAAACTGAGCTCTAGCAGCACCTGCTCCTGATCATCTACCACATAGACACCCGTCCAGTTGACCGCTATTATAACATCGTTCTTGGGCAAATTAGGGCCTGAATTGCGATAGGCCTCGTAGAAGCGCGAGAAGAGCAGCGGCCACTTGTACTTTGCATAGCTAACAATGTCCTCTTTAATTTTGAGCGGCGCTATTTTATCCTTGACGTAGTACGACTTTTTGTAAGCTTGTAGCACAAGTGCCGCCCAGCGCTCAATGGCCTTGTCCACACCGCTGAGACAGAAATCGGGTATAAAGTTGGGCAATAGGGTGAAAAGGCGCTCCATGGACATATCCGTGCCGTATTCGATAAAATACTGCTGAGCAGCTATCATGGCCAGGTCCTCCTCCTTGTCGCAGCGATACTCGCCGAATTTGACGCCTCTGACTACCTGTTGATAGATCAGATTTGTGGCCACTTGATCGTGTGTCGGTTCATGCCATGGTGCAAAAATTTCCTTGCGAAAGAATAACCTCCACGGCGCATTACGCTCCTGAGCGCCTTGCTCCTTAGCATACTGTTCGCACTGCGATATGGCGTCCATTACATGATCGCCGCCACTGCCCAGCGAGCTAACCTTGTCGAAGAGCGCAATATACAGCGAGAAGCCAAACTGATCCTTGAGCGTTATTTTGTCTGACAATTGATTGCATAGCTCTCGCGCTGTTGTCGCCGAATCCGCCAGCAGTGTCTTTGTATTGCCATCCATAAAAGTTATGGGCAGCATGATGGGCTTCTTGGACTTGGTGGCTTGAAGCTCCAGCCACGATGGAGGCTGATTGCGTGTTCCATTGTTAAATGTGCGCTTCAGACGCTCCTCGCAGTAGGGTGCATAGCCGGGTGGCCCCTCCCTGATAAAGGCCCTCAGATAGTTGACGAACTTCTCCGATGGCGCAAAGCAGCCCACGCATAATGACAACAATATCCAGCCACGGGCATGCGATGACTTTAATGGATTATTTGTCAGCTGCTTGCATATCTGGCAATAGATCTCATCGCGTAGCTCAGCGCGCAATATGCCATGGCCAATGATGAAGTGCAACTTTTCCAAATTTGAGGTTGGGCGCGACTGCAGCCACGACTGATAGCTGTCCGCCGTATACTCGTCGTCCTGCAGTCTGCGTCGTACATCTTCGCCCAATTTGTTTTTGCGCTTCAATGTTAGGGATACGAGCTTGTGGCGTATAGAGCGTGGCTTTTGCTTAAGAAACGCCTCAGGATCAAGGCCCATAAGTTGAGCTTCCTGGAATTCCTGTAAACATAATGTCGATATTTTATTTTAAAAGCTCAGTTAGAAAACTCTTCGACTGCACTCACCTTGCTTCTTATGAAATTACGTCCCAATGTTGCCGTCACCTTTGACATAACGGATGTGGTGTCCATTCGATCCATGGTATGATATTTGGGCTCCTGCATATCGCCTGTAAAACGAAGTATGGTGATCCACAGCGCCTGCGCCGCCAGCTGATCGCCTTGGGTATGCAGAGGCAACAGTGGATGTTTAAGCGCCTTTTTCGCATACTGATGATTCACATTGCCCTGGAAGTAGGTGGCCGCAAATTTTTGAAACTTGTACTCGGACAAGTCCTCCTCATCCTCTGAAATGTGCATGGGCGCAATGATGTCTTCCTGATTGACTGTCTGTGCATGCGGCAGATCGTTAAAAACGGATGTTTCGCGACCGGCATGTGGTGTGGGTGCATCGCTGCTTGAATCGGGCAGAAAATCAAACATTGCCTCCACCAGCTTGCCATCATCGACAGGTTCCTCCTGTTTCCGTGCCGCATCATTAATAATGTTCATTTTAACTTCGACGCGACGGCGATCCTCCAGCTGTTCCTGCAGTTCACGACGCTCCAGTTCATGTAAGCGATCACGATAATGCTGTTCAGCAATCTCTCGCGCATGCTTATTACCCCGATGCAGTAGCTCCTGCTCCTCCAGTTTACGCAGCTGCAGCACCTCAGCAAACTGTTTGTGTTCCAGGCGGAGCTTGCGGTATCTACGCACGGCAATCATACGTCGTACATGTGACTGAATCTTAATCACCGCCCACATCTTGTGGCCATATTCGCGACGCACCAGATAACCCCTTGCATGCGCCTGCAGGCCCACAATGTGGCCACGCAAATGCCTAAAGCGATGCGATAGCACACGCGACCGTATCAGAGCCTGCAGCCGCATATAGCCCACACGCATGTTCCTGTACCGCTTTCGCTGCGCGTATCCCTTCCACACGCGCTGCACACTTATGGCTGCCGCACGCAGTCTCAGATAGCGCCGCCTGTAGACCCAACCGCGTATGCTGCGCTGCAGGATGAGTATTTTGCGTGTTAATACACGATCGCGCTCCTGCTCTAGGAACAGATCATGGGCATCTTTCAGAAAGACCTTGGTATGGCCCAACTGATAGTCCGACTTGCCGAGGACCATTGCACAAATGCGTGATGTTGCCACCTGACAGTCGGTGCGATGTGCCGGCGGAACGCCGGGTATAAGAAAGCGATAACGCTCCACAAACTCCCTGAAGCCATGCCTTATGGGATAGCCGGCACGTCGAATGCGTATGGTCTCCATCATGCCCGAGTAGCGCAGCTGGCGACAGCAGAGACCCCGATCGAACATCATGGGCTTCTTCAGTTCGTTGGGCTTGATGCAGCGTATGAAGAATGGTTGGCAGCTGCTTAACGTCTTCATAAGCGCATCGAGACTTTTCCGGAACTGCGTTGAGAGCGTGGGCGTTCGCTTGCGTGTCTCGGCGCCCATTTCAATGTCCTGGGCAAAGATTTGTCTCAAGAACTTATTTCCGCTCTGGCTAACTAAATGTAATAAATCGGGACTAAAAGTGTCACGGTTCTTATCCAGAAAGCCGCGTGTATCATAGAACACAACGCCGGCAAAGTGATTGAGGCCAAAGCTTGTATTGATATCCGATTTGGGCTTCAGATAGTTTTTGTGCGCTCCGTGCGTCTTGTGCAGTTTGGCGAGCATGGTTTGATCCGTGCCCTTGGGGAAACGCGCCTCCTCATCAATCAGAGCCATGATATTCAGCTGCTTGATCGCTATAAGATCGAGTGCATCCTGATTATCCACAAATTCAATGTGCTGCCAGTTGATGGCCTCATGATTGTACTCCTCCTGTTCCAGCTTGAATATGTGCTGCACAAAAAACTGCTGCAGATTCTCGTTTGCATAGTTAATGCAAAACTGCTCGAAACTATTTTGATCAAAGTTCTCAAAACCAAATATGTCCAGGACGCCGATCGCATTGCGCGATGTGGCTCTCGGCTTAAATATGGCCGTGTTTATCTTTCGCACAATATGTACAAACAGGCGCCCATAGATGCCTTTTACAAAGGCATCGCGTACATCAACTGACTGCTCCCGAGATAGCGTCGAGACGACCGTCTCGCCATGTGCAAACAGTGTGCGACGTGTCAATGCATCAATCAGCGGCTGTATGGGCAGGCCAAGCAGACCGGCTACACGCTCTACATTGATATGCTCGGGTATTTCCGTTGCATCCAAATTGTCCACCACAGTGGCCTTGTATTTGATGTTACCACAGTGCAGAAGCGCCGCAAGCAGCTTGATTATCTCCCAGATTTCTTGATCAGAGAAGAGCAGCACCTTCATGGCGGATCGTATGTCCGAAAATTCAGCGGCATCGTCGCGTCCCTCGCATGTGATGCTGTTACCGCCAGTCAAATATCTGCAAAACAAAAGATTAGACTTGGCAAACGTAATTTTACACATTAAGTTGAGCTCACTTGTAGTCTGCAGCCACACCCAGATCCAAACGACTCTTCTCATCGGCGGATAGACCAGCCAATATGCAGTAGAAGACATGGTAGTTGCGCTCGCTGTGATTCTGGGAAACAATGCGTGATTTCTCCAACAGATACTGCTCGATCTTGGCGCCCTCGATTACTCCATTTACGCTAAAATGTATGTCAATGTATTTGCCAAACCTAAATAAAAAAGAAACAGAAACTCAATTTAATTTAAACTGGTTGAAAGAAAGGAAGAAGCTCGATTTACCGTGACGAGTTATCATTGCGTATTGTTTTGGCATTGCCAAAGGCTTCTAGTATGGGGTTTGCCTCAAGTATTTGCTGCTCGATCCACGAGTGCTTGCCACTTATTGCTGCCAGATACTGTAGTATCAGTTTTGTGCTCTCCGTTTTTCCAGCACCAGATTCTCCAGATATAACAATACACTGATCCTGCCGATAGCGTTTCATATGCGCATATGCATTGTCTCCAATTGCAAATATATGCGGCGGCAATTCCCCAATTTTACGCTCTTTATACAATTTAATCTGATCCCCTGTGTAGATGGGCAGTATCTGATACGGATTGACAGCGACTAATATGGAGCCGGTGTAGGTCTGAAACAATAAAATAAAAATAACCCAAACATTATAAATATAAATAAATAAATATTCAAAATGTTCGATCATAAAGTAAAGATTTGAGAAAATCAGGCACTTATAGTAACTTTAAATAATAATATTATATTGAATATTATTAATGAATATTTCTTGAGTTTATGAATATTATTGAATATTATTAATGAATATTCCTTGAGTTTTATGATTTACTTAAAAATTTACATCTAATAAAAACAGTGATATAATTTTTATGAATACAACTGTTGCTACATAAATTTATGTAATTAGTAAGATTATTTTATCGTACGAAAAAGCTGATAAAGACTTTAAAAAGTAATTAGATAAGCGTGTGTATATAGAAGTGTTCACTTCTCTTGATTTTTTAAATTTAAGAATTTGAAATTTGAAGAAATTTCAATAAACGATCAAGAAAATCCTTAAATTCTTCAAAATTAGAAAAAATTAATTAAAGTATTATATGACTTAAATTTATATTATTGTATATAAATATTTTTTACTTACATATATCAGATTCTCTTTATATCGTATGAGTAGATTGCGTAATATGCCTGCTTCGTGCAGATCTCCCAATGATATCATATCCTCGACACCCTGTACGGATGAGGCGTGCATCGCCTTGATGCGACGCTCTGGGGCAAGCCACACCTCGTCGCCATCATCGTCCCGAACCTGGATGCGACGACCTTCCGCGGAGATGACACGTGCTCCAATGGCCACATCGAATTCCCGTCCCGAAGCGGGTTCTATCCAGATGTAGTCACCCTGTTAGGCGATTTAAGTGGTTACAATTTGACATTCCAGTTTACGAGCCATGGCGTTGCCATGGACATCTGACGAGGGCCATAAAACTTTGCGCAGTTGAATTTTTTTTTTGTTGTTTTTATATTTTTTTGTAAAAATCACTTGAGCGTAACACAAAAAACCCAGCCAGGGACAGACAAGATAGATGGGAGCTGGTACACAAATACAAACATATATATTTGTATGATTGTATGTGTGCGTGTGTGTACTTCCGTTTGTGATTTTGTGCGCAACAAAGTTTTCATGGCTCTGACAAGAGATCACTACATTCTATGTATGTAACTCTCTCTTTATCTCTCTCTCTTTATCTATTATGTTTATTCTCTTAACTTACACGTGTTACAATCACCATATTCGTCGTCCTTCATTTACTGTTCCTGGCTCTGGCATCCAATGCAAAGCCCGTTTGCTGTTAAACAAATAAGAAAATAAAGAAGATATATGTAAGTATATAAAAGAAGAACAAGTTGCTCTTTGTAAGTCACAAAGTCGCACAACAATCAAACAACATCAGCAACAACAACAGCGACAAGTTGCTGCAGGCGCTTAAAACCGGCTGTAGAAAACTACAAAAAAAATTAAGGTGAAGTTTACGGTAAATTGAAAGAATTTACAAGTTGTCGCTGTCTTCGTTTGTTTGTCTTCTTTTTTTTTTATTTTTATTTATTTTTTTTTAAGCCACAAAACTGTAGAAATATCTTTACTCAATTCGTTTTGGCAACCATTTAACACTTGACGCATTTTCGTATACCCTAACACCGACAAATTCGTCATTGTCATCAAAAAACATACAAATTTGACTATTTGATACTTTCGATGCTTTTAAAGGTAAAGAAACCGAAACTGTCTGCCAATCCATATCCAAAATCATACAACAAACCCAACAGAAACTTATCTATAGTCATGCAAAAAAGGCAAACTCAAATTTTCACTTTTAATAACTAAGTATTGTGTCTTTCCGTTTCGTTCGATTTAAATACACACAATCAGAACTATATATATAGTATAGCGTCGACCCCTTGATCGCGTCGCTTTGCTTTTTGTTATGCAAATTATATAAATTTCGATTTGTTTTCATTAAAAATATTTACTTTCATTACTTATACGGTGAACTAAGCGGTTCATTTAGCCAGATAGAAACTTTTGGCCAAAAAGAAAGGTGTTAAGCGTTGCATATTTGGCTCAACCCATTGGAGGTGGTTGGGGGCTATTTTATTATGAAAAATCTAGTTCGATATTATTATTGTAAATAACTGTTTCGACTTGTAATTGTCTGAGCTCTAAATTTAGTTATTTTTTATATATTTTTTGATAGCTTATTATACAGCGTTCTGTGTTTAAAGTTAAGTATTTGTAGGATTTAAAAATATATTAAATTGATTTTCCACAGATTGTCCTTGCTTTCTACCAACAGACTTTTATTCATTTTAAGCAACTTGCGATGTTCACACGCGCATTCATAAAAAACGATTTAAATATCGTGTTGCAATTGTTTTTACCACCGCAAGAGAAATTGTTAAGCATGTTTTATAATTTTAACAATACAAAATTGAATTTAGGATCGGATTTAAGATCACTAAAAATAAAAACACGTACATACTAAATATATTTCATTCTGATATAGAACTTTGAACTAGCAACAGGTTTAAAAAATTCCAACGTCTTCTATACAGCCCCAAAATGAATTGACGATTTTCCCGGAGAGTGCAGAATATATCTAATATGTATCTAATTGAATTAAGTTGTCTCTTCAAAATGTAAAGAAATTAGATAAAAGACCAGTAAAAATTCGATCAGTTAAATATGATATGAACTGTTGAGCTTAACAATCCTTTCTTGAATCAAAATCATTTTACATTATTTACTTAGTTAAACTTAGGGTAAGGGCCAGGAAATATTCTTGTTACAAGTTTTATAGATTTTTTCCACTTTGTGAGAAATGTAAGGAAATTGTTGTCAGGCCTTTAATTTGATCTCATCGATATGTTGATTTAAATTTATTTTTTTGGAAATTTTGTTAATTCATACAAGTACGCCCATATAACTATCTACAAATATGATCTTTAGTTATTAGGGAAAATTCTGTATTGTTTGAACCACTTCTGCTGCTTTTAATATAAATATATAAGCAATTAATGTTGAGTATATTTTAACCTAGAATAACTTAAGAACCATGATCTGGATATCAATTTCAATTCCATACGATTTTTACAACATTTTGCTAATGTTTCATTAACACCTGATCTAGGTACATAACAAATATGTGTGCGTCATAAGATCAGCGGAAAGTTGGTAACTAAGTTGGTGGCGTTCATATATATACTCATATATAATATGTATGCATGTATGTATATCATTCATATGAGTATGTGTATGTAATTGCAGACAGACAAAAACTAAAGAAACATTTTTGTGGCACACAAAAGTCGGGCGGTACGTGTTACATTTGTATGTATGGATGTATATATGTATATATATATATATGTGCATGGTATATACCAGCCTGGTTACGCTCTGATGATCAAAATACAATGCACCGCACATAATTACACACACAAACACACTTAGGTGTAGAGACATGCAGCGAGTATGATTATTTGACTGGGGCTACCAGAACTGTATTTAAAATATGTATTGCCTAATAGTAGCGTTATCACTGGCGTCGCTGATAAGCAGCGTCGCCCATACACCTTGTAATTATGGTAGTACACTTAGAATAAACTAAGCATGACTAAAAATAAACAAACATTGGCATTATCATTATCAGTTAGCAAATTTTGTTTAAAATATTTCACGTTTCAGCTGTTGATTGGTAGAAAATTTCTCTGATTGGAGTGGATCAACAGATTTTAGCAGTATCTCAGAAGGCAAAAAAGTAGTAGGTCGTAGTAGT